>LR736863.1:211770-559785 GCA_902654985.2 Oryctes borbonicus
GTTTGCCGTGAATTATTCCATCAATACCATGAGGAAGCTAAGCTATCCTAGCATTATTTTTTGGCTAATGTGCAAACATTATTTCTTTGGTAAAATTCCAACATATATATGTAATAAATGAGAAAATAAGCAAACAAATGTTGATTAGCAGCAAAGATAATGATACGGAAGTTTAACTAAACAGAATAGTTTACGAAAAGACTTTCTAGATGGATTTTCTAAAACATTGCACGTTGTAAAGTATTTTCTTTGAATATCTATTTGAAAGGTTAATTTTTTCTGTAAAATTTTACTAGATGATCCATAACTGTAGCATAGTATACTCTATTGCGTCGACCTCAATATGCAGCATGGGATCTAATAATGGCACTTTTCTTTTGGATTCTATAAATACTTTAGAAATAGGATTTACTCCGAATACTCTCAATGGAAATAGGGAAACGCATAATAGAAAGTAATAATATTGCAAAAACGGAAAAGTTTGCAGCATTGAACCCGTTAAGTGGAATTAGTAAAGAAGAATACACACATTATGAGAGATTAAAGAAGAAACGATGAAATGCTTAAAATTAGGTATGCATTGAACTTTAATTAAAATTTAATTAGAAATTATCCTAATCATGATTAATTGATTTAATTCGTTATTTGGATTCTTTTAACTATTATTATTATTTATAAAAATGTTAACTATATATAAAAGAAAGGTCAAGTAGTAGAAGTAGAGTATAAGTAGAAAATTTACAGCGATATGAAGTGATATGGCAATTATATAGTCAATTTTTTAAGACTTGTGTTACTGTATTGGCTTATGGTAAGATCCTTGTCCTTGTTCATCACTAAATTAATTATTTCTAAATAGCATCATATACGAACAATACAGCTTTCTTTACTTACTACAACGTAACGTTTTTGCCTCTTATTTTAGAGGAGTACACAAATAAAATTTCTTGGTGATTGATAACCAACGTAAGTAGTTAGTGCGCAAATAATGTTTGCCTTGCATTTTTTATATCACACAGAAGCCCTTCTGAGAAAATATTACCCATCCACTTACACCTAGTAAAGACAACAATGTGGAATCTCAACTGAAGTCCACGGTGAACAACGTTACGCTCTTAAATAAGTATCCAGTTACAGAGAGCATTCATTTCCCTTGTATCTGTAATCTTTCACAAGTTGTATATTTACAGAGTTATGGCGTAATATACGAAACCCTATTTCTTCTAACTGCCGGAAAAGTCTGTCGCTGACAGTATGAGACGTAAAATTTTTATTTAATTTTACGTCTCTCTATCTGCACGTCGTGAAAAGAGGGTTTCATCCCCTCATGGTATGTGTGACGTTCTGTTAGAATGACGGCTGCGCCATCTGAGACAAGGCACATTTAATGAATTTCTCGTTTTGTGCGAGTGTTGAAAAACTAATACCGTCTGTTTCGACGTGTTCAGTACATTTGATGAGTTGGCCGTTTGAAATGGATTTGTCACGGTTTAGAAATCAATAGCGAACCGACACAAAGCGCAATATTATAATTGCGCGCACGCACTACAATGGATACAATTACAGTTGATAAAAGATGAGTGCGATGTGGACGTAGGCAATTGCGATCGAAGGCATGATACTTGAATTATTGTTGGATCATATAATGCGAAATACAAAGATCTATTATATTAAGTTTCATGGGAAAGTTTCCAACAGAACATTTTATTACCTTAGTTAACAATCACAATGATCACGTCGGCATATTGAAATAGATTTCATTTCCAAAGATAACAGAATTAATTTGAATCTTCAAATATGCTTCTAGAAAGAGAACTTAACTTTATTCAAGAAACTCATCAATAACACGAATGCCCCCTTTATAGTATAATAATAATAGTGATTGGAAACATATGTGGGTGAGTGTTTCGTATTAAAGGTACCCTAATCACATATTGTGGCGATATATTTGCCGACAACCTCTACAATTACGACCAGGGATTGGCTGCAAGGATTAACTAACAGCTTGATTAGCCAAAGAAATTAGTGAAGGCGTTTCGCCGTCATACGGCTCATCAGTAAGCCTGCAGAAATGAGTTGCGCTTCACGAAATTAGCAGATACTAGATAGACTCTTGTTTATTTGTCTCATGAGCATGAGTTAGTGTTGCCTAGTGGTTTCCCCCGAGAGTCGACAAAACACGACTGTGCCTAGTCTCTGTTAATTTCGTGAAGCGCACAAAAAGTGTACTCGTTTCCGCAGGCTTACTCATCAGTACACATTTGACGAAAATCGGGATGCCAATGGTTCTCGGACACAATTATAGAAATATTTCGACAAATTATGCGATCAGGGCACTAATTAGATATTCTCGCCCATGTGTTTCCTTGTATTCCGGATATACACAAATGTGCACTTGTGAGTCGTATAGCGAAACGCGCATATGTAGACGATAGGTGGTAGTTTGACTTCATTATTAGTTTAATAATAGCGATGAATTATTGCCCAGCAGCTGGAAAAGCCCAATTCCAAGGCAATATGCAATACTAACAGTGTGGGAGGTGCATATTATTAAACTGATAGTATGAATATAAACATCAAAAATTGCTTTTCTGCAAACAAGCTTATCACTAATCTAAAGAAAACACAGACACTATTATTTACATTACGACCTTTCGAAAATATTTCACAAAATGAACCTGTTAAATTCCTAGGTGTTTATCTGGATGAAACTCTCACTTGGGAAAGTCATGTTAATGCCTTGTCCAAAAAACTGTCATCAACAATTTACTTGATACGATCTTTAAGTTCCAAATTAACGGTTTATTCTCTAAAACGTGCTTACTATGGTCTGTTCCAATCAAGTATGTCATATGCCATATTGAACTGGGGCCATTCGTCTCATTCTAATAAAATATTTGCTCTACAACGTAGATGTATAAGACTAATATCTGGCATTGGATATATGGATGACTGCAGAGACTCGTTCAGATCTTTGGGAATTCTCACAACTCCATGCTTGTACATTTTTGAATGTATTACTTACGTAAAATCCAACTTAGATAAATATACACTTAATTCTATGATTCACGATCATTACACCAGACATAGTGACAATTTACGATCAAATTTTCATAGGTTAGCAAAAAGCAGAGACGGAGTAAGTTACTATGCTATTAAGTATTATAATATTATTCCAAACTCTGTTATTGATTTACCGATTCCTTCATTTAAACGGACAATTAAAAAATATTTACTTTCTCGAGCTTTCTATTCGGTCGATGAGTATCTGATTGGTAATAGCTCTGATATGTATTTGTACATTTAGATTTATTCTTCTTATTATTTTTTTTTCGATTGTGTGACTTGTGTAAGCACTATTGTTGTGTAATAGCACTATTAAAGATTGTAAGTAGACAGATGCTTATATAAATAGAAGGTATGTGTGATGTGGTTTTAGCTGGTGATAAGTAAAGAGGAATCCCAATGATTGTTCTTAGAAGACATATATGAACGTGTATAAAAACAAATGCTCTTGCATGCCTAAGCATTCTTTCACATCGTAACACGGTACCTTGTATAAAAGAACTGATTTTTTTAGAAACGACATTTCCTTACATGTAAAATGTCTCCAGACACAATTTATAGTAGGGTAAATGATGAACAAAATGATTGAATGAATATTATTAATTTCGAAACTAATTTCAGCTTCGGGAGGACTAATTTGGAACTAATGAAAAAACTAACTAGAAACAAATCTAATTAATAGGACAATTGCTTCGTGTAATATGTTACTGCACAAAATACGTTGAGAAAAATTACAAATAAATTGTAGGTAAAATAGCAACAATAAATGAACAGCGCACATATATAGCTTAATAATAAAATGTTTCTCGACTCTAATTGGTCCAAATAAATTTTAGTGAACAATCTCATAAATCAAAATAAAAATTCCTCAAAATGTTATTAATCTATTTATGTAAAAACAAATCACTCATACCCTTTCATTCATATCCTTTTATCTGAATTGTTTAAAAATTGCATTCTACGGTGTTCAAGTTTTCCCAAAGATAATACATAACCTTGAATCCAAACAGAATCATGTTTATTGAACTGTTACTGATATCTTGCCTATTTGTAAGAGCTTGTAAAAATGCATGGTTTTTAGCGTACTGAACTTTTTACATCCAGGGAAGCATGATGTACAGAAAAAAAAATTAATAACTGCGATGTTTGCCGCAAAGAGATTCCTGAATGTTGTGAGGTGTGGGCTATACTGTACTACTACATCAAAGCTTTTCAGAATGCAAAGCACAATTTACTTTGCTCTTTGTTTTTAAAAAGTTCGCTATAGAGAAAAGTTTGCCTATAGCAAAAAAATAAGGTACCTTATTTTGTGTGATGTTATATAACAAGATACGTAAAATACAATGGTTGTATTCCATTTCGTTTATGATTTAGTTTATTCTCACGTCACATTGATAAATATCGCGTAGTACTAATTTCAAGTGCCGGTAAATTGATAATTATCATTCATATCCGACTGTCAGGCAAGAACAGATAACAAAATCCACTACGGAGCGCCGTAAAGCTGTTGCCTCATTAGCAATATAAATATGGAGAAGAACATATTTTACTTTATAATAACGCATCGACAGTAGGCCGTCTGTCCGCCCCACACGTTCACTTCGACCGTTTTATTTACTGCACGCATATACGAAGGTACGTATGGGATCTATTTTTATCTCGGAATATTGGAATCACCAATCCGTCACGAAATACGCTCGTTTATTTCGACGTTGGCTCCTCCTCGCGGCTGTCCCGTTAATTTAGGTACGAAAAGTCGGTCGGGCAGAGCGGACGTGTGAATTTTCGAACAGTGGCGAGACACAAGCGCCTCCTATTTCCTGCTACGGGAAGCGCACCACAAAGTCGTTACAATTCTTTATTCTAACGATGGTTGTCACATTCATTACGCACAAAATGGTATCAATATCGAGAAGGAAGAGCGAAACAATAAAAGTAGGTCGTTGAAAACATTACAAACAAAACACTAAATTCGAATTAGAAAAAATGTGTACAGGATGTGTCTCGAACCATTAAGTTAGGCCGTCATTTTCTTTTATTTACACACTTAGCAGTCTATTACAGTTTATGTAAGAGCGAAGTATGTAGAGTTGTATAATGTATATAAAGCTTACATTTTGAAACACTTCAAACATTTCTAGCAAAGCTATTTGTATGTTCCGTTTTTTTTAACCAAAGAAAGATTTTGTAAACCTACAAAAGCTCGTTGACAGCAAAAGTATTGGTAATTAAGATAACTAGAACTCTATTAATGCTGCAAACACGTGCGAAATGGACCAGCATTATTGATCTTAAAAATAGTTTGTATGCTTGGGCGGATGTAGCACAAGTGACGAGAAATAGAGAATACTGCAAATAATACCGAGTAAAGAAGATATTTTCAATAAATAGGGAGAATATAGATAACAACGAAACGAAGAAGATATCGCTCCCAAAATATAAACACTCTAATTCATTTTACACTGTAGATGGAATGGTGGCCAGAACGGTGGACACTTGTTTAAATTGAAATAAATTACGCAATTGCCCAAGTTACCTATAAAACCGCAAACTGCTCCTCTGTTTCACATTGAATATACAGGTGTTCACCTAGTGCGTGGACGGAATATCATCCCCTTTCTGTTCAAGTTAGAGAAAGAGTTTGAAAATAAAACATATTTGGAGACAAATGCTGCAGAACATGAAATTATGTTATTAAGCATACGGAGTGTTCGGTCTCGGTCGGAGTTTGATTTTTTAAACGAAACACCTGCATATTATTACGATTTTAACTTCCTTCAATTCATGACAGCTTTGTCAATATTCCCTATACCTATTTCCTTTTTTGAAATAATTGACATAATTTGAGATTTTTTAGAAATTCTTTTATATCAACCACGTTCAACAATGTCATTATTTAATTTCTTTAACTGTACATTTTTACAAATAATAATAAAGGAGCTCTTCTAGAATAGTTTTTGTAAACATTTCACTACAATTGAAACGCGTCATTCTTTAGCTAATTAAATATGGAGCTACAGGTAAGTGTTTCCTTTAAAAACATAAAAACGGAAGACTGTGAACTTTCGCTTCACTATGGATACTCATTAAAGCAAATGCGTGAACCTTGTCTTTTTTTGGTGTCTACTAGAAGTAACTATCGTTTTCCAACATTTTCACCAGTAAGAAACAAAACAGGAAAGTACTGAAGGTTTTTAAAAAATTTCGTAAATTAGAAGTGCTTGTGAAAAAACTTCCGAAATGAATTTCTTAAGGTAATGCATAACGTGGACATTACACGAAATAATGCTCCCGATATATTAGTAAACATCCAATAAAATACAGGAGATTGCATTATATTATGAAAATGGTGTTCACATCGAACAGAACAGTTTATTTGGTTTGTTTGTCGTATTTCGTCGCAGCACTCTACGAATTTTAATTAAAAAAGCTATTCACACAGCTCTACAAAAGAGCGACACACTCTAGGTATAGGGAAATGTAAACAAATATATATTACAGTTTCTCTATCAGATCGCGGAAAAATGTACACGCTGTTCCATTAAAAAAAATATTGAAATAGTAGTAGGGACCAGTTTATACAAAAAAACTATTGGACGTAATAACATTTTGAATCACAACCCATGTTGCTAAGGTGTTTAAGATATCAACCGTTAAAACAAACAGACGCTTTTCGAAAAAATCTCAAATAGGCCTGGCTCCATTTGCAATTTTTAGTCGCGGCGACTAAAAAGTCGCTGCCACAGTAAATCAGCAAGGTACATACATTGCGACAGATAAATAGCTACTTAAAAAGTAGTTTTCCAATGGATATCATTGAAACTAGTTGTGTAATCGTTCCTTTGCTTCGTGCAAGAAGCAAGTGGTTGAAGCATCGTTATTGGTCCAATAATAAGTCATAGGTTAGTAAAAGGACAATTCTACAACCTATCTGAAGATTTATGTGACCACCCTACAAAGTTTTTCCGGTATTACCGAATGACGAAAATAGTTTCGACGAATTGTTGGGAATAATAGGTTCATTAATAACATATTAGGACAAAACATGGAGGAAGTTCATGCCACCAGAAGAACGTTTGTCACAAACTTCGAAGTGAGTACAGTCTTTATTCCAAGTTACATACACCAAACATATCTATAGTATTTTTACATGTTAGATAGATCAAAGATATCACTCCCACTGGCAGAGGACGGCAACATAACGCTTCCTGCAAATTCGTTTTTAAGTGGATCGATTGGACCAGTATTTTGCGAAAAAAATCTAGCATTCCGCATTACATTTAAAATTCCTACTTTACCATAGTGCTTCTGCCCCTCGTTAATTTTCTTAACATTCGAACTAACATCAATGCAAAATTTTTATCTTCACTAAGTTCTTTATTCTGTTTTGTTTGTAATATATTCAGTAACGTTGTTTCGTATGTCGTGACTTTTTGTTAGTTAATTTTATTAGGACGTACTGGCCTAGTTATTTCGTCAACTTTAGAAAGTCCACTGGTAGAGTTCCCTTGATGTTGCTGGACTTATCGCTAGAACGCTGTTCTTCCAAATTTTCACTATGGGAAACATTGCTTTCTTCACCCTTGACAAAGGGCACCAAAAATAACAGCGCATAAAAATGGATGCATTTCCTTTCCTTTGCCCCTTGCCCTGATACTGTATTACGCTGAGCAGCTATCTCCCTTTGGAAGCCGTCCTTTATGTTTTTCCATTTCTTTTGAACTTCTGTTCCTGAAATAAAAACGCAATATTAGTTGCAACAAATTGATGTTATAAAACAAAGTTAAAAAGAACTTTGGTACTACTTATGCTCGGTTTAATCCCGAGAAGCAATGGATCCTTACATAACAAATCGGATATATTTCCAGTTACCTCGCCAATGGGAACATTTCAATTCGTTGCACGTTTAATACCTTTTGAGTGGCAGTACCATTGGAAACAACTATCAAATCCGAAGAAGATTTTAAGAAAATCGTAAATCAATTTTATCTCGGAACAAATTTTCCAAACTGCATTGGGGCAATTGGCGCTAAACATATCAGATTACAGAATCCATTTAACTCTAGCTCCCTTTTCTTAAATTTTAAACTTTTTTTTTCAATTGTGTTACTTGCTGTAGCAGACGCTAACAACTGCTTCACAGTAATTAATGTAGGGTCTCATGGTGCTAACAGGGATTCAAATATTCCGAAAAATTCAGCACTTGGTGAGAAGTGGAATGCTGGCAATTTAAATATCCCTCAAGCACAAACTCTTCCTTCTAATGAAAATGGGAAGCCAATGCCTTTTGTTATAGTAGGTGACGAGGCGTTTGCTCAATCAAAACACATTGTAAGGCCTTACCCTAGAAAAAAATTATCTGTGAAACAACGTGTGTGTAACTACAGAATATCCAAAGCTCGAAGGATGGTGGAATGCACCGCTGGTATTTTGGCAAATAAGTGGCGCATTTTTCACCGGCCTTTGGATATGCAAACAAACTTAGCAGGCGACATTGTAAAATGTTATTGCGTTTTACATAACTTTGTCAGGAAAATAGATGGAATACAAGTTGAAGATGAACGGTATGAGTGCTCTCTGGAAGGAATATCTCCAATTGGCTTGCGAGCTGATTTTGAAGGTACTACGGTGAGAGACTACTTTGCAAATTACTTCACTTCACCACAGGGCTCAGTGCCTTGGCAATACGACTATATCTAACCAGTGGTCAAAGCAAGACAGCAAGACTTTATAAAGGGTTGTGAAATGACAGTTTGCTGTTAGCAGAAAGACTTATCTGCCATGTCGTGTCGCAGCAAAAATAGGACAAGTTACACTTACACTTGAAACGTAGGGTTTTATTTTTGCGACAAAATAATCGCGCGATTGAAGATCGCAGGTGGAGGCCGACCCAATTATCTCAGAAACTAAGATAGGTATAGAATACAGATGGAAGTTGACATTATTGTGGAGGGTGGAGAGGGCGTGACTTAATGGAGGAGCGTGTGTAAACCGGCACGACTCTAGGCGAACACCAATGATACATGATAGAGGCGGTTGTAGGTCCGCAGTATGAAAATAACACGTCCTGAGACGAAGATAGAGGCACCAAGTCATGTATTAGATATTTGGATGCATCTGCATCACATACATATATGATATAGGTGTGCAAATAAAGGAACTTATTTCAATATTTGGCAAATAATACATTTCCTTTGATTTTTCACTTATTTGTGTTTTTCATTAATTTTTTCCTGTTACTATGTTGCTTTGTTCTTCAAATGGTTCTTCTGATAAAGCTTACAACTGGCAAGCAAAAATTTAAAGGCTACAAATAGGAAATTAGGTTTGACCAGTATTTTCCACTTTACCTTTCTCCAATTTAGCTTTCTAAGTACTATATCAGTCGTATACCAATAATATATCGACCGTAATGGCAACTATACCATTTTAGAAAGCTCAGCTTGCACTTCACCTACATTAGCCATCTGCCAATGGTACGGAAACAATTTTTGCGGTTCGCAATAGACAACGGTTATGTTTATAATTTACGCAGGTGCTTTATTTTTATTTCTTTTGATGGTAGTTACTCAAACGAGACATCTGTAAAATTAATGATCTGCCGCTACCGTGTCGAACTGGCCTATTGCAAAAAGAACAAGCTACAGTATCAACGAAACTAATATCTGTTTCTTTCGAAGCTATCCGACGTTGCATTATGCTACCCATGTGAGTTTCTAAACTATCCTACGAACAAATAGAAATTATGCAAGCAGTACGAAAGCTCGTCGTGTAATAGGATTCTATAAAATAAAATGCATATCTAATAACTGCTACCATCTACATTCGATAAACTTTGCCGTGCCAGAATGTATTTCTGCCGCTATGTTAGTACGGATTAGCCGTAAACATTTCGGGTTATTGACAGCGACCATTTTAATTATCTAATTTACATGCAATTTCAGTAATACCCGGTGACGGGATGATGATTTTCCTTAATATGTTAAACCGCGGCTTCGGATTACAAAATCAGCCGCGTATCTAATTAATTAAAGTTGACAAATAACCTCTGATGTGGGCCACAACCAAGTCCTTCGCGTTCTATGAATATTTGGATTATAAGTTTCGTAACTTGGAGTTGAAATCTCTCGTGTCGGATGGGATTATAAGTAACTGTGAGAATCGATGTATGGAAAGAAGTATCATCTATGCTGTACAATTTCTTTTGTATATTTATGAAATTGAAACGGATGCTCCTTTCTTTAATTAACTTTAACACACGTGATTACCTTACTTTGCAGTGTATCCCTAATGCTGTTTAACAAAATTAACTATTGCATGTAGTCTATCTATTGTATTCATAGTTAATAATTATCTCAATAAAAAAAGTGCTGATACTACACTGTGACTAAAATTACTCACTCATCTCTTTTCAATGGAACACCGCTTGCTTGGGTCTATTTATTGAGTATTGTAAAGCATTCAACAATGCTATCCATAAAATTGTACTACAGCTATTTACGAGACACGTTAAAACGTTAAAACTCCTTGGAAGTTACGTTTGGAATACGGCACAAATAGTAGCGAATAATGAAGACATGTTAGGATGTATTAACTAGAGTTGTTATACCCTATAATTTCTCTAGTTTTAAATAATATGCAGGTGATATACACGTGATATAATTGTCGACTACACAAGAATTAATTATACACACCAAAACAGTTTTCAATTGCATATTGTATTGGATGTCTTTGAATACGTTAGTTGTGAACGAAGAAGAAACTTTTGCAATAGAATAGTCTGTACACAGAAAAAAATCTTGTGAAGATAATTGCAACAACGTTGTAAGAACGACTTTATATTGAAAATTCACGTAATTGTAGAAAATTGCGCCATCGTTAACGAGTAACCTTTATGAACATGTTGGAATAATTTTGTTATAGTAAAGAATGCTGTAAAGTTAGCTATAATTTATGAAAGAAGATTGGTTAAGTAAGTTATATTATCTTGAATTTTTGCTTTACAGTTTATAAAAATACGTGAAGTAATAAGAAAAACCCGAGAATAGGAGGAGGAGAGAAGGTTTATATTGTATTGCATCACACGAAAATGAGCGAGCTTGTAAGTAAATCATCATTTTCTAATAAAAGATCCGCTTATATACTCAAATCATTTTCATCATTAGCGGTATAGGTGGCGTAATGTTTATTTAGCCAAGCTATCGGTCCCAGACCGAGTCTCGAGCTCGCAACTCCTCTCTTCAAAGTAAGGTCTTCTATAGTTTACCTTACTCTCTAAATTTGCGAAATACTTGGAGGACTAATTCCACGCTAACGAGCGTAGGTGTGTAATATGGGCGCCTTATGGGCAGTCAATGGTTCCCTGTAAATGGCGAACCTATTAGAGATACAAAGTATCCCGAGGTCGGAGTGATTATATTTTAAGGAAGAATTGTCACCCTAATCTAGCGACCGCTCGACAGCCTAGAGATTAACAAAGCTATATTTTTAATTACGTTAAAGTATAATAATTAGTTTTTCAGTTGCCTGAAAAAATCGACATTTTTTGATCAATTTCATCCTGGTTGGCAGTATCTAACAAATTTGATGATGATTTTTTACTTCTTTACCAACAAAAATGTGCGACAACACAGAGCTTGACCACAATTTTTTAGATAACAATGTGATATCGAATAATTCTTAATTTTTTTTGCAAGTTCAATTGAGGAGTAAGACTGTTGAAAGTAAACGTGTTCCGGGTTTAAAACGTGTCATGTCTAATTTGTTAAACAAGGAATAAGACATTTTAGACGTTAGACCAAAATTAAAGTCCTCCACGTCTACTAGTTGGGGTGGAACGTCGAACTCATTTTTAAAAGATGTTAATAATTTTACATTGACTCTTCTAAAGCTACGCTTTCACTATTAGTGTTTTTCCTGAAAAGCGTTTGGTGAGAACTGCCGGTGTATTGGATTAATTTCAGTTTTATACAAACTACAACGCGTGTTGACAGAAAGTTGTTACTTTGATCAACGTACGGTGTTAGAGGAGTTTCCCTAGAATTCCGGTCCTACTTAAGTAACGGTATTCAGGTTATTGGAATAAAGGAAACAATACCATAGGGGTATTTTATAACACTAAGGGGGTACCTTAGGGCTTAAACGTACATTATTAATTATTTTTTAAAATAATTTGAGCATTTTGCAGCACGACTCTATCAATTTGGGCGAATAAATATATATGTTATTATTGTTATCTTATGCTGACTACCCTAATATTCCGGTTTGTGCTTCGGCACTTCAAAAAAGGATAGATTCAACCATTGAAATGTGAATTTGAGTACTGGATGATGAAGAATCAACTTTCGATAATTCAACGTAAAATTGATAACATATAATCCCAATAGACGTTGTGAACTTCAATAAAATTACTTTAAATGTTCTTTTTCCAGCTTTGCGCAAATATCAGGTTTGCCTTTGGCCTCGGGGCTGAAATGGGCTGACCACAGTAACATATTGTGCGTCATTACTGCGCAACAAAAGCCGCTAAGAAATATGTGACATTAGCAACAACTCGTACGCTAGATTTTGATTGCTTTCGAACACTTTAAAATTTGGTATCGCCAGTGATTTTAATGTTGCCATCTTTGCATGTGTATGAAATTTGCTGTTTTCTCTATAAAAATCGTAAAAAATTATATTTATCAGCATAGTACTAAAAATCACATAAAGCCGGATTAAATAATAATGATATTTATTTCGGTTTCATATATTCGTTTCTAAATTATCTTCTTCTTTTTCCTGTTATTAATTCTGTCAACTCGTGTTGTTCCTTCAACGTTCTTAATGTAGTTTTATTACATTGAAATTATGTATGAATCAATACCTTGAACCACTCTCACCTTTTGCAAAAAGAATGTAGAAGTATGGACTAATTTTAGATGAATAGTTAGAGCAGTACCATTTCGCGCGTAATCGAAACGTTCTTTATGATCTAAATAAGAGCAACAAAATTACGATGAAGATTATCACTTTGTAAAAACATAAATTTTGCTTAAGAGACTTATCTGATTCCGGCGGGAGCGGCCAACTACTAATTACGACAATTGATACGATGGTAAATTTTATGCACTTATGTCTTTCTCCGAAAGTAGTGGTCACGGAGCGCATGAGATGGGGGAAGTACGTAGTTGATCCCGCCACGATAAAGTACCAAATTGAGTTATAAATTAAATCGAAAATACTAATATTAAATAAAAATAAATCAGCATGCAGGGCGAACGCATCGCTTAACCTGCGTGTACCGTATAATGTGCAATCAATACGATTACAGTATTACACATATTACTGCCGGTGTAATTTTTCACGGTCCAAGACGGGATTCGTATCGCATGTGAGTTTTGCGCAACACATGTTTAAGCAAATATCCGCAAAATAATGACCAATAATTCACTCGCTATCTACGACCTATCACTATGATTTATACGCCGTATTTTAGGGGTAAATATTTAAGTCAAACGTCGGCAATTAAACTTTCTGGTTGTACGCGTTGTCGATCCGATCCCGCATCAACTGTTTTTATGCCCGATGGAACTCTTAAATTCCACCGCTTTATTTCTCTACCCCATGAATTCTACGTTCTGGGATGCGAAGCTAACCCATGTTCTTGTCTACGCGAACACGAGCGTATAGTATTTGCATAACTTACTTTACATCCACGACAGACAGATTAAATACTGAATACTTAGTCCTTAATAAAATAAACTTGTTCCTAAGAATAATCTATGGTCAACAGTGTTGTGGATTTATGCGGGAAATAATTGATTTTCGCGATGGTATCTCCACCTTTTTGCATAATTGAAGTTAGAAACATGATTTCCTCAATGCGTCAGTGGTTATTTATTTTTCCCGTCGTGTAAATAAATGTACACCTAGATGCTGCTAATTCTTCAGATAGGATATACACGCGATCGGCGGTAAATTATCTTCATCGAAGCTGACTATGCAAAAGATATAAATCTATCTTCATTAATTTAACAAATTACATTATAGCGTCCTTAAGTTTCACAACATCTACCAAAGTAACTGTCTAGCAGTGTCATTTATTTACATTATACAGCCACATGCATTTTAGTAGATCTTAATGGTCCTCACTAGTACAGAGTGAATTGTCTAATCACAATAATATAAGAAAACAAAGGAGTGATGCGGTTTAAAGTAATATACAAGAAAAGTACAACAAACACAATTGCACCATGCTGATTCGGCAATGTGTGTAAATTGGGACATGATTCCCTCTAGTTCAGAGTATTAAAAACATGCAAATTAACTGATATTCATTATTACCGCAGCTCAAGATGCCATTGAATATAGTTATAGAGTTCTTGTTCCTTCAAATACATCTACGTATTATGCGTTTTTGGGATACGTAGTTCATAATGTGAAGTCGTTTGTTAATCTGTTCAACTAGAATTTCCTTAGGACTTTTTTAGTCACTTGCTACCTACACTAGTCTGTATGCAAATTACACAAGTATGTATATGTATTTATTACACAATCTGAAGCTGTTCACGGAACGTTCTCAAAGTTCCTTTAGTATTATAAATTCTATATTTTAGTATGATAAGATATTAATAATTACTTTGGGTAAATACTTGCAAGATTTTGTAGCTTGTTATACGAGGATGGCTCCACGTTTGGAGATAAATAGCGTTTTATGTCAAAATCTTCATTACCCACTGTGAGTACTTTGTCTTTTGTCGACGTCTGTTAAATTTTCAGAAAAATTCATCGAATTATATTGCTTTGAAACCTGTTGAAAGTGAACAAGTTTATGTATTTGTGGAGTTACTAATGTGGCAAACATATCAATTCAACGTTAGCCAAACATCCTTGAGACACGGATATATCATTACACGCTAGAAACCTAAGGTCAGTCAGGCAGAACGGACTTTTCCTGACGAAAGTGCACCAAAGAAAGCGAAGAGAATTCTATCAACCGTGAAAGTTATGGAGACGAATTTTTAGGATTCGCAATGCATAATCTTAATTGATTATTTGAGAAAAGGCAATCGTCAAGCAGTGCTATGCTGATTTATTGGATCAATTCGACGCTGAACTGAAGATAAAAAGTTCCCAGCTGACGGAGTAAAAATTCCTTACCATCATGATAACGCCCCAGCCCACTCATCGGCAATTGCGACAACAAAATTAGTCTAGCTGCGCTACGAATTGTTAACTTGTCTCACGTTACGCTTATGAGATAGAGGAGTTCTAAAAGTGAATCATAATAGGAGGTGAAACTTGGATTCTTTATGATAAACCAGCATCGAAAGAGCAATTTCAATAATGAGTGCATACAAATTTTCAAAGCAAACCTAAAAAGCTCAAATAAACGTTTGGTAACAGGAAGACCATGGCTACCATTTTCTAGAATCGGGAAGGTATACAACCCAGACCTGGCGCCGAGCGACTTTCATCTTTTTGGGCAGCTCTGAGGGACAACGTTTTTACAGTAACAAAGGGCTTCAGGATGCTGTGAAGATCTATTCCAACACACTGGTGGCTCCTTTCTATGAAGGAACTATTGGAAAACTCGTCTACCAGTATAAGAAATATCCGAATCTCCGCGGTGATTTCGTCGAAGAGTTGAATCCTGGCAATCAATTTTTTATTTACACTGGCGTTTATGTGTTTTATTATGTTTTCATTCGTTGAAAAACCTGTTGAGTACTTGTAGGTAAGGAAAAAATATTTTTCTTATATAACTTAGATCATAGTTGTCATATTATTATTTGTTTTAATTAGCGTTGGCCATTATTATCCGCTGTTATCCAAAGCTTTTTAAATAAATATGAATGCAAAACTTTAAAGTAGAATGTATCGGCTATCCAGTAGTAGCATTCTCAAACTCAAAACGAACACATTGTATTAAATATCTTCACAAAGTTGGCTGTTACATACGATGAGTACTCAGATTTTGGGAACTTTATCATTAAACATGTTATTTAATAACCAATAACGTGTCCTTTATCTATAAGGATGTAGTCCTTCTCATTTAGCAACCTTGTATATATCAATATATCAGTATATACTATCAGATATAAACGATCTGTTGAAGGAGCTACATAATTTCAGATGCGCGGATAAATAACCAAAGAAACATTATTACTGGGAATCTGTGTTGGTTGAAGCTAATAAATTAGCATTAGTAGCTTTTTAGTTATTGCGTATAGTTGATGCTATGAAGATGAAGCGTCTGTTAAACATATACGTTTGAAAGCATCAAATCACTTTTTATGGGGATATGTTAAGAATTAAATAAACTAGGATAATCTACTTGGTGCCAACGGGCTGATATATTACATCAACGCATTTAAATGTGCAGGCAAATTTTGTTAAATAAGCACTTGCTGTAGTACGGGGCTGTTTTCACATAACTGCTGTAATGCTAATAAAATATATTTCTCAACATATTTGTGTAATTTTGCGCATATTGTACTCAATATCTGATGGCTCCCTTGCTCCTTCACAACTTGCATATGGAACTTATAAGTGTCGAAAAGCAGACGTGTTAGATATATTGAATTCAAATCCGAACAGCAAAAACCACTCTCCTCAAACACACATTCCATTGAAAGATCGACTGCATTCATACTTATTACATTTGCTAGAACTTGCAAAATGCTAATTGCTTTAATGCTTGTGTTTGCCGGATCGATGGAAAATGTCAATCGACGTTTAGATATTTGAGATATTCGACAGGACATGTAACACACATCAACGCTAACAGCGGAACGAAAATCTAGCTTCCCCCGTTTCCCGCTTTGCCTCCTTCCCGTCGTAAGTACATGCATGGGCACTTGTCCAGCTATGCGATTGATCGTTGTATGCGGCACTTTATCTATTAGCATTTCGCAATTAAGGTACTAATTTCGTTCGCCTAATGTATATAAACAACTGTGGTGGAATGACCATTTATTTCGTATCTCGTACGGTGTACTTACCGACCAACGTAGGCCGCTCTAGAGGCACGGTGCAGCACGATGGCCTGCTCTGATATAATAAATCAGGTGTTTTGGTCAACAGATTATTGGGAAGCGTGTTTAAGCAATATTTGATCGCAGCCTTAGCGACAATTGCGGAACTCGTTTGATCTATAGTGCGGTATAAATAATTCGAATATTTATGGTTGTAGAACTCTAGGTGTGTATTTAATACCGTTTTGTTTTTCGTCGATGGCACAAATAACTAACTGTTTCTTGAGTTGTAAAATTAATCCGCTTTTGTATTACAATTTATTGTGTTACCGCACTATATCGTGATTATCAAGAAATGGTATTAAGTACCTATGTTTGTAGTGGTTAGTTTATGCAAATGTGTAAAATTTATTAGTCTTCTTGATACTAAAGAACACTGAAACTTTTAATTTATGAATTGGTACAATAATAGACACTAAAAATATTTAATAGCAGTAGCAAGCAATCACAGCCTTAGATAAACAACAATAAGTAATGAAATTAGGGAATTTCTGTGCATACACTGTAACTTTGTTTACATATGTGTGCGTGAAAATCATTGCAAATTTAATGAGGTTTTCCTATTTTACCTACTTTTAGGATTTATTTTTTTAAGCCGCTAATGCATTTATTAAAACAAAAAATTAAGCATATCATTGTTACATAGAATCACAAAATGATCCTTCGTGCTAAAACCTGAATTTCTTACTTTATATCAACAATTTCTATTTTATTGTTCTTTCTTATCCTTCTTATCCTTTCTTATCCTTTATTTAATATAGTTTTTGCTTTTTCGAATATAACAACACCTACTTATTTTTCAACATTCATATTGTGAGTTACCAATTTTATACTTAAACAAATTTTTTAAAACAATTAACAGCAAGCAAACCATTTGCTTCTTCCAACAATATTTTTAAGAAAAACTAAGCAACTGTAAAATGATGATCCAACATGATATAAGTAAGTACTTCTCGTCGAAATAATACAAATTCTAAAATTAGATTTACTTTGCAAAGTCATTTCATATTAAATGAAGTAATATAAAAATTTCATGCTTACTGTGACCTTGTTTAAAAAATTATTCAAATGTTTTTCAGCACGATCAATTTCAAATTCTTATGTTTATTAAATAAATCGATCTAATTTCAAAATTATTGATATTAACAACTCCTTGTTGATACTCTGGCAATGACAGCGGTGACACATACTGTCGAAGAAGCCTGATCAAAAGTGATATTTAAAGCTGTTGTTCCATTTGACAAACATAACGTGCTCCTAGAACTAGTTATTGATTACTATTTACTTTCTATTGATTGATCTCAGTAGGACGAGGGTATTGGTAAATTTTCCAGTTTCACGAATGTGTGCTTCAATAAAATTCATGAATCCTCGAAACATCTGTTCCGGACTAACAATTTAAACTCGTATGGTGTGGAGTGTGCCGATACTTGAGTGTTATTTGGGAACATGCTTTTTTGTTGAGCTCTTACAATGCTACCTTCCAAGGCATTATACAGTTCAATTTCTTGAGGTGTCATACGAACTATTGCGGGAGATGTTGGCTAATTGAAACGTTGCAAGTAACATGTTGAGCACATTAGCTATATTAGTCGCTGCCATTCTGCCAGGGTATAAATTTACATTGCAAAAAATGCTTCTGCTATATCATTTGAAATTGCCACTTTACAGACATTCTAACAAAAATGGAGGTACGGGGTACTCGATCCCTGGCTATATAGTTCCTCCGAAAATAATTTGCATTATACTTCAAGCAACGTAACATTTTTCAATCTTATACCCATTAACACTAAACTAAGCGAGAATACTGCTGATAGCTTCAAATACCCATTGTTTACTCAAATACCTACGTGAGCTTTAGTTTAACAAGTGTACAAATGGAAAAGTTTTATTGGACATTGGTTTGAATAACAAACTCCAAATTATATGAAATGTATAACGAGTTTTATTAAAATTATTTTAATATTATTTTCGTGTGTAATTATCCTGCTAGTCCATTAAACTGCTTGAACTATTTATGAATTGTTTTAGAGAACAAATCACTGTGGACACTAGGTATACCATTTCCGTATTTTTAATATTGATTTTTTCTCATCTTATAATCCAATTCCGAGTTTCTGTAATAGTAGCATCTCGTCGTACAATATAATGGGTTCGTGGTTTTTTAATTAACTTTAATTCTCTTTGGATTTTTTTCAACCAAATCGTGTGGGTAAACTAACATAAATTAACTACGATTGGATACCTCTGACCAAATAGCGTGGGCGCAAAAACACCGTATAAATTGAATACGGTGTCACGTAAGGGAAGATGAAAAATGGAGATATTTTAATTGTCTCAGGAGCATGCGTACCGATATAATAAACGGTCGCCGTAGGATTTGATTTATGATCGCATCTCGTTTAATATGCGTTAAAGAAAATCAGAGATTGCTCAAAGGAATAACGCTAATACACATATTTTCACTTTCTTTTTGTTTTCTTTTGTCTTTGTCCGTTTTCCCTTTATGTACATAAGTATATACGCCCGTATATACAAACATACACAAATCCGTACATATGGCGAAGGTAAGACCGATTTCTTGTTCGTCTCATTTTATGTGCCTCCATACGCCGAAATAAAATATGCATACGTCTTCTTTCGTCCGCGCTGTATTGTGAATAAAAACGTATAATTTTTATTTATGGTCCTGTTCCTTGTGTTTGGCGATTTGCAACGTTCCCTTTCCGTGCATAAAATTATAAAAGCAGGAACGTATTTTATTCCGGTGCTGATTTACGATCGCATAAAGGCTCATACATAACGAATATTCCGGTCCCATCCGAGACATACGAAATTTGTAATTAATACGCCAATACAATTGTTTTTTGACCGTCGTACAATATGTTCACGAAACTTAAGTACATTCTGCTATACCACGCAAGATCGTAATATCATAATGGCGATCGTTTCGTTTGTTTATTTGGGGACGATTAATTCCAACGTATGTTATATTTTATTACACATAAACATTCCATATGGTACATATATGCAGATACATTTGGCGTTACTTCTGACATCAGCTTGCAGTTGTTTATCCAGTATCTACAGGAAAAGATAATTCGGGCATATAAATATTAGATAATAGCTTCTATTACGTTTTATTAAAGTAACATTGTTTCGCTTGTGTTTTAAAGAAAATTTATGGGAATCTTTTTACTGATTTAGTTTCCGCTTTGTGTTCAGGAAATGCTCCTTCTAAATAATTTGGAAAATTTAGAGAAGGTACTCGGACTCTGTGGCACTGAAGCGCTAAAAACTTCATTAAAACCCTTAGTACCGCAATACTTCAATCACACTGGACACGTATTCTAATAGCCAAGCTACTATCATCAGCAGTAAAACTGAACTAGCACTTTTACTGCTGATGGTGGCTATTCAAACGTGCGTCCAGTGCGAGTGAAGTATTGTGTTTCAAAATGTCTACCCAACTATACAATGTGTTAAGTTACCGCGTCGTACGACTATCTTAACTTTTGAGGCAATTGGCATAACCTGGGATTTTTTTCTACGAAATGGCGCTGTCTTTTAACGACCAATATCTTGCAGGCTAATACTTTGTACGTAATTCTATGTTGTGCAAAACATCTCACTACTTTTTCTCTAAATTATTCACGACAGGAATTATCTTCCGTCCACGCTTTAGGTGAACATGTATGTATGTAAAATTAACTTATTGACCTTTTTTACGTGTGGTGACGATCATTAGGTTTGAAGATTGCCATAACCTAGGAGTCTCTAAGTGTGCATAAAGTGTATTCATTTGTTACAATAGATCTATTAAGGTCGCAGTGACTAAAGGCTTCTGTGCCTTTGCCCAACAATACTAATAAAGTGTATTCATGGTTTTGTTACTATCACCTCCTCACCATAAAGGATGAGGTGTAGTTGATATTCACCAATACGCCAATGGTAATGCGAGATTGCTTCTAACCCACCACTTGACCTTGGTAGGACTCTAATGCACAACGGTACGCGCTGAACCTTCGCCTGCCACGGTCGAAAAGAGGCACTTTTACCACTAGCCGACTAAACCGTTTTATAAACACCTTATCCATTTCTTTAATTGCTATCATTGTTGTTTTAAATATTTCCATACTTGAATCAAGTACTTTCTACAAAATACCTGTGGCTGCCTCTGTTATGTAGCCAAAGTTCATTACTTACCGCGACTCTATTATGATACTGCTTTAATTATCGCAATACGCTTATCGGATACATTCCACTACGGCCTACTCTTGAATGAAGTGGTATTACGTTTATTTAATCTTTATTACAAAATGTAAAGGTCCCTGGGTCTCCGACAATTTAAAATTACTGTGTAAACCACTCCACAAAACAAAGAATAGATATCGAAAAATTAAATTGTCAGCTCACTGGGACTATTACGAGCAGTTACGTAATTTCACCACCTTTACTGCCTGTAATGAATAATTTGCATGTTTTTGTTACCTTTCCAAGGAGGAAAGGTGGTGCACTGTAGTCGACGAACCAGAAACTGAACTATGGTTCTAGAAGCAATACAAGGTTTCATCCGCGTTATTGTTGATGCTGAGGCGGTCGGCAGCGATTATGCCGATCGTTTTAGTAATTATTTTACCATCTCCTCTGATGATTTGCGCAATAGATTTCCATTTCATACGATTAATTAATTTACATATTGTATTCAGATTGAAGGCAATGCTGCTGCTGACGATGGGATAAGTAGTCTTATTAAAATTGCTCATTACTTACTCTCACTACATTAACATAATATCAACTATACTACGTAAGAGAGTATATTTCCAAAATTTAGAAGCACTTTGTAATTATACCCGCACCTAAAAACTAGCTCAGCTAACATTATTAGTCTTCCACCTATTAGCTTACTGTCTGTATTAACCAAAGTTCTCGAAATTATTTTCTTTGTATCAATCGGACAAATTCTTCTAGCAATACTACGGCTTTGATTATGGAGCCTTGTCTCTCATTGATTCTACTTGACGAATGGGTCTTAATGCCTGAGTTTTCGAGGAATTAAATCAACCTCTTTATTAGTTAACAGTGGAGTTCTTCAAGTATGCGTGTTCGAACAGCAGTTATTTAGCATTTACACCGGTCAGTTATTGAAATGTATTACTTCTTCTACACAAATGTACGTCGACGACATATATATTACTTTTAACACTATCGATATTCATCTAGCAATTTTTCCAGAAAATTCATCGCGAAAAGTCCGTAGCTATTTTATTCGACAAACCTAAGTCATATGTGTTTAAATGACAAAAAACTCCTTCATAACTCCACAAGCATTGTTTTTATAAGGTAGCTGGTTCCCTTCTAGAGACACATCCGGCACTCTAATTTGATTCCTTCTTCTGGCTTGATTATTATGAAAGCCGATGAAATAGTATTTTCTTTTTCAAAATGTGTGATTCTCAATTCTATGACGCAGAAGAACCTGACCGTCTCAGAAAGAGATTCTTTTTGCATCTAGGGAAGCAACAGCTCTATGGACGCAAAGAGAAGAGCACATTATAATAACCATGTAATTGCAACCTCTTGCTTCTTTGTGTATATCCTTGTATGAATAACCGCCCTTTTATTTACTCCTGCGTTTTAGCAAATTTAGAATACCTTCTTTTTCAAACCCTAAATATTCATGCTAGCTGCGCAACATGTATACCAAAGCGGCAAACAAGAAATTATAATTTTGGTACAGTTTCTGCTACACATACAGATTCGTTCTCAAATATCTATAAATAATTGTAAACATCTGTTTTTTTGATTCTTTCTCGTTGCATGATGTCATTTATCATTTACTAGAAAGGGATTTGACAAGATCAGGTTAATTAAAGGTTCGACAGGTAGTTTTATAATTGGTTGTGAGTCCTAGGGCAGGTGACTGTAAGCCATTTCGCGAGCGTTCTACAATTTTGTAGAATTGCCTGTCCCGATACTTTAGCATTTTAACACACCATTGGATCACTGCTCACGCACGCAGCAGGTGCCCAAACGTTCTGCATTCTTTCTCTTTACCTACTGACTGTACAATAATAAATAACAGCAATGGGTCCATGGGGGAAATCGATTATGTAATTGTCGTTGTAATTAATTCTCGTACTTAAAACTAAAGGTAATCGATCCATGATTTATTAGACGTAACGTATAGGAAATGTGTCTCTGTCTTTGTAAGGTCTATAATTAAGATAATGGCTTCATTAGTAATATGATCGACGCCTTCTTTTATTCTATGCACGTCGTGATATTCGATAGAGAGAGCCGTTTATTTGGTTATGTATCTGCGTATGCTAAGCATCTGCTCTTATTGTTACTAAGATCGCTTCATCTCTTCATTGAAATGAATTAAATTTTACTAAGGAAGCTCGCAGAAAGTTCAGACCTACAGAAAGGCTTCCAGCAGCTGTCTTTATTAGAATATTAGATCAGGTTTCTATTATTAAAGCCAATATATTGCTTTAAATACATATGTACAGAAATAATTAAGAATTTCAACGAGGTGTCAGATCATTCTATTTATTATACAATGGTGACTTAAATTTTAATTTTTTACGAATTTGAAATTAATATTGTAATTAATCAGCCGTGACGTTAAGATTCTTTGCATTTAGTTGTGCCTTAGGTAATTTCAAATACAGGAAAAATAACAAGAAAAACAATGATTTGGAATTATTACTTGTTAACCGAAGTTTTTAAATATATGAAGTCGTGATACAACTCCTGAAAAGCAGGATAATCAATATAATTGTTGCACAACTTATACAAGAATATAACCCCAGATAATATACGTCTAAAATTAAGTGACGACAGATTAATGCGCTTTGTGCTCCGAAACGGTGGCGAGCGAGGACGTCACACCGCCGGGCATCTATCGAAGTCGCGACTCGCAGATCTAGCGCATGCTCGGATTGCGCGGTTGGATCTAGGCATCGGCTGACGCGACGTTTTCGGTGCTTACGGGCCGCCGGCCTACACGCTTCTCGCACAATATATGCTTTGTAACTTTCTCATTATAATAAGGAAGCTGTGGCAAGGAGCGAGCAACGGGAAGTTTGCGGATACACATATAAGCACACAAGCAAGCATATAAATGAATAATAGTGCGAAGGACTATTATTAATTTATAGGAGAACCTGGGTAGTCGGAAGTTGAATGGAACACGATAGATATTGATGGACTATTAAGAGCCACAGTCACTCTACCGAATCTTCTAGATCCTAAATACGAAGTATTAGTTGGGTTCCTATTACCTACCTGTATATATGCATAATGTAGCAAATAGTTATATATTACAAATACATTGAATAAAAGGTATATTTCGCCCATACCTAAAGATTCAAATAATAGTACGCAATGTACCCCTTTGGCTCATATCTAAACATATAAAAATAAGGAGCAGATACCTCCTCAGATGGCCGTCGGAGATAAAAGGTAATGGCTAGCAAATACTAAATAGATTTAAGATTAAAGACTGTGGGAAGAGAGAATTGTTTAAGAATTGGACGTAACACTAAGGCCTAAGTAGATGTCAAAACTAAGCTAATTCTTTTCATACTAATGATAAACCTGAGACTTCAACAAATCCAACGTAGAATCGCTTTAGAACTCTTTTATAGCTGCTAAACTTGTAGAAAAAAAAAAGAGGAGACCATTGAAAGGTGTTTTGAATTAAATATATTTGTATTGTTTATAGACGGACTACTAGGAGAATTGCTTCGTAATGTTTCTGCGTCGAAGGTTAAAATGAATTGAAAACCAGTCTACGCAACACTTGCATCTGTAATATTGCGATTTGGATGAATAAAATTTACGTGACTGCAGAAAAATAAGAGATACAACTGGACAACCGGTTTCCTATTAAAATTAATTTCACCTTCGATCTGTAAATACAAAGTTTAAGATGCCTATTCTCTAAACAGAGTTGCTTGTACTGTTATTTGACCAAATTATACCCTCACCAGGCTGGTTGTGCCCCAAGTTTATTCCAACAAAAACAACAAGAAAAATGATAGTTAACAAAAACTTTTAAATGTATGAAGTATGATAGTCGTGATATAAGTCCTAAAGCAAAGCGAGATAATCAATGCAATTGTTGCACAATTTACACAAGAACATAATACCAGAAGATATACGTCTATAACTAAATGATGACAGATTCGCGCGACAGGAAGGAAGTATGATTCGTGCCTGTCAAGGGGTATCCGAAGCACAAACTCTGCAAATTTACATGTGTTACGTGAATGCCAACTAAAGTGTATATGTGAAGTATGCAGATTCTTGAAAATCGAGCAAAAATAGCAAGCAATCTAAGGTTTGTAGATGTCAAAACCAAGTTAACTCCTTTCACACTAATGATAAGCTTGAGATTTCAACAAATCCAGCACAGAATCCCTTTAGAACTCTTTTATAGCTGCTAAAGCTGTAGAGAATTGTGTAAAATTGGCTGTCCCGTTGTATTTCGCATTCGAAGTATACAAAATCCTCCCAATAATTTAATTTTTTTACAGCCTTTTTAAGCTGGTAATGTTACTTTTCGATTCCCAGGCTCTACAAGAGTCTTCCCAGGCGCAAATATTGATTTGACTCGATAAGGTATTCTATTTTTAGATCAATCTGTTCGATGTTTGTTTAGTTTAATCGCATGAATAAATCAGGATTAGATTATTAACATCGACTTTTACGGTAATGATCCCGTAATGAATTAATTCGAAATGCGCATTTCATAATAATAGGGCGATTAGCCATTAATAATTGTGTAATTAATAAAATTATGCTAATTTATTTGTTTATGTGTGTAGCTCAGGTGTACGCGACTGACGAGTCGAATTGTGTTCACGGAGAGAAATACAGAAAGAAAAAAGGAAATGAGAACCCGGTCGAATATATTTCGTGCGCATAATATTCCGACGAATAACTTTTATAGGAATAATTAATAGCTTTTGTCCCTCGATTGTTAAGAGTGTTAGGAATATTAATGGGACATATTGTGAAATTACATTCCTTATGGTCGGGCAACATATGTACCCTCAGGATTTATAATATGCTGTGTATAATACAATAAAATACGCCTCCGTGCTCAAGCACCACCGTAAGCGGTTAAGGAATTTATTGGAATTTGTACGATTTATCAATTTTATGCGTGTATCTAGTGAACGGTGGAAGCATTAGTTATTTAAACTACAGGATCCTTTGATCTGATGGTGCCGGATTGTAAGAGTTGTCGTTTAGCATTACACATTTCCACTCTTTCTTGTTTTGTATATTCTTTAACACGCTGTAAAGTTGAATCTTACCATTAAAAAATTTTGTAGGATATAGAAGAATCTTACGTTGACTTCCTAATATATACGTTTATTCAAAAACCTTTAAAATTCGGAATTACTCCGTTAATATATCAAAAAATCGAAGAGGAGGCAAAAGAAAAATACACTGACTTACTACTAGTCTAAACGCGAGATATTCAGCGCTTTACGTCGTCTCATTCTTCAAAATCCTTCTTACATTTCGTGAACTTTAATATGCCGATTAACTGGTACTCAGCTCTTAAATAGGATGTACATAAAGCAAAATATAGCAAAAGAAGTAGATTTTAAGTCAGTATTCAGCCTAATACCATGGAGACATTCTAGTGCTAACCGATAAATATGCATTTCCCTGCTTGACCTCGCAATAGACCTACCGCACTCAGGTGATTATTTATTTTCAACTCATTTAAATAATAACGTAGCATTGAATGACAAACTTTACGTTACAATACATTTCGGCGCATAATTTCCTGCAAAATGTTCTTATAACTATTTGTGCAATTTATTTTTTGTATTTTACAAACTTTAGAAGCTCCTGAAATAAGTCGTATCCCACCAAATGCTTGAATGTGTAAATTTTGTTGAATGGGGTCAGGATTAAGGTATGTAGATATCGTTACGACATTCTGTCAGAAAAATTAATGCATAGGGGATAACTGTCTCCAGTAGTTTTAATACCAGTGACGTCCTTGAGATCTTCACCATTGAAATTATACTTTCCAAGCTGTATAATGACTTGGCGAATTAACCGAAATAGTAGAAGTTGTACCAATTGTGCACAATTGTGTGCACAAATCTGATGAAGATGAGCCCACTAACTTACTCTTAGATGCATTACGTTCTTGAAATGTGAAAGTTACTACCAATGAGGTCACACGGGAATCCCATACTTGTATCGATTACATTTTTTCCAGATCTATCTCTTTGTGCACGTGGAGCTGGTGGTTAAGACACGCCTATCAAATCACCACGGTCAACTTTTACAATTAAAGCATATTTTTAAGCCAACTCATGTAATTAAATAAACACGCTTTTTTTTACTTTCTCTTTGTATATAATTGAAAATGAAGATTGGTCATGAGTACTACTTTTGACGAGTTCAGTAACATTTTCAATTACACATTTTTGTTAAATTTTTTCAAACCTACTTATGGACTTATGCGGTTTTAAACTGCAAATGAGATGCGTAATATTGCGTTATGTTTGCGTGTTGCTATATATGTATTTTCTTTCAATGGAATATCGTGCGTATTATTTTAGTTTCGAGTCTTTGGCAATATCTTAATTATGAATTGGTTCTTTCTGGGTTTCACGTAATTAATTAAAAGAAAGTGATTAGAAAAGTATTCTTTTCTCTTGTATTAGTGACTTACAATCAAGAAAAAATTCATATTCAAGTAGTTAAACCCAGACGAAGAAAAAGAAATTTTAGACACAAAATTACATATGAGTGAACCGAAATGAAGTATTTCCTCGCAGTATCACGCGTTGTTACAGTCAAAGTTTCTGAAACTGCTTTTCTTCTCTCGTCCGCATAGGTTTGCAATAATAGAGATGAGACGTAAGGATACACAACGGCAACCGTTCGAATGTAATATAGACGGTCAATCGGCGTTTTTTCCTATTCCCACGATAACGCTAAAAATATAGATATCGTTGCGATATAAAATAAAAGAAACGTCAAGTCCGGAGTGCACCTAAACGATCCTGGCGTACAGCATATGTTGTTCGTCAAGTTCTTGTGGCTAAATCTCGAGATTCTTCTCTGGATATTGTTAAAAGCGAGTCTAATAAAAACTGGAATTGAGTTCACTTACAAGCATCACAGAACTATAAAACGTAGACAGCTGACGTTTGCAAGACGACAGACGTTTGTCTGAAAAAGAGGAGACCATTGAAAAGTGTTTTGAATTAAATATATTTGTATTATTTATAGACGAACTACTAGGAAAATTGCTTCGTAATGTTTCCGCGCCGAGGGCTAAAATAAATTGAAAACCAATCTGCGCAGCATTTGTATCTGTAATATTATACTTGCCGTGCGATTTCGATAAATAAAATATACGTGACTACGAAAAATAAATAATAATTGGTATAATGTTATCCGCTTTAGATACAATGAGGTACAACTGGATAACCGGTTTTCTATCAATCTTCGATCTCTAAAAAACAAATAGTTTAAAATACATATTCTTTAAATAGAGTTCTAGAGAAATAATTGTTTTCAAATGATTATTTGTTAATAAAAGCTCTTAGGTGTATAAAATATGGATAGTCATGGTGGAACATTTTTATTTGACAGTAACTATATGGCTTTGACACCAGCTATGCAATATTGTTGAGTCAACTTTAATGCTATGTAAATCTGGCAACAATTATTACCCTATTTGCTGTGATTGCACAAAAAATTCCAGAATACTTCCAATTATGCCGGAAGTGGATGTCAACTTTCTTATTTTAAACGGAATGACCGTTTTATATATAAATATAAATAAAAATAAATATTATATATAAATCAGGTTTCGTTCTCCAATTCTAAAACAATATTATGTATTGTTTTTTATGGCTTTATAAGATGTATTCCTCTAAGATAACAGACATTATTATATCCCTAATTCATCACGTAAAATTTTGTGTTTGTCCAAAATTACTTGAACGCGCATGCATTGTCTAAATTTTTGGAAAATTTCTGCCAACACTAAATAATTTTTTTTTTAGATATTTAAAAAAGCCCGATGAGCTGCACTGCTCGCATACATTTTCTACTCTTAAAAATCCTAATTCAATGACTTTTGTTATATAAGTACTAACGCTTCAAATAATATTTACCCCTTTTGGTATTTTTATGTATTTTGGTGTCGAATACTTTCTGTTATCGTTTCCTACCGTAGCCAGTTACCTATTTCCATTCTGTTTTAATAATTCCTTAAGAAAAATTCAAAGGCTATCTTGTATTAGAAAAATAAATGCCTAAAGGGCATTACCTTTAGTTTTGAACCTTATAGACTTGAAACCACTGATAAGCAAGCTACTTATCAACTTACAAAATAGAGCCTTTTAACAACCAATGCATAGAGACGAACGTGCCAAATTTTAATATAATCTTTAAACAATGGCACTATCATCATAGAGATAGGAAATCCTCATTTGTTATTATCATAAACTCGAACACGAAGGTGAATACGCCAACCTCTATAAAACATGTTCTTACAATTACACAATTCCATTAAAAGGAAGAACGTCGAACCGCAAGGAAATAAAGCTAATATTTTATTCTGGGTCCAAACGCCAAACAAGATCTTCAACCTACCGTAAAAAATAGTGGTATTTTTAAAAGCTGATCTAATATGTCGCCAGTTTGAGAATCACTGTATTACGTAAATAAAATGTTACATTCGGACACTGTGTGAGGTACATTATAATAACAAACATCGTTTTTGTCAATAAGCTTGTTAAAAATAATAGGGAAATTATTCCGGAATGAATTATATTTTATGTGAAAATCAAACACATTTGTGAGTCACTCAGGAATGAACATACTACTTTTTATTCTTTATTCCTGTTTTCATAGCAAGCAAACTCATCAAAAAGTGCAACATGCTAATCACCTAAGCTTAGTTTCGTCTCATTGTACATACACATATTTAAGTATTATTCGATTGATTCAATATTGCGCAGTTCTTCTCACAGTGTGTAATTAGAAGACACATAAGCTGAAATTATTTAGATAAATTCAATTTATTTAACAATTTTATCTTTCGGTCAACACATGGGATAAATTCTTTCAAAATGTCCCCATTCTTATTAATTAAGAGAAGAGAGAAGAGAGAACGCCTCGGCATCAATTCAACTTCTTGCACGAAACCTACCACAACTAACCCGGACGCGCGTAGTTTATCCTAAATGCTAAAATAAATAAACATTCAAGTAAAAAATTAGAAATGTATCAATAGAAATCTCGCTGTCCACTTGGTGCCATCTACTTTTTAAGACTGAATACTACAATTGTCTAAACTAAACAAAGGACTTTGAATGTAAAAATATTGTTATTCTAAAAATACCATATTGCTACTTCAAATGTATATTTTATTTAGTATAGTTAATATAAATTTCTTAATAAATATTTTAATAAACCCTTTTTTCTCAGTGTAGAAGTCATAGTCCTAGCAGAAACGACAGTATCGTTAGCGCTGATTTAAAATTAGCAAGCATTTAATGGTTACGAAAATAATGAGCGGTATAGACGTCTATTAAAAGTTACGTCATCGTAGAATACGGCTAGTGTATAAATTATTGCTCACTGGTTTCTTAGCCCACTGCCTATTCAATTCTAAGCGTTTGATTCCGTAAAGGCAACTTCAACAATGAAGTTGGAATTACGTAACTTGCAACTATTACTAGTTATTGTATAGTTTCTTTTGCAGCAGTAAATCTCATTTACTTCACTACCCATTAAACCGCGATCCCGCTATTAGGAATCTTAACGAAGAAACTTCTTCACAACATTAAAATACTCGTTATAATTTTAACACGTATTGTTTGTGAAATGAACTAACTGTTAAGTATAGAAATGCGGTATCGTTAATTTGTAATATTTACAATGATGATAATTGCAAAGTAAAGAAAATTTAATAGAGAATGTCTATTGATATAGAATGTGCAGACAAATGGTCAAAAGCCGTATACTATTAGTAAAATAGAGCATACACTTCTTCATGTATCCGTTGATATGTAGGTCTACAAAAATATAAAAGTTTCCAAATTAACATCTTTAGATTTATGTTATTTGAACACAGAGAATAGTCAAACCTTTAGCAGTGAGTTCGATGTGTTTGAGTATTTATTCGAGTATAAATACTCAAACACATGGTCGTATTCAATAACCAAAAATTACAAGAATAGATAGTTTAATAGATGAAACATACAATTGCTCCGGTAACTGTACTGACAATGAAAATTCATTTATTAAAAGAAAACAGTAGTAACTAGTTGATATTGTGATACTCTCTTCCAAACTCACCCAACAATTTTAGGTAATTTATCGTCAGCTTTTGGCATGAAAATGAAATAAATAAGAAAAATTAAATAAAGGAAAACAATGTAGGTTTAATTACTATTAACGCTCTATTGGATTAAACATATTTTGCTTGTTGGCTATATGGTCGCTACACAACTAGGCCGTCTAGAGAAAGCAATGTGGTTTCCACAAACTTATTGCGGCTGATAACATAATTACTGGCGCGCGACTGCATTATTTCACTTTTCCTGCGCTTCATGAAGTCGGCAGAGACTGGACAGACTTCTGTTTTGTCGACTCTCGGGGAAACCAGTAGGCAACACGAACCCATTCTTTAATTATAACTAAGGTTCGTAAAGCCAGTGCAAGACCACGGGCGTGTAGAGAAACGGTTGGTATTCCGGTAATACCATGTATCGAATGAGTGAAAATATTTATTACGCACCTACTTAAGAGAGGAGAAATTTAACAAACATCTCACCAAAACTATTGCTTGGTGACCAATGTTCGAAAGATTATTTGCAAATATCCAATCTTCAAATACAATAGTAATAATAATACCTTACACGAGTGTGTAGTGTACACTAGGTATTTATTGTAAATGACCACAAATATTTCCACACCGACAAAATTTTGTAAGGAGTAAAGAGAATTTGTATTTTATTTTAACATTTTGTCAGTTGTTTGGCAATACTTTTCGGAGGTCATTGATCAATTGGCTTAATGGAAAACTCACCAGTGCACATTGTAGTTCAAATATTAACCCTCAAGTACTATCGTGTTTTCAGGTAACACAACTGCTATCGTGGGGTGTTTTACACCCCACTCTTTAAATTTAGCTTTTTTTTGTTAGTTATCTTTTTTTTTTCACTTTTAAACCCACAGTGTAATAACTAGACCTTTATCTTGCGATTGTTGTAAGGAAAAACAAAACTTTATTTAAAGCAAAACAGAAAATTAGGAGGAAATGTTACATTCATAAAAATTATGTAAAAAGTATTTCTTCGTACAATTTTTTCTTTTTACAAAATTGTGTTCTGTATTGTTAAGATGTCTTGGTTTTTTCTGTTACTGGAAACTATGGTCTTACTCCCTGTAAAAGAAAATGCCATTAGCATTTCACATAAAAATTCTGACAATGACGTTGTGAGGCGTACATTTTATTTGACAAAAAACATGTAATGTGTTATTTCATGTAATCAGATTTTTATAAATTTCTTACAATTTACCTTTGTAAGCATTCTGCGCATTTTACAAGTTGCTCAGAATGTTCCTTGCAGACATGCTGATGACATCTATGACACGTGGTTTTTATTTTCTTGTCTCTATTTCGCCCGCAGATGTGACACCTTTTGTAGGTTCTTGAAGGTTCTGCTTCTTGTGGCTGTTGTTGTGGTGTTTCTAAGCCTAGTAAATTTTTGATAATTGAGTTTAGCTTAGTTGACAATTCTTTTGTTTGGTATCGTCTTTTTACGTGGTCATTGACGAGTTCTCTTCCTAGACGAATATAAAATTCTCTTCGTGTCATGTTAACTGTATGGTCTGAAGTGGCTAAGAAAATTATGTAACTGTTGACACGTGAAATGTCTACCATTGCTCCTAATATAGCCATTGGCCATCGTCTGGTTCGTCTTTGGCAGGAGTACGTCATACACTTCTGGTCTAAAGCATCAACTCCCCCTTTGGTACAATTGTAGAAATTTATTATTTCAGGTTTTGCATTTACTTCAACATTTCCATTGTGATGCATAGACGAAACCAACAAGACACAGTTGTTCTTTTTTGGTATGAAGGAAACCAACGTATTATCGTGCGTAAATCCAAATTTACAGGTGTTTATTGGTTGCTGTTTAGTTTGTAAAAATGCTGGCGGAATTTCGCGCTTATTCTTACGAAGTGTTCCAACATACGTTATACCAACCCGTTTCAATTCATTCAACAGCTCTATAGAAGAAAACCAATTATCTCCTGTTAGATTTCGATTTGTATTGATGATCGGAGAAATTAATTTGAGTACACTACGTGTTGGAACTGAAAGTTTGTTTGGATTGGGTTCGGTTGTCTTTCCTGTATAAATAAATGAATTGATCAGATAATGCGTTTTCGAATCGCATAAGCACATAATTTTGATGCCATATTTTTTTGGTTTACTCTTGATATATTGGCGAAAAGAGCAGCGGCCGCGAAATCCAACAAGCATTTCATCTACAACAGCATATTCGCTGCAACTGTAATTATTCGTACAGTTTGCGTTGAAAATTTCATAAATTTTTGAAATGGCAGCAAGTTTATCACCATTGTCAATCCTGTTCCTTCTAGTTGTTTGATCGTCAAATCTTAGCACTGACAAAAGAAACAAAAACCGTTGTTTAGACATGACACCTCTAAAAATATCTCGTCCCGTACCATCCGTTGCAAAAAGACTTCTAGTATCTTCGTGGTTTGATTTAAACACTCCTGCCAAAATTACAAGTCCCAGAAATGCTTTCAATTCAATCATGTCTACATGTTCAACATAACTTGCCGTTGGTCCATAAGAAGAACTCGTTTCCGTTATTTTTGCATTTGTATGCTCTAGTATTTCATTTAGAATTTCTTCCGTAAAGAAAAGAGAAAATGCTTCAGAAGGTGTTCTTGGAGGAGTATTTACTGCCGGACCCTTTGCTCCCGGTCGAAGAGTGACTATATTAGAAGATCTGGTACGTGAAGTAGCAGGAGGATTTTTGGACCACTTATATCGATTTCGTCCATAGAAGTAACTTGTTCTTGCACTGACATCACCTAAGTCTTCTTCACTTTCGTTTTCAGATTCGACTTCAAATTCTGAACATGTGTCGTGATCACTATGTTCGCTTGCTGCATCACTCAAATCATCATCACGTTCATCAGGGCATTCACTTTCACTAACATCATCGTAAAAGTTTTCGGCAAGATTTGCTAATTGTTCATCAGTTAGAAACTTTATCATATTGTTTTTACTATTCAATACACGTATTATAGAAGGGAAATAAGGAACAAGTTGACGACGCTCTGGTTTGTGAGGAACTGAGTAAGAAATTTGTTTGAGTCGAATATTTATACGCCGTACAGAAATCAGGGGAAATGCCACTATTTGATTTGTAAAAAATCACCGAAGTCGAACATAAATGAGTGAATCCCCTGTACATGTAGGTACTATAATAAAAATCGCCGAATTGGAACGTATATAAGTGAATCCCCTATACTTACATGCACAACAACATCTGTGATTTCCCCAAAAGAGGACGAGGGCTATTATCACTATAAAATTCTAAATCATTGGTTAGAATACACTACGCTATTTTTGAAAAAAACAAACGTAATTGCTATCGTGGGGTGTTGAGACACCCCAAAAGCTATTTTTTGCTAAAACTGTAGAATATGGTAAATAATAAATTACACTATATTACATATCTCATTTGCATAGGCGAATACCTGGAACCTTAGAAATGTGACAAAAATAGTTTTAGAAAAAATTTAAAAAAAATGACCTCTGGGGTTCCGAAACACCCCACGATAGCACTTGAGGGTTAAAACTAAATTGGTTGTCACTTCCATATTTTATAGCCAATAGAAGGCTTCCATCTAATAAAATCTGGTGAAAACATTGAAAGCTTGATATTTATCACATTACAAAAGTTCGAAATTTCAGCAACTCAAGTGTACTTTGCCTAATTTGCTACATACTTGTAACGTGTACAGTGCATGCATAGCCCAAACCATTCGCCACCACTATCCAGTAAACGAATTAATAGCGTAGACTGAAGCAATACTTGTATATTTGTCAAATTTGTCAAACGAATTCGGCCATTTCAAGAGGGATAGAAACCTTAAGTGACGAGAAAAGTGTCTGTTAAACTAAAGTGTAGTAGTGTACTACAAAAAAAATACAGACTTGTCTAGATAAAGACCGTTTTATAATACTGCTCCTACAGATACGTTTACCTATTTCGAAGAGCATTACAATTTATGCACGAATATTCATTTTCGTTATATAAAAACATTCTTCCATGGCTGAGGACGACGACCAAGGAGGCAACGTTGAAAACCTATGCCATGATTTGGATGTTTAGTTAAATACTTTCTAAGTTTTAATATTTATTAGGTAAGTGTTTCTCGGTATGTATCATATTACTTATAAGATATGACATAAAAATAAATTCATACTTAAACAAAGCTACGCATTCCCCAGTAAATTGGTAAACAGCGTGCTTCTTTCCGATAGAATTAATGCATTTATTTTGTTTACACTTACTTAGTTTGTTCAATTGGTATATCCTCATTTTCCCACGAAACCGTAGCACCAGTCGATTGCTTTCGTGTCTTAAAAAAAGATAGACTTTGCATTGTTGTTAAAGGTTTACTCTATTAGGATTGGACTTAAATTAACCTCAGCTTGCGTTGCATTTTGAGTAAAATGTTTTAGTGCGCCGTGACTTTTTGAAAATTCATTACCCTTCCATAAGCACCATTATTTTTGTGCAATATGATATATTCGAACAATATGACTGTCGAATCAAAAAACTAAAACTTTCTAAAATCCCAAGCTTACAAACCTTTTCCTCAATTTATATATTTAATTCCAATTTCATATAAGGTAAAGCGGGCCTTACAAAACTTCTTAGCGGTTGTCCAATCCAAAACGAACGAGAGGTTCTTTTCTTCCGGTGACGACGTAATCTCTTTTTAATAATCTACTTAAGGATTCATGTGAAAATTTATCAGATTTCAACTTTCTTTTTCGGCAGTATTATGTCAAAGGAAACCGCAGAGACCTGAAGGGTTCTTACGGAATAGCCACCCTTTGAAAGCGGGAACCTTTGCGATCTCTTATTACTTTTTTGTCGGCGACTAACGAAAGGAAATTGCACAATGGCATCGCGATGTCGTCGATGCATTCGTGCTCTGTTCCCCTTTCAAAACAAATTATACACTTGTATTTTTATTATGCCGCTTCGAACATACGTCTTGTATGTGCGCATATACATAGGTAGTACGTACAGGCACTCGTACTCATCCACGTATTGGAATAGGAGCACTTTCCCACACAAAGGACACGATTGCATATTTTTATTGAATTCCAAACGAAATGGCAAATATGTGACAACAGTTCAAAATATATTTTATGTCGAACGTCGTAAATTCTTGGGAGTCTTCTACTCTTTCTAAACGTTCAGTGTTAGAAATGAACTACAATGCATGCAATGCATTTCATTATGTTTCCGAAAATATGCAGTAATTGTTCAATTTACGAAAGCCGGCGTTAAACATTTACATTTTTATTAATATTGATGCTACAAAAAGCTGTTACCAAAGTTACCAAAGAGTGAGAATTATTACTGGGAATTATTTTAATTTTTGTATAATTAGCAGTTATTTTTATACAAACTACGAGCGTCTGATGCTTTAATTTCTCTTCCAGTGTATTACGCATAATTTTTAATACATCCTAGTGGAGACATATGGTATGAGACAAATGGCACTTTCTGTTTAAAAATCTGCACAACGGAGTGTGAGCACTTTAATAATTAAAATTTGTGAGAGACTTGATTTATGGAATCATGGAAGAAAAACAATATTGCTCAGTGATTCGATTTTTTTATGGAGAAACACGCTCCTCAGATGCTGGTTCCATGAATTTAATCGTGACCGAATATCCATTCGTGATGAGGTGGCGACTACTCAGAAAAGTTCATGATATCATGTTAGCTGACCATCGGGTGAATATTAGAGGAATTGTTAATATGAACATCTCAACTGAACATGTACAAAACATCCTCCATGAATAATTGAGTTTGAAAAAGCTATCGGCGAGATGGATACCGCGTTCGCTGATCAAAAACGAAATCCGGTGATATCTTCAAAGCATTGTTCAAGTGCAATCCGATTGAGTTTCTGCAGCGTTATATGATTCTAGATAAGTCCGTAAAATGAGTTTTTCCTGGCAAACGTGCAACAAAAGTACGCGAATACGATTTCATCAGCCGGAAATGTTATGGCGACGATTACTTGGAGAAGGGAAGGACAGTACTATGTAGATTCGCTATTGATCTTTTCTGAAGATAACAATACCTTGACATTTGTCTATACTTCGATAAGCTACCTCGTATGGAACTATAACGCGTATTCGATAACTTTTGTTGCAAAAGTAACTATGCTCCGGAGGATAGCAATTCCAAGAATAATCTATATGGTATTAAGAACTCAACTGAAATTATTTTTAAAAATTTTTGAATTTTAACGAGAATTTTACTATTTCAAATTAACGTGTAATTATATAGTTTAACTGATTTGAACCTGGAGAAAGCTGTTTTTTGTTTCAAGTGGAGAATATTATGTAAAATATTGTATGATGTGTTTTACAATAATCGAAAACTATTGCGAAACACATATTTCTTAAATGGGTGTTAAGATTGAGTAGCAAATTTTTCTCTGAACCCATTCTATATAAATTGTACTTAAGAAAGCTCACTGGTTTATGAAATATATGTAGTTTCCAATTTCTACACCTTATGTAGATATTTTACCAACAATTAGGTAGCTATTACACTAGAGAAATTACTACCGGGGTATACCAGGTATAGGACAAGGATAGTAGAAACGTCTTTCGGGTGATGTCGTGTAGTTAATATTTCACTTGACGTTTCGCTGACCATGCTGACAGCTTCTTCAGAAGATTTCTAAAGACTGGTGTTGTTGTCTCTTGCTCCTCGTTATATATCCTATTTCTGTTCCGCTTTGCTGATCCATAACCGTTCCGCTTCGTTGATCCATAACCGTTCCGTTCCGCTGAATCGCGTCGTTCCTTGTATGACAACTCCGTAGTGCTAACTTCCACGTGTTGCTGATCTTGTGTCCGTCTTCGCGATCGAAGTTGTTGGTGTTCTTCATTATTTCTATCGATTCGCGTATTATCCTCGGGTAGTAGTGGCTGGTCCTGGCTAGTACCTTAACGTCGCTGTAGGTGATGCGGTTCTGCTACTGCAGATTTTTCAATATGCCTAAGGCGTGCGTCTCTCTCGTGTTCTTTCACTCTGCACTGAATACTCCATCCTGTTTGACCGATGTAGCTTTTTCCACATTGGCATTTCAGTTCGTATATGCCTTTTGCTCGTAGCTTCGGTAACACGTCCTTGTTAGGAGGGAGTAGCTGGTCGATTTTGGTCACCGTGTTGAAACGTGTGGTGATGTTTTTTCCCTTAGGGTCTGTTTTTCCGTACATAGTCGGTGACTCCGTCTATGTATGCGTATCCTGCTGATTGTTGTTGATCTTCGTCTTTTTTCTGCTCTCGTGGCTTCCTTAAAAAAAAAGATATAAGGAAGCCACGAGAGCAGAAAAAACCAACAACAACCAGCATAATGAAGAACCCCAACAACGTCAATCGCGAAGACGGATACAAGATCAACAACACGTGGAAGTTAGCACTACGGAGTCGTCATACAACGAACGACGCGATTCAGCGGAACGGAACGGTTATGGATCAGCAATGCGGAACAGAAATAGGATATATAACGAGGAGCAAGAGACAACAACACCAGTCTTTAGAAATCTTCTGAAGAAGCTGACAGCATGGTCAACGGAACGTCAAGTAAAATATTAACTACACGACATCATCCGAAAGATATTTCTACTATGGATTACGGTCGTGAAAGCCTACACTCAACTATAGGACAAGGATAATGCTTTTACTTTTGTTATTAAAATTTAGGTTTCAGTAACCATCAAAGAACTTACTGTTGCCTAAAATAAAGTTATTTCTCCATGTTTTCGCCGAAAGTTCCAGTATCAGCATACATAGGTTTTCTTTTTTAATGTTGTTATTTGGTGCCAAGGTTTTTAGACCACTAATCCATTATATAATAAATTGATGATCAATATTTTTTTTAACTTTATGGCGACGCCAAAGATGTAAAGATGAAAGGTACAAGGATTACTTATTTAAAATTTCGTTGAGTCTTTTTTTTTTGCATTGCCTACATTAAATTATTTGTTAATTGCCGGGTTATGCAATTTTATTTAATCTAGTATATCAACCATTTATATATATCTATTTAGACAATAGAATGTATTTCTTATCACAATCTAAATCCATGTAACTTCGTACTAGTTTTCATCTAGATAATAAGAAATACCAGTGATGGCACGAGGAAGTCACAAGGTAAAATATGACCACGTTAAACTGAAAGTATACTTAAAAGGGTCGAGAAAGTACTTCTTCTAAAAGCAGAGACTAATAGCACTACTTGTAGAGATATACCCGTGAAACAAATGGAATTCGTCGCCGATCTACCATGTTAATTCCGCCCAACCAAATAATTGCACTTTGCCAGATTGCAACTGCAAAAAAAGGGATACCTTACCGTGAACTAGATAAAATGGGAAGCGAAAGAACATAATACACACAAAAAGAGGGTTGTGTAACTCCACCTTCGTGCATCGGTACACTATAGTGCAGTGAATATGTGTAACGCATGGCTTGCTCGATCCGCCCTACCACTTCCGGTTAATTACTCAGCTAGAAACAAACGAGAAACAATGGAAGAACTAGCACGTGGTTGGTTGCCTGTGAACAGGATGCATGCGACAACCAATGGTGGTTGTTTCTTCAAGAGTCGACTGGTGCGTCGGGATCAAGTACCCATATGAGTTCCCTTATATCCCTTTCATCTGATCCGACTGCATTATTTTTTCCTTCTTTATGTTCGCGCAACTGGAGGTACTGGATAGTTGAGTCTCCCTCGTCATCATGCATTTTTTTTTCTCTTTTTGCAGTCGCATGTAGTACTTCAAACACGAGTATTATGTGTCATTATACGTGTTTGCCAGTTTCGATTGGTTGTTTCGACTTAAACATGGTCGCTTTTTCCTCTTTGTAACGAGGAGAGTCTTCTGCAGTTTCGGTGTTGTATTACGAACCTCACACACGTATAATATGCGTGCACATATAACCATACTATTTTTATGTTCATGCTTTTATATATTTCGATGGGAGACAAAGATTATCGATTTTTTAAATAAGTAGATGGGATGAAACCTTAGAAATATTCTCTTTTAACTACGATAAACTTCAGTAGAAGTAACGTCTCAATTTCTGTGTGTAATCGTTGTAATGATATTAGCGACTAGTATGTGATTGAATTAGTAGGAGAAATATTATACCTGAGAGTGCTGATTACCTTCTGTGGATTTTAATTCACTAAGAATACGATATGGTGCAGGTATGATCTAAGTAAGTAGATTATATTAATTCAATTAAGTCAGACAAGATTAGATGATGTTGAAAAAGTTGACACTTTATTTCCTTGGAAGGTCTTTTATCTAATATCTTCGTATTAGCACCGACTGTAGCCTTTTAAAGTCTCTCAATCAATATGTCCTATGTTCGCCGCACTTTGCTTCTAATAATAGTAATATCTCCTAGTATTCCAGCTGATATCAATTGGACTTATTATTTTAAGTATTTATACGACTTCCAGTTCATACAAACCTAATGTACCTTCATATTTATTGTAGCGTTAGCAAAACTATCGACATTTGGATGCAACTTTCTCAATAATGAAATCTCACAATCATTTAAGCGTGCTGTCCACGGTTTCTGTAACTGTGGCACCTCGAAGACAGTTAATTTCATACATAGTCCTCTGCTTTAAGGGCATTTCGGCCAAAAAGTGAATGTGTTCTTTTAACCTTAATATGTCCGGTTGTATTCAATCAATTTTATTTTTGTTGTCTCGTTTTATTCGCAAATATTAACCATATAATTCTTGCGAGAATATGAAGTAATTAGCTTGAGTCGGCTTTAACACTGCTGTTAACGCCGTTGCCATCTTTGAGTACCAACTTTCGTGGAACTAGTCGGCGGATTTCACAGAATTCTTTTATTCTATTGCTCTAAACTAGTTTTGTATTTGCAACCTGTGATTTTTTATTATGTGTAGTCCTTAATTTTTTATCAATCTCCTTAAAGATGTTAACATTTTGACAACGTTACCCCACTGAAACCAAAAGATTCAATTTTTGCATAAAACATAAGGCAAACAGTTCTGAATATAATAAGACTAAAGGAAAGAAAATCAATTTAACAGAACTGGAGAGTCCTAAACATTCACTTTTCGACCGAAAAATAAATTTTTAATGGTAGTGACCCCCTTAGTATACAATAATTCGGATATGTATATAGCGGATGAAATTGACCACATCCGTAGCCCGTGCGTGGAATAAAGGTATGAAGTAGAACTGCTTACGAACGAATGATGCATTCAACCGTTGCCCTATTTTTTCATCTGCGCAGTAGCGATGAGTGATGTAAACCGGAGGGCGACGACGATTCGATTTTCTCGGGTACTTCCGTTGAACAGTACAATGCAAGGAAAAATGCAATTCGAAGGAATCAAATCGGCCATTTATGTTACAGTGTTAGAGGCGCGTCAAATGGAAAGTAATTCTACGGTAACAGTTCTACTTTAGAGTTTGCGCTTCGAGAATGAAATAGATTTCACAAAGAAATAAAAGAATGCCTGAAGTGGTGGCACAGCAGTCAGCTAATCACACAAACAATTATTAAGGAACTTGCCAAATTTGAATAGATCTGCTGCGTCCTCTAGGTATTGTCGCGCTTTCGAGTACGGCCGTGGAAGCCTACGCCTAACTGCTATATAGATTTGGTCGTCACGATTTTACGTTTCAAACAGCTTGAAATATACTATACAAAGTGATAGGAATGACCAACATTGCTAAATTAACTTCTCGCTCCAAAAGTAGTTTTCAAGACGTGAAGGTACATTGGCGATTGAACAGTCTACGGACCAGGAGCTAACTCAGAGAGAAACTACAGCAGTGGGCTTCAAACCCAGATAATTCAGTTGATAGCGTAATACAATGGATGTACAAGTTTTTATTCATATTTTGGGTACAGTTGCTGGATAATCCTTAAATGTTTATGCTAATACTATTAAAATATATGGTATTATAGCGTTTTCAAAATTGTTTTTATATAATATTCTCCCCTTTTCATTTCCTTCTGCGTTAAGCGTTTTAGTAAGCTACGCTTGTTATAAAATAATTGATTCAACGATCGGCGATTTTGTTCTTTTTATTTATTTACATGTCAAGAACTTTCTAAATACCGGAGGACCTATAGGTAGAGGAATTTAAACAGCCCTGTTTACCATAAAAATATACAAAAGAAAATAACTATGAATAATATGTTTTCCGTTATATTAAAGGAATCTCCGTCTTTAACTAAAGATTCGGTTATTTCAGCAAAAATCTTTTTTACAACAGATGCATAGCAGATTAAAGTGGACACTTGGAATAATAATGTATTTTTCTAGACTTTCTTGAGGTGTCTCAAGTGTCTACTTGAGGAAGGATCTTCGAGGATCAGACTCGGAGCTGTACCGAAATTATTCAAGAGAGCGTTCGCCCATAGTATCTGGATCACACAAAGAGAGCGTATGAATTTTTAAAGACGTGGCGAAAGAAGGACAAAAATGACTGTCGACCCGAAATCATATTAATCAACCTGAATGTTGTACAATAAATTCTGCAAATATTTTTCACCTGGGTGTTATACAGGTAGCTTTGTCCGACATATCTGATCTTGAATGTTTTATATATTATACCCGGAACTTTCCCGGAAATTCTTGTAGCAAAAATTTATTTTTAATGGTTCCGAATCATTATAGTAGACTAAAGCTCAATGCTCCTGCTAGGAAAATTAGATATATCATTGTATTTTTTTGTAAATTTTATCAAATTACTGCACTTACAATGAATTAAAAGCTTCTATTGAAAAGAAATAATGTGGCTTAGCCTAAATTAACCTACAATATGTTGGGAAAATATCTAAAATATAAACACAATTAAGTAGCAATCACACGTCAACCTTAAATGGACTTTGATCCCGAGACACCAAAAAAAAGGATGTCAACCTTCGTTACAATATCCAATTTTCATTCTTCCTGCTTTGCGAACTGCACAAACTGTTCCATTTTAGGCAAACCAGCAAAGAGTGGCATTGGCATGTACACGCTAAGTATCCATACGCTTTTATATATAGTATATTTAGTAAGTACGCAGAACAAATAAAATTATCTGAATCTTCTATGCAATAGTTTGCAGTTTTAAAAAGGCATAATACAGATCTCACAAGAGCAAGTGTATTTTTTTTTGATTTGAACTAACTAAATACGATAGACCTAGTGGAAAGGCGGAAATTATTGAAAGTGTTTAAGAAACAAGCTGGGAGTGTAAGTACGAACAATAGATCAATTAAAATAAGTACTTTCTATGATGAAAACTGATAGTAAACCAGGAACAACACTACGGTTCCCCAAAAGATTAAAATACGACAAAGATTCAGACAAATAACCGCTTGTCTTTGCCCTGGAAGGTGTGATAAGAAGTGCTAAAGTTAGTTGAAGAGGAATACTATTACATAACTGACACACCATTACCTTTACAAATCTTTAGCTACCCTAAAAAGAGAACTAGACAGTCATTTTTAACTAGAAAAATTAGCGGAAGTAATAGGGCTTCAAATTATTGAAAAAAAGGGATTGTAAGACAATAATGTTTAACAGGAGGGCTTTAGATCTGCTTATAAATAAAGGAGGCTCAGGAGCATGTGTGCCTTCAAAGCGTGAGAACGAAACGTATCCAAGAGCAAAATTAACAAAGTAACTGGCATATGCGCACCACGAAAACATTTCGGCAGCAAGATATCTGTAGAGCATAAAAACAGAAAGTGCTAAAGGTATGGCGAAACGTAACCTCACATGGGTAAAAATATAAGTGCTATGTGGAAAAATGACAAATAGGGAGGAGTTACATAAAGAATCAGAGCTTATAGGAACAGTAAGGATAAAGAATTGTGGTGACTAAAATACATCAAAATGGTGGACAAGTGGCGGATGATTTGGAAAAGTGCGAAACTACAAAGAAGAGAAAAAGGCAATAGCAAATCAAGAGCCCCTAGTTGTAACTTACATGTACAGTAATGCGTTTGAGTGAACACCAGCGGCGGTGGGCGATGACGTAACGAAGTACGTACGACGATTTGACTTCTTCGTATATTTTGCCTGCATACTGTATACAATGTACTATCCAACGGAAATACACAAGAAAATCGAATTATCGTGCGCGGCCCTCTGTTATGTCATCATCGACCGTCGCTGGTGGACACCCACCCACTATTTCACCGGTTCGTATGTATTTCTAATATTATTCTTACTTTATCCAAAAATCGTCTTAACTTCTTGTGAGAACTTTTTCAACGAACAAAGCCGAAAGATCTATGATTACTATCAAACAATTTCTTATTTTTAGCGTAACTAATATAACATAAATGAAAAAGCCATAAACTGTTCTACACATACCCAGTCCCTTTATTCCGTACGCGCAATAGGGATGTAGCAAGTTTCATTAACCAAATCTGCGCATCTACCTTATTGAGTCCAGTAAGATTGTATGTTCTTTACAGAGACATCTGACTTTAGAAGAGTTTGACATCTAACTCTTCTAAAGTCAGATGATCGTCGCCCCACTTGAAAGATGATAAAACACAGGATTGACAATTTTGTCTATTCCTTTTCCAAAACCTAAAAAATCAAAGTGCAACTTAATTATTGTGTATTGTAACTGGTGGCGTATCTGTTACCGTCAACCAGGATGAAATCGATCAAAAGATTAGGCTTTTTTCAAAATAACTGAATGTAGATTATTATTATTAAATTATTAAAAAAAAATTAAAAACATTATTAAATATTGCAATTAAAAGTATGACTTCATTAGACTATCGATTAGTCAGTGGATAAGAGCCGTACGGTGAGCATTCTTTAGATTTTTGGTTATAGCTGCATCTTGAACTCGGGGTGCGGTTAATTGCACATATTAAAATACATAATTCTTACTTAAGAGCGGTTTAACTCGATGTCAATCATCCAGAAATAAAAATATATACCTACCGATGTTTCGCTTTCTATCGCACGAAGCTTCTTCTGGACTACATCATACGAAACCCTGTTGACAATCAACTGTTTAACGTAATGAGTTACCATTAGCACCCATTTTCGTTATGCAGTTTTGTATCTTCTATCAAAAAGAATCACAGCAATTTAGAATGGGAACGTTATTTGCTGCTTTTATACACAAATACTTTAAATAAATAATTAATACGAAACTATTCTACTCTATATAGGTTGATATTGCGCTTATTTCCCAATTTCAATTGATCAGAATACCTCGGTCTAGATATTCTCATCAATACTCGTTCAAAACTGTTTATGCGTGTTTTCTTACAAAAATAGAGACCTTACAAAAAGTATGTGCCGATTTACAATGAACGTAATTCGTAAGTTGAAAGATCAAAACAAACGCATGTATACTTGAACGGCTAGCAAGCGATGAAGCAGTATAGGCAGTGTACACAAAGCTCGCTTTCGTGCAGGCTTACTGCGTATCGTCCAAATTTGCTTTTGTGCCATTGTGTAGTATAGATAAGGGAATCGAAGCTTTGTGGTTGAACTCTAATTTAGGTTGGAATCAGCTACTATTGCCCCGGTTGATGGAACTGTAAACATCTACTTCTATTAACTACTATTAAGTTAATCTGATACATTTTAATTCAGTGTTAGGTATAATTAGTAATACCTTGGTTCTCTCAACTTAGTGTCACCTTCGGGCTCTGTGTACGTATACAGATAACCATTTTCCTACGTAGATACTGCACTTGCTTTTAGTGCTCCAACCTACATTTCACTACAATAAAGCACTTCCATTCCGAAACTTACGCTTAATATCACTTAGTATTTAATGATTCCAATTAATTATTTTTCTTTTCACTTCTTCAACTAATTAAACCATTTTTCACGCCATATGCGTTCATATAGATAGCCTTCCCTTCTTTGTGTGTGCCAACCAATTAGAGTCGAATATAAACATTCCTACTGAGGCTGTTCATTAATTAATAAAAAAATCATTATGTCTACATTAAGAAACGTCATTTAAATAAGAAAAAAATCATCGACGGCGACTGATAGCATAATAATTTCGAAATTACAGCAACTCAAGTAATATATGTATATGTTCTAATTAAGATCTCTTATATATACGAAACGGTATGAAAATATATATCGCTTTCGTGTTAACTGTATATTAAAGATATTTATTTGTGATTATCGGCAATGGAAAGGCGGCTACGTGACTGCTCTTTCGGTTCATATCAATTCAGATGGGACGATAATATCTTAATTGTATCTATGTAGATAATATAAAACCAGTCAGTCCACAAGGGTCACGTCTATCTGCAAATTTGATGTATGTGTATTATAACAATTAATCTTCTCGGCTAAAAAACCGCTAATTTATATGCGTCGTATAAGGAGCTTAACGCTTTTTTGTGTTCGTTTGCGATTTTATTTTCGCATTTAATGCCGCCATCAACCGGCTATTAGCGCTATACTTCTGACAAAACAAGTTCAAATTATTTATAAGCCGGGTATATTTTAGAGATAAGATAAAACAAGGTCTGATGGATTAAAAGAAGAGTGATAGTCTAGGAAGTAAAAAAGAAATAAAAAACTTAGGAAAAAAGAACTAACTTTTAGAATTTATTCGGCGACAAGGATGAAGGTTATTGCCAATCTTTATTCCTCGAACAATAAAACAATAAAAATTGCACTTACTGGGATTTTATTAACTGTACCTTTATATCTCTTTAGAACTACTACCGTGGACACCTTTTAACTTTTTAAAAGACAATGGAAGAACAAAATATTTTTAGTACAAACGTTTTATTGCTTTTTAAAATATTCGCCATTGCACTTTTGCAAGCCAACGACTTTGGTTGGATTCGGTTCACCTAGGAATACCCAAACAGGTAATTGCTACTTGGTTTGCGGCAGAAATTGGCAGGGTAAGGGAAGTGGGCGATTAGACACACTCTCGTCTGAGGAGAAGATGTTGGTGTTGCCTACCGGCTTTCCAAGAGACGACAAAGTTCGAGTCTGGCTAGTCGCTGTAAGAAAGTAGTCACTTCCTCCACGTTGCACATCTCTGGTCTCCGGTTCGATCAAATACACCTGTTATGATATGGTTACGGAGTGGTATATGTTAAAACGTCACCGACTTATCAAACTTATGATCACGCCAAGGCTCTTTCTTGTAAATTCATAAATTTACAATAGCAACATCAAAAGGTACTAAACACCATTCCCTTTAACGAACTCCCACTTCGTATGCGGCTAATTTTCAATCCATTTTATCAACAGCGCCCATGCATCTGGTGTAGGGCTTTGCTGTAGACTTACCTTGAAGTTATTACTGCTGCTTGTTACCTTTTCATTCACATTCACATGTTTGAGATACTCTTGGTCTCTCAGATAGCAAAGTAACTACTAGACTGTAAAGAAATTATTAAGAAATATTTTGTGGCCTAAACTTATTTGCTTAGCATAGGTCGTAATGTACTATCTGGCAGATGACTTGCACTATATTTATACTAATCATCGAATTGATCTACTTTAAAATCTACTTTATGATAGTTACTATAGAGGAGAAGTAGGCAGATGTACAAAAAAACGTTTTTTTTGTGCATTTGTATTATTTTTAACAATAAGCTATAGTAAAAATAAGGTATAAAGATCTTAGAGGTTATGTCCATAATTAGGTATTCAAATTAAAATCTAGATGAAATATGTGCCAATTAATTTTTGTTTTACCAATTTTTTTTCTTATGGTTTCGGGCACAAATTAGTTAAGATCTTTATTTTATAAACATCTTTATATTCTCTATGTTTTCTTAACTTTTGAATACTAACTACATTTAAAAAAATATGTGGAATTTAGATGAACTATCTTTTTGGAATAAGTGAACAGATAATTCAAAACAACCGAAAGAACTACTCAGTTGCTGTAGTTGAATTGTTTTTATTTGATTCCGTATATTTTTGACGAAAGAATCAGTTTATATGTAATCCGATGTTCATTTATTGTAGATGAACTACATAACATAAATATGTTAACAGTGGATGAACTGAAGTTCTTTTTTCAATTTGGTGAACTCCAATTCGTTTACAATAAATTAACTCCAGTTCATTTATAGTACACCATCACCTGGACAACCTTCCTTATAATGTATTTCACCAACATATTTACAACGGAAACAGTGACAAACGCAGTAGCTGCTGCAAAGGACGGATTTGTATAAGTTGATTTTAAACTTTAGGTAGATAAGTCTCAGCTATGTAAATTATTTAACCAAGGTATTTATTTTAGTAAACTATATACTGTTGCACTGTATGTTTATTTGATACGGACACTTTCTTTATTTCAAATTCTGTAGGCTGTAGATCAGTGCTACAAAATAGTAAATTATTGTTATTTTTTTTACTTAATCATTTATACTGTATAGTCTTTAAATCTGCCTTCAATTAAACTGCAGTATGTCGACGCAGTGGGGATTGGCAAAAGAAGTAAAATATTCAGCAATAAGCATGTAGCAAGAGTAACACGTAGTGCAATTTAATCGAACTCTGAGTGCTTATAGAATGTAACTGGGCAACGCAAACAATCCTTTAGTAACAGAGTAGACTATTTGCTATTCTTAGAAATTTTGGCCGTTAACATTTGGAGCAAAGGTGGCATTACTTTGAAGAAATTAAAATTTTATCTGGGGGGTTAACCGTAACCAACTCTAGAGAACGTGTTAGGTACTATTTACGTACGATGTAAGATGTGCGAATATTTCCGTAACACAAAATGTAAATCAGATAAATAAACCAAGTTACTTCTCTTTAAAAACGCCACAGTAATCGTAAAATCCCCAGGTTTGGAACAAGTTTGTAACAATATTATCAGTCATCACACAACACCTAAAATATTATCAATCATGCTATACTACAACTGCAGTACGCAAGCAATACAAACACTTGTGAATGACGACAAAAGGAAATGCTAATTTAATGGATTTTGTTTTTACTTGGACAGTTTTGATATAACGAATGGGGTTCGTTTATTATTCCAACTTTAGTTGGCACAAATAAACATGTATGATAACAAATCTAAGGCATTTCCCCATCTTCTTTTCAGCCAATTACACCATACTTTACTAATGTTTTTTTAAAGGGACATTAAACACTAATGAAATAATTATACCAGTTTCCTTATTGACTCTTGCTAACAAATTCAAAACAGTATACCGTATTACTTACCAATGCCGAAATGTTTTTTCTTCAAAAGCTACCACCATCGTCGCAAATACCCAGTGTCATGTAACGTAACCGGCAATTTCAGTTTAATTGATGTAAACTCTATAATAAAGCATGATTGCATTTAAGCTAAGAGCAGACAGTCAGTAGGCGCGCTGTTGTCCACCGAGAATACGTTGGTCGAAAAAGTGGCCAATTTATCACAGCCGCAGCACTAATTATCACTTGAACAAACAAAAATGTTAATTATACATTTTTTTTGCCGAAGTACGATATTTAAAAGTTCGCGACGGGAGACCACCCTACCAGAAAATTTTATATATGCCATTCCTCATCAATCTACCTGTTCTTCTTTAGTTTCGCCTCGCGGTCGTCTATTTGTTTTCCAATTCAACATGTGAATCCTCATTCGTTTTAATGAAGACAACCGGCGTAAAATTTTTGTCTTATGGGACCTAATTACTTTTATTAAATCGGCCTGAATAAAAAAGGAAATAACTGACACCGGGATATATTATTTCACTCGATGAATGTATACTTAATTTGAAACGGAATCCGGATCCTAATGTTGTGTATGCGTGAAGGGAGCGTAGTTTTTGTGATCGTGTCAGAATGGAGGCATCGCTCTTTAAAAGAGAGCTTTGTTCTTAGACCAATTATTTAACCTTGGGCAATGATATGGCATTCTACGACAGCCAAGCTTCCATTTAAATTATTACGCATAAAAGGCATTAAAGCAGATGATGTAGGTTCTGATAGATGTACTTACCGAAATAACCATCCAAGTTACATGAGAGATATTAAGCATGAAATGGCATTTTTTTAGACTTGTAATGTCAAACAGTAACAACGGGCATACCTACAAACTTTACATAATAATATTTACAAGTACGTCATTTTTTAAAACATGGATCTAGTTGGAGAGCATTTTCGAATTATGATTTATTATGATTTCAGGAAAAGTTTAAGCTCTTATGTGTGTAAGGATCAATGTTTAGCGAAAAAGCACACAACTTAGTGACGATATAAAGACTTTGAACATAAAAGAAGTTTCTGTCCAACATCAAGGAGGAACGTTACTGGCTAGTATAACCGTCACAGAAGAAAATATCACTGCTGCTAGGAAAATAATTGAACTCAAGAACGGACTCTTAGCTGTTAAGATAATATAGAAACACCTGCATTTGAAAAAAATCAAGTCTTTTTAAAGAACCATATATGAATCTATACAGGTGAAGAAATGGCAACAATGACAAAGAAATAGCGAGCTGGAATTGGATGAATAAAAAACAGTTACAACTAAATGGTACACACGGAAAATATTTTCCTGAGTTGCTCAGTAGAATTCCGAAAGAGGGTATTATGTTGCACTGTACACCACAATAATGCGTGGTCCTATATCCCACCTTTCATGATCCGGAATTCGACTGAAAAGAACAGAAAAGTAATAGAACATCCGCCACACTATCTTTATTTCGCAATGTATAACTTTTGACTGTTTTAGAGGTTCAAAACACATTTACGAGGTATGAGATTTTCGTCTGAGGAAGCAATTGATACTGGTATTCATTTCCCAAGTATTCTGGAAGAAACCGCCACAATAATGAGTCCCTTAGAAAAACATAGGTATAAATGTAATAAAAAGTACATTGTTTTGTCGCAAAAATGTTATTTACAATCCCAAAGCGCAATATGATAAAATTTGAAAAACGCTCATACTACTAACGAAGTTATACATTTCCTAGCAAAATTGTTTAAGCGCACATTGTTTAGCTAATTTTGTGTTATATGTTTTCTTGTCTTCCAATTCAGTTACTAGTTACAGTCGATAGAGAATAAAAGTTCAAACTTTTGGACTACACTTAGAATCAGTTTGTCCGATATGTTTCTGGAGAAAAGCCATGTAAGAATAATGTACGTATGTACATTCTATCCCTCACTTGAAGTGATTGAAGATATACTAAATTCATTGATATTATTATCAGAACGTTCATCAATGTCATTTCCAAAATTAGTTACATCGTCACCACCAGTAAAATTGTTTGTCACATCTAGCTTCCTTTTAGATACTTCCATGTTTAAAATTAATTCCATACAATTTTCTTATTCAGATTAAATGGAAATAGGAAATAATTAGACTCGAAGTTATTTCCAACAATTTACCTTTTAATAATATTTTTTGTAAAAGGCACATAAAAATCATGGGCAACACCGTTTACGTGGAATCTAATAATCAAAATGCTTATTGTCATTCGTAACATCGCATACAATCACTAATTAGCCATTCTATTGGATTGGCATTCTTGTGGCCAACAATTAAAGAATGAGACAGAATTAGAAATTGTTCGATAAAACAAGTTGTGGATAAAATTGTTTTGAAAACAAGTATAGAAACAAATATTACATTTATGGATCCATACAGGCGAAGAAACGGCAACAATGACAAAAAAACAGTGAGCTCTGAGACAAGGTATGTAACAGTGTTTGTTCGAAAAAATGTTTAGAAACAAATATTTAAAGAATTTTGATTACGAAGATTAATCGAAAGAAGTTTAAAACCATTCCAAAACCGAACCGAAGGAGATAAAGAAAGGATTCAAAGTGAATCTGACCTTAGAAAAATAACTATAATGAAAGGCAAGAGGATTTTAATCAGTAATTTTAAAAGCATACATAGACAGGAGCTTACAATTGCAAGTAGCTTCCCAAGACTGATTATAAGTAGATTATTGAGAGTAGTACATTATGTTCAAAAATCTTAATTATACTAGCTACTATCTATACGAAAGTTCTTATTATGTTAACAAAACCCTTAATAAAAACGAACTGATCACCCCCTCATCTCACCACTTAATGTTTCGCCTGTTTATCCTAATTTCTGTAGGCTTTCGCATGTTTTTCTGGGTTCAACTTCTTGTGGTACCAATCTTATATCAGCAGCCATTAAATGTAGCCGCTAAAATATTTCGCACAACTGCATGCGATCTTCAGCAAATGACACAGTTTTAATATTTTGATAATCCGTTGCAGGAGGTTCCAGATATTATTGCACTTAATTATTTATATGGAGATTATATGTAGGAGGCACTTAAATTTTGGCGGAGCTTAGTTGAGCAAATAGTTACGAAGCATATGGACACTTGTAGTAAGCAACAACTACGTATACACCCTGTTAACCTAGTGCGTAGGCGGAATCTAACTTCTTTCCTGAGATCGTAAGGTCCAGAAGATGGTTGTCCCAAACCGTTGTCACGTTTGATTCATACTATTTCACTTTTTCAAATGGAACGTCCTGCATAGTTTTCCATAATCTGATAGAGAAGCTATTCCAAAATATTTCTTTTCAACATCTTTTATTGGAAAACATTTTCTCTAAATAGTACATTTTGACAAATTTTGGTGGTAAAAACCTGCAATTTTGAAAGAAAATACTACAGCATAAAGACCGTCTCGGTCATATGGGCTCAAATCCGGCCCAGACAATTGGTTTTTAATTGCAGATAAAAAGCGAAGGGTGCGTTTTTCTGGAGTAAGGAAATAAAATCGTGGACCCCGTGCCAATACGATGTTTGTTTCGACAAAATTTTGATAGGGTTGGCTAATAATTACAACGCGTAACCTAACGCTTTACTTAATAATACAGTAACAACAACTACAGCATAAAAAGCAGCAACTTTGTAGAAAAACTGTGCACCACTAGCTGGTGATGGCAAGGACATATTTATATACATACAAATCGGTCGTATATTGGTTATACCTCGGCATATATCGGATAGTGTAGGATGATGCTTTTATAAGTCCTATAATACTTTACATACTTTTTTTTAGTTTTCTTTGATTATCTACAATATTGCACAGTTACGACTTCCACTTCATTCATGTTATAAAAGTTTAGTTCCTCTTCACCGCGCGTTATACTTACACCCTTTCCTTAAATTAAAACACTTTATTGAAAGATTTTCTACACTTTTGTCTAAAATATGCAACACGAAAGGCAACAAAGTACGTAGCACTTGATCCGTTACCCATTACATAGCCTTACATACATATATAGGTATCTCAATGTAAACATCTACCATTAGCCGTATTTATTTACCTTATTTCCCTTATCTAATTTAAATATTGTGTGCAGCCACGGTTTACTATCCCGTATTATACATTAGTGTGATTAAAATAAAAAACTGCCGTACAATTAAAATAAATGAATAATTCATTAACCAGGAAGTCTCCCGCTTAATCCACCTGACTGTTGCTATTTTAGTTTCAGTTTATTTCAGTTTAATTCTTGTGTAATCTTTCGCATCGGACAACGGCGACAGGCGAAGAGGCGAAGTTTATTAAACTGCGAGGGACAAAAATATAAGTCTTCAATTTAAATCCATTTGTGTCCAATTAGACGGCGCGTACAATCCACGTACGGTCTCCATAAAAATTCCCACTTTCTGTTCCAATGAATTTACGATACTTTTTGGTCGGATAATAAAAATTAACAAGACACGGTCGGACATTTATTTGGTTTGTGGACATTGCTTTTTTAACACTTTAATGTTGCCACCTCTTCGCACGTTTATGCCTCTACGTGGTTGTATATGAAGCCAAGTACAAGATGCCGTTCGCGTAGATGGACGTTTTTTGACAGCGTGAGATATTCAAAATTGCCTGGTGAATGCATTCGATCTATGTAAGGCATTTCCGACGGGATGGTTACTTTATATACTATTTGTTACTTTTTATTGTATAGTTATAGCTGTATAGAGAAATCCATAAAAGCTATAGAACTATAATTAGGAAACCTTAACCATTAAGTATCCGTTTAAGAATTCGTTTCAAGGTGTGAAGTATATTACAAAATTGATGTTATTTACGGCAGTATTGCCATCTTATGGTTACATTTACATAGCGCTCTTTAACTTGTGTATTTCACCTAGGTACCTAACTTTGAAAATTCATTGGATAATTGCCTGTATATGTAGAAGACAGGTGAAGCTGCGTGTATTTACACAGTATATAGTTTACGACAAATTGAATTAAATTAAGTAAGCGTCCAATTAGTTTTTGGGCTGTTGCTATACAGGGTTTTATTGAGTAATCTGAGATCCTAATTTACAAAACTATATAAATTATAGACCGCTAGTAGCAACTAAATGCATGCAGTTGCTTGTTGGTTTGGACGTCGAATTTATTAAAGATTTTCTAAAAAACAACCTCTGCGACATAATGACAAATGTACACTTTTGGAATCTAGTTTAAAGTAGGCAACGATGCTGTATTAATTTTACCGTGTGTTGACGGTCAGGCGCGAACATAGGGTAATTCAGTTTTACGCGATTTCCTGCTATTCTATAAATTCTATGACAAACATTGTAGGGCGTAGACTTGTTGAAAATTAAATGTTACATACAAAACCACTTCTACATTATTTTTTATGCTTTTGGTTTATTTGTAATTTTAAAAGGAAGTTTATATTTTGTTGTTTTTAGTAATAGCCATGATTTTGAATGAAACTGAAACAAATATTTTATTAATACTGTGTAAAAAAGTAATAATAATGAATGTGTACACGAGCAAAGAACGTGTTTTGATTATTAAAAACTATTGTACTGGTTAGTTACGAAGGGTAAGAGATTTACTTCCCGATAACACGAGCACAAACCGCGTAGTAAATCAACAATTTCAAAACTTATTAATAAATTTTATAATACAAATAGTGTAGCTGTGAACGAATGCGATGGAGCCAATAATAATAATAATAACACAGGTCGTCACGACGAACTGAATAAAGAAATGGCGCTGACTATTCTGTAAGATATTGTGCCTAAGATTGGTTCAACAGCTTTCACAATTTAGAAAAAACCATGGTTATAAATCAGAAACACTTTTTGCGAAATTATGCAAGAGGAAATAAATCGTAACCGGCTCTTCATTTCATTCATTTCATTCATTTCTTTACAGCAGAATACGTTTTCACTTTAAATAATGAAATTGATATTATTATTAATATAATTGATATATTGAAAATATTCATGCATGTGTCAACGAAAATCTCAGATTGTATATTTCAACAAACACCCAATATCCCCAAGAAATTAGTATTTGAGCTGATATTTTCAACAACGCCATTTGAAATTCAGATAACTAGTTGCAACTTCCGCAAAATAATGTTGATCCTGTCTTGGAAGATGGGATTCGTACAGATCAGGATATATGGTATGGTTCCAGCAGAATGGGTGCGCGGCTCATTTTGAATTAAATGTTAGGGAATATTTGGACCTTCTCTTTCCTAATCGGTGGATTGGTCGAGGTGTGGAAATAAATTCGCAGATCTAACTTCTTATGCTTTTTTTAGGGCACATCTTGAAAGTAAAATTTACTCCAGAAGCAATAATCCAAGTACGTAGTTTAATTATCGACAAACCGTTGATTAATATAACAGCTTTACTTTACGATGGGCTTGGTTACTGTCTGGCCGAGAATACGTTTTGAAATTGTTCATAATGATAATTGGTTTGTTAAAGTAAATAAATCTCTTTTTTGTCTACCAAGGAGAAATTGCTTTAAACCACATTTTAACATAATAACTTCATTGTTACAACTAACGTTTGTTAAGCTATTAGTCATTTTTAGTCGTAGATGACAAATAATTGGTTCTAAACAATAGCACGTTTTCGAATCATTCTAAACGCTCACACAATAAACAAGTATACACTCGAAGGATAAAGCACAGGAATAATCACCACGATGATCTCTTTTGAATATAATATTAACGCTTTCTTCGGACGGCCACAAGAGAACACCAGAAAAGACCAGGTGATTCCAGATTTTAACATATGATTTTTGTAATAAAATAATATCTTTTAATGGTTCTTTTGGTGTCAACAGAAACAGAAGAAACATTTTTTAGTGACCTATCCAAGATCAACGACGAGATGGAGGGTTTTGCGACAACAATTCTATAGGTTGTGTTCTATCGATCAAGATAGACTTCATAATAAACTAAGCTTGAAGTCAACATATTATGCCCCTGTCTCAACTTCTGATGAATTCTACGTTAAGAAATGCTTTTGACAAGAAAACTGTCCTTAGTTTATTTATTTATAGTTCTTTTAGAATTCGGTATTTTTGTCATTTCTTGGTTCACTTTTATTCTAAATTCTCCTTTAATTTTTACAAATTTTATAAATTTTTATAATACAAATATGAATCTATTTATGTTTATGGAGAAGTAAAACGATTGTGGTAGTTAACATTATTTTCTACTACGTAGAACCAGTGAGAATATCTACAGTTTCAAAATTACAAGAAAGGCAGTGCATGTTGCCAAACATAATAGGAAATGCTGCTTCGCAATTATTCTTCAAACAAATCTTGATGACACGAGCTAATTATGTTACCTATTTTGTAACATCATGCATACTCACACATCCATTGCAAAGTGCCCCCTTCCTCTTTTACTTTGCTAGCATAAAGGCAACGCTGTCTTACCAACAGTTTCCTTATTACAGCACAACGTTTAAATAATCATGGTAGAACGAGTACTTTCGACAAATGTCCGCCTTATAAGAGCATTAATTTCAATTGGGCATTCTTGTACATACGTATTCAGGAATGCAAAATTCATACTGGTACTTTTGGTTCATTTATATTTTATTGAAATAACGTACCTTTGAAAACTTACAGATTAAAATTATATTAATCATTTTTCAGAAGGCAATGACTAACATTTTATTTTACATACACATTATTTAACATGTTATTTTAGAATTTGTTCGCGTCTATAATATAACAATTTCTGTTTGTTGTAGTTTATAACCATAAATAAGCTGTCGTAACAAAAAAAAAGGCTGTGCGCATTTTGGCTTAGAAGTAAGTCAATTTTGCTTACCAAATATTTCCAAATCTGTGGAGAGAAAGGGATGGCAAAATTGGGTGACCCACCAAATCCCGAGACCTCGCTCCTTATTTATTTACAAATTTGGTCCGCTTGATATTGAGCGACCTCTTATTTAAAATCTATGTTCATGTGTCATTTTAACAAACAAACCCGTTAAACCTTATACCGTTAAATTGGTAGTTTTCCTGACTCACCCTGTATGGTTACAGGAACGGTCTTAAACCTCTGAAGTAAGCCTTTTTTTTAAATACATGGACATGCTAATTTTGAAAACACAACATTTGGTTTTTGAAGTTTCGCAGTACTTCAGGCTTCTTTGACACAGCATATATGCATATTCTTGATATAAAAATACAGTTTTATATATCCTGTATTTAACTAGAAATAGATTATTTTTTTTCTCCGGATATGCTTCTTTATGTATACCGCGTCAGATCTATAATACAACAACCGTTCAACAAACGTTTGCTTAAATTCCATCTCCCTAAGAGATGAAAATCTCAATATTTTCTCGTTGCAAAATCGACCCTTCTAGCTTATTAAATTTCCTACGAAAGTGCACTTCTGGCTTCACACACGGCGCATCTCATCTCGGCGAGGAACTCACGTAGAGAATTTACTGGACGTCACTTTCAGCGATAGGCTTTCGCATCATCGTTTAGAAGATATCCGATGACAGGCGAATACGTGCCAAGTTTCGGCAAAGGTCCAGCGATGCAATAAAACGCATCGAAGGCGGTCTTCAATTTTTCTCCCTTCATGTTCGATCAACCTTCTGACACAACGTACAAATTAACTTACGAAAAATAAAAGCGCGTCTGTAACGGCAAATATATACAATGAGATTCGTATTTCCGCTGTTTCGATTGTTTGGTGTTTCGTTGTTGTAGCACAGTATATGCTCAAAATTATATGTTATTGTTCAAATTTATTTCTAACAAGTACAAGATTGTTTTAATGGAGAAACTATTTTTTAAGAGCAGATTCAAAGCTATTTAAAGGAAATTCGTAAAACATGGACGAAGAAAATTATGGAAATCGATTGATTTTATATAATTTCTACGCAATTAAATTTAATTAATGAGACGCCGGTAGGATTCGAACCTGCGACTTCCGATGGTCGAACCAAAATTAGGAAGCATTTAGAAGGAGGTTGGTTTAATACAGTTGTACGACATGCAAGTTTTATTATAAAATTCTTATTGTTATTGCCCTTCAACCATTGAAGTAAATAATGCAGAAGGCTGAGGTTTGCAGGAACAGATAAAACATGTGGATAAACATGGATAAAATACCCCTTCTTGTTGGTATTCGGACACTATATTTTATAGGGATGATAGCAGAAACAATGTAGAATAAGAAACTACAGCATTCAAAAAGAATAACCATAAAAGCAATCAAGAGCATTTGATTAATAGTAGTTTTAATCTTCGGAATTGGTCGATAAAATATTAGATAAAAATTTGGGTTTTCTTCAAGTCTGTGTTCAAAATCCCGAGCTGCCAAAGCCTGATGCAATTCTATGTTAAAGGGTGGAATCTATGGTTTTCAAAGCTTATAAACACACCACTAGATATCTCGAAATACTAGAATAGGAATATCTCAACATAGGTGAGAACATTGACAACATCGACAACATTATTTTCATTACGACTTTTCAGTTGTCTTTGTGAAGCAGAAACGCGCGCACTTATCCAGTGTTGTGGAAACACCTAACAAAGCCAACAAAAACCTTCCTATCCTTTCTGGGTATCGTACGGAATAATATTAATGTAATAACATGTAAGTAATAACTGGAATTCAGTATATCTACTTCCTTCTCCACTCTACTAATATTTGCAGAAATGGATATACTAACCCACAAGTGTCACAATTACTTTAACGGCTTGTTGCTTCATGGCCAACTAAATAACTCTGCCCATTTCTACCTTACTGGCCAGTCCTCCTACTGTTGTGTAGTATGTAGTCATAAGAATTATGTTCATCATCATGTTCGCAAAGTTATAATTTCCAAAGGAAAATAGAGAGTAACATCTGGTTCCATTCGACTTAGAGGTTTTATCAATAATAACTCACAATGAATATACTTTTTCATTTAAAATTTAAAAAAGAAAAACCTCCAAACAGCGCCATTAGCGATTGATCAGACAAACATATACTCCAATTGAATAACGTTTCTTAACCTTTCCAAATGTTCCTTTAAAGCGAATCCAAGTTCTTAAGGATCATTAAGACAAACCAGGGTTATCGCGAATTTTTTAGGTTACAACATAGCCTCGTACCAAATATTAAGACAAATTCATGCAACATCACGTGGGTTACGCATTCACAGGAATGTCAATCCACCATTCTAGTTGAATTTTTCGAGAAATTATGCTATTTCTATTTTCTCACATTAGTTGCGTCCTCTAACGGTTAGTTCCGATCATTAACACTATTCAATCCAACGGTTGAATGGCAATATCGCTGTAATATAACAATAATAATAGAAAGTTTATAATAAATTGTATTGGAATAAGCACTCCTTCACCTTCTAAATGCTTCTTTACTTTCAGCGAAGAAAGCAGAAGAGAGGAAGATATTGGCCTGGTTCCTTAATGTTCATTGGACAATAACATCCAGAAGTGATTACTGAAAAAATTATAATTTTTTTTGTTTTAGGTTTTCAACCTAAACGAATTAATCGATTTCCATTGAGGTCTGTGAGCGATTAATAAAAAGTTTGGGAGCATACCGACATACTGGTTTGCAGAAAGTTTTTGTAGCACCTTCCGTATCTTTATTTCGAAGTGTTAAGTTATTTAGCTCTAATTATTGTGTTATTACAGCCCTAAGTAAAGAACTTTTTTGTCGATTTGATTTTCACACAAAGGTCAGCGGTGGCCTATGTTTCTTGCCAGACGGATTTGGAGCATATCGAGTCGTTTTTTAAAATTAAATTAATTAAAATTGTTACCGATAGAATAGACCTGTAGGTTGTTAAGAGATAACAAAAAGAGCAAGTAATTAATAGGCGATGATAGAAAGTAAGAGCAGAATAATTAATGTGTACCCAGTAGCACGTTCTTGAAATTAATGCTTTCAATACTCAAGTAATTTGCACCTTTCTGCAAACATGGACCTTTAAAAAGTGTAATAAGGTGTACATAATCCATTACAGACCATTATACAAATTAAATGAAGTATTAAATAAAACCATTAATTAATAATGGTTTTTATGGAATCGCTATATCATTATTTCAAAAAAAAAAAATGTTTATCCTTCGCGTGAACGGAAAAATTCTATAATACTTCTCTCGTAAGAAGTTTTAATGCTATAATAGCCGCTTTCGGAATTAATTATTTTCGTTTACTCTTTCCGCCATTTTGAAAGTATTGATTGCATTTATTATTTTCCTCAAGTCCATATAAAGGGATGTTCTCCCAACAAAAGCGGAATATCAAGATTTAGTCCCGATAATTAAGAATTTGGCACGCCACGTCCTATCGTCAATATATCTTCCCTATATGCGTACAAAAATAATGACGTGCCGTGGAATCAGCTGTGCGAATGTGCGATGTGTGAGGCCGAATCAGTACGGTGATCGTCGCCTATCTCGTCGCACAGCCGGCACTTTCTGTATACGTGACACCGTATCGGAACGGATTATCGTCAAAGAGAGGAAAGCAAGCAAGCAGGCGGCCGGGGTCTCGATGGACGCACGAGAAAAGAAATCTGCCTTTTGCCGGTCGGTGCCATAGTGTCACCGAGATCGAGCATCCCCATATGCCTGGTTAATCACGTAAATCCCAAAGGAAGATAAGACGCACACGGCTGTCGATGTAGGCGAAGAAGAAGGAGATGAAGAGGAGACAACACGGTGCGACGCAAACGCTCACACTCGGTTGACTTAGTCGGGGATGACGTTCTTTGTGGACAAGCTGCTGTCACCGAGGCTGTGACTATCAAGAGGAGATATATAGAAAGTGATTTTAATCGATGATCTCGTCAGGTATGAAATTTAGAGGTCGTATGGATTCCGCGTTGCACGACTTTCCTGTCGTCAGCCGCATAGTACGGCGTTTATTTCTTACGTAATTCTAATCAATTTAAACTTGCACAGAGAGGGACATCCTTTATTTCTGAACATGCTAATCTTCAACACTGAGTGGAAGTTTGAAGTGGGCGTTTTTTTATATTACCTTACCACGCTAGTGAATCCGAATACTATGTTATAGAAGAGAATCAACTGACTATGATCTCCTACAGTGTGGGTCTGTAGCTTGAAATTATTGTGCACATTTATACGGCTTTAAGTTCTATGCCTTTTCTACGTTCTCCTGTTAGCAAAAGCTCTTTTCTGCGTAAAATGCTATACTAGAAATAGGAAACATATCGCAACATTTTATTCCTCATCTTCTTTTTCTGCATATATAAAGAGAACATGCCGTGTGATGTCAGGACGATTATTGTCAGATCACATATTTGCTATTTCGTGTCATCAGTCTTTATTATACACAGCTCAATATTTACGTAAAAAAGGCTGAAATACGCGGATGTGGAAAATCATTTGTTAACGGCGTTACGGCTCCTTCCCAGGAGATTTCTGATACTTATTGGATATTTGAAAGCTAGTTTCTATAAAATTGATTTTAAATGCTACAGTATGATTTATAATAAGTCTAAAAAGTTTCTTGTTCTGAAAGCATTTTCACAAATAAAAAAGTTACAAGGGTTTTTAAAAATTGCACATTAAAAAAAAACGCTCTGTATCTCTTATATTAAGGAAGATATAAAAATAGGGATTTCACGAATCGATTCCTCTTTAAAATCGAGCTCCAGAAGCTCAGGTCAGTTTTTGTCTAATTCCTCCTAAATATAAGTTTCCTATTAAAAGCATCGAATTTGGCCCACCTTGTACAGCTATTATACACCAATAAAACTTCTAATATTTAGACACTAGAAAGTCTTGCGATTAGAAAACACCTTTCTCTGTGTACTCTCTAGATGCCTGAAAACCATTACCATCACAATATTTACACAAAAAAAAGCATTTTCTTGCACCATTCCTACTTTGATCAAGTCAAGAGAACAGATCAGATTGTTGTACTGATTACCTCAAATATATATATTTAAAACTAGAAATAATACTGTTTAGAGTAGATACATGCATCTCTATGTAGAAATGCTCACTACGTCGTGTTTGTCGCGCGCCATCAGCAGCGTACTGATCAGAATCTTTTCATCGATGTTACATGAAATGTAATCTTTTTTGAATTACACAGCTTATCTTTCAGGCAGGTGATCGATTTTACGAGATGAGCGCAGTTCCATTGAACCTGCATATGTGTTTAGGATACTAAAGGATATCATATAACCCAGCATTACTTAGCACTTTTGTTGCTTAGGGACATTCTGAGAGTAATATCAAAGCGCTAATCGAGCTTTCATTACTTATAACAAAGCGTACTCAATTGACATACGTGGCTGAAAAATAAGTGAAACCATTACGAAATCCTATTTTATTCTCGAAAAATATTTCGAAACCAACATACAGTCAAAAGTAATAATAGTTTCCCTCAGACCTTAAGCTAATATAACTTTCATTAAGTCTTGAAACGCTCAATAAAGATAATGCAACTAGCTATAAGGAGCCAAGTATTATTGCAGTAGGTTACGAGGCAATAGCATGAGCAGGCAATACGGTAAGCCAAATCTCGCGGAACGAGGATAATTTTAAATCCAATGCATAACACGTAGAGGTTCCCATTCAATTCTATTACATCATTTAATACGAGTGGTAATCTACTGGAAACACAAAAGTATAATCTCATTCTTTAACATATGTACGTTTTCAATGGTAATTAATAGAAAGGAGTTCAAGATTTATGCGTATTCTGTATACGACGAATTGTAGATGACTATCTCTACAATCCAATAAACATAATGCATTTACATGTAGAACTGGAACGATAGAATTTATATAAGGACAAATGTCAGGTTTACAATACTCCTAATTTAACTGCGATTTATGTAAACAGTCGTGTGGTTCAGGCCCTCGTTAAATGGTCCATGTAATGTATACGAGAATTGCCAATACTAACTTTTCTCACATGAAGTACCATGCTTTTGGTTCTGCAAATTTGCACCGAATTGGTTTGAAGTTGATTTCTCAGAAATCGTTTAACTTGCATTGAATATTGTAAGAGAAAGTCACAATTACGTGGAGGTCAGCCTTTATATTCATTCAAAGCACTATTCATGAAATGAACGCATTTATCAATTGATTGTACTGTTCATCAATAAATACATTTATGAAAAATACTATACTAAACTAAGTCGTGATAAAGGTTGAAGGATGAGTACAAGGAAAGATGATTGACAGTATCAGCTAGCCAGACAACAACTTCCGCATATGTGATAGTGCTTATTGCTTCCACAGCAATGTGTACTGCCCTGCAAACACCTGCTTTTAATATGTTATTCTATATACTGCTATATTGCCGCACACAACTGAGCTTTTGCTGGTGGTGCGTTACTTCTTACTATTGCATATCAACGCCTGCGCCCTATATCTCTTAATAGAATCTCCATAGTAACTACTGACAGTAAACATCTCTCATTGAACTCGGAAATACTCTAAAAATCCAGATTTTTCGAGAACACTAAGCGTAACCGTAGCTGCATGAGTAATTCATCACCGAAGAAGACATTCCACCTAATCATCTTTTTTCATTAACAACCTAACTCAACATTAAAATGAAATTAATAAAATTGAGAGTGAAAATTGTCGATTGTTGTTCATTTGCTTTTTTTACTGAAGGTTTAGCTTGCAACACAATAGCATCCAGAGCAAGAAAGTAGAACACTGTATCAATGTTTAGTAACGATACCGTTTATTGTATATGGGCTGCCATTTGTAACGTAATTTGCTTCATAGTGCGTGGACTCACATAAAGAATAAAGGAATTCGAAATGTAACTGACACTGCTCCCCACTGGTTACCTTTACCGGGAAGGATCCGAGGTGTAAATTATAACGCGATGTTTGTTTTTTATGGGCTTGCACCTGAATATTTTGTTTGTAAATACGGAACCTTTTGTTCGGCGCAGGCAGGGGTGCGACGTGTTGGTTTTTAAAATGTTTCACTTTTTGTTCGGGACCCCGTAAACGTTTATTTTCTAAATTATGTCGTAACAATGGTACGGTTTTTTACGCTTTTTAAGGTTACAGTCCCGGCTTTCAATTAAATGATCTTTAGGTCGAATCCAAATAGAACTTTTACATTGGCTTTACGGGTAGTTCCGCCTTTATTTTCATTCGCTTCGTTTTTATTTGTCCGCTCGGACAAATTACATCAAATTCGATAACCGGAAAGGAAACGTTTTTGGACTATAATAATAATATTACTGGACGTAAAATTCGAGATATCAAGCAATCTGCTCGGGTTTTTCTTTCCAAAGGTATCGCTACAAGTAACTAGTAATTATTGAAGGCAAGATAAATAAATTTAAATAAAATTAAGTTTAAATGGTATAGTAATAATAACAGTAATAATAATGATAATAACAAGAAAACATGTAATATATATAATTAAAGACATTAAAATTTGCATTTGTCTATATGTTGCCTAACATTTCACAAGACACAATATTTTGAGAGCTCCTTTCTCTAAAACGAGAAGTCTATTTGTAGTGTAGAACCGTGCCACAGGGTTCCATAGCTCACTCTAGTGCAGGAATTGGTAAAATAGAAGGTTCTAACACATCTGCATTAGAATTCCATCTTACCTGATGCTGGGGCCAAGAGCCACTCTACATTGTGGTTAGGTGGTTCATCATTAATTTCATTCGATCCATAGATCGTGATGATTGTAAACAAGTCCCCCGTTTACAATCATAGAGATGTTTGCAAATATTTCGACAAATTATGTGATTAGGATACCTTTAACTAAATTGTCTCACCCACATATATTTTTACGTCATCCGTATTTGTACGACAATTGGTCGATTGACTACCACTTTTCACAAACGTGCATTGATGAGCCATTACACACAAAAACGCGCGTCTGTACATGGGTTTATGTGGCAGTCTAACTTCATTATTATCATTATTTTCTCCCTCACTCCAACATCTTGGACAGACAATGGCTCCAAGGTCGAAACCATCCTCCGGGATCCCCATACGGACCATGCGGGTGCAAACGAGTCTATGCCCGCATCGTCCACCTCCCATGTAATTATCTTTATCGGATGTTCATACGATGACCCGGACGAAAATGTTGATCAATCCATCGTAGGGAAATCAATTCTGTTTTGTAGCAGTTTATGCGTAAATGATAATTATAGGTAAATGAATGTAGAAGAGTAATATTTGGATTTATATATCACCTCTCTTAACACTTCTTGTATTTGCCCTTGATTTACTTTAAGACAGATTAGCTTGTGTAACAGTTATTTCTTGAAAACATGCCCATTCTCAAAATATTTTTCATTAAAGCGAGACTAAATTAGAGCTAAAAGTGGTATAACTAAATGTGAGTCGCGAATAGTCTGAAGCAAGCTATATATGTAAAGCCACAGTTGTAAATGTAATAAAGCATCGTAAAGAGAGGATTACCTAGAAGTGAATACATTAACATGTTACGGAGAAATCATTGATAGAAATCAGGAAAATCTAACTTGAAAAGTAAAATCGTAAATTCTTCACGGAGTTCCACTTGTCTTCTGTATGTTTTATCTGCAGATAGGTCTGATAGGTAAAAGAATTATGCTGGCGTGTGTGGCCTTGGTCTTGTATCATCCATCCGACTTATTTATGGGCTTTATCCCGACGAATCAGATTTATTCCACTTAAATTATAAAATATATTCTACTACTTTTAGTCTATGTTTATTTACTTACATATTTATCATTGCATTCGTACTACGCTGACTGGATATTCCCTTTGCAATTTTAAGTCGGTGCAATGTACATGCAGCAAAAATTGACCACAATGTTTATAAATGCTATCTGATGTATTGCATCCATAGCGGGCGCGTATTTCCAGAGCTTGTTTGATTCAAATTCATAAATAACCTCTTGCGTATAACAATTAGGTACATACGCCGCCATGATATATCATGTGAATACATAATAGGATTATGGAATGCTGTGTTGCGTATTTATATATATATATCCAGTTCGGTTTATTTTGTAGTAATAATTTCTTGACGGGTAGAACAATAAATACCGGCGGAGAATAACAAGAAGAAATAACTTGGAAGACCTAAAATATACGATGCGAGTTACGTTGAAGGCAAGTATTAAAATGTAATTCTGAAATTACTAGTGGATTACATCAAGCGGAATTATTTGGATGTTAGAGCCATTGCCGAAGTTCGTCTAATAATTGATTTTTGATTAAAAAGCGAATAAATCTATACCACGTATGTTATATTTTAATCTAAGGAATATAATGCTATACAGCAGTGAAAATCTTGGCTTATTTTAGTTATTACTCAAAGTTGGGTAAGGAAGAACTCCAAATTTTTTCTTATGGCATCAGGTTGATCCAAATAGCTCGCTGTTGGATTCAGTTTCTTTATTAGTTTATTAATTTAAAAATTCATTTTGGTGGGATATAAAATGAAAGAGGGCAGTGGACACAGCTTTGTTCTTGTTTTAAAATGAGGCGAGAAAAGTTGTTAAATAAAAGATATTCGGAGATAAGCTTTGCACAACATAAAATTACATACAAGGTGCTTAGTTTCCGCCAACACACAATACAAGTTTGGTTCTCTTAATGCAACGTGCTGTATATTATTGCATTTTGGGATACCCCTCTTCGATTCATGTTAATCTGGTTCAACGTTCCCAGAAACTATCTAACATATAATAATAAATAATAATAATCTTTATTAGTACTATTACACAACAATGGTGCTTACACAAGTCACACAAACGAAAAAGAAAATAGAATAAATCTAAATGTACAAATACATATCATATGTAGCTATTACTACTCAGATATTCATCGACCGAATAGAAAGCTCGAGAAAGTAAATATTTTTTAATAGTCCGTTTAAATGAAGAAATCGGTAAATCCCTAACAGAGTCTGGAATAATATTATAATACTTAATAGCATAGTAGCTTACTCCGTCTCTGCTTTTTGCTAACCTATGAAAATTTGATCGTAAATTGTCACTATGTCTGGTGTAATGATCGTGAATCATAGAATTAAGTGTATATTTATTTAAGTTGGATTTTACGTAAGTAATACATTCAAAAATGTACAAGCATGGAGTTGTGAGAATTCGCAAAGATCTGAACGAGTCTCTGCAGACATCCATATATCCAATGCCAGATATTAGTCTTATACATCTACGTTGTAGAGCAAATATTTTATTAGAATGAGACGAATGGCCCCAGTTCAATATGGCATATGACATACTTGATTGGAACAGACCATAGTAAGCACGTTTTAGAGAATAAACTGTTAATTTGGAACTTAAAGATCGTATCAAGTAAATTGTTGATGACAGTTTTTTGGATAAGGCATTAATACGACTTTCCCAAGTGAGAGTTCCATCCAGATAAACACCTAGGAATTTAATAGTTTCATTTTGTGAAACATTTTCGAAAGGTCGTAATGTAAATAATAGTGTCCGTGTTTGCTCTAGATTAATGCTAAGTTTGTCTGCAGAAAACAAATTTTTGATGTTTATATTCATGTTTCTTTTTTAAGGTCATCTAAAGATCGATTATAATTAATAGCTGTTGTATCGTCTGCAAAAAGGATAAAATTTGTATTGTGATCACAATATTCTAAATCGTTCATATAAATTAAAAATAAGCAGGGACCAAGAACAGATCCTTGAGGTACTCCATGCTTAATAGTAAGAATGTCTGAAGAATCATTATTGAAATTTACGAACTGCAATCTATCACTGAGGAAAAACGTAATAAGTTTAATACTATTGGTGGACAGATTATAATGTGCTAATTTTCTAACTAAAATAGAATGGCTAATACAGTCAAATGCCTTCGTAAGGTCAAAAAATGTGGCATAAAGGTAATATTTATCCTCGAAGTTATTTAAAACTAAATTTGACAGGTTACTGATGGCAAGAGTAGTTGAACATTTGCTCCTAAAGCCATATTGACAATCAGTAAATAAAAAATTGCTATTGTAATAATTAGTTATTTGATATTTTAAAACTTTTTCAAATATTTTTGAAAACACTGGTGTAATAGATATAGGACGATAGTTATTGATATCGCTAAGATCACCAGTTTTGAAAATGGGTGCAACCACTGACAACTTCAAAGCTTTAGGGTAATAAGCGGCCTCAATACGCTGGTTTACTAAATTAGTTAATGGATAAATTATTATGTCTTTTGGAGTTTTGATTATTTTTGAGTTAATATTATAAGCGTCCTTGCTGGAAGAGTTGTTTAAACTATCGACAATACACCTAATCTCCAAAAATGACACCTTGTGAAATGAAGATAATATGTTAGGTGGTATAGACTTGTGCAGATATTTGTTGAAATCGGTGTTTGTTGGCGGCAAGTCATTTAAGATATTTTCAGCAATGTTTACAAAATAACTATTAAAAGCATTAGCATTCAGAAAGATAGATTTATTGTGTTCTAGTGGTCTGATGTAAAAGCCATTGTAAGATCTGAAGTAATCAAATTTCCATCAATATTTGAGAAAAAATTGTCTAAACATGCATTGCCTCGAGTAAAATTATTATTAAATGGAATCAAACCATAGGTTTTGAAAACATTACATATAATTGAGGTAATTCGAGATTTTTGCGAAGTACCGTTATTTCTTTTACTTCCGATCGCTTACGGTAATTCAAATTTCATTTGGCTGAATGTTCCTTAAAGTTTTCGGCAATATAATGATACTATCTTCACTAATGTTTTTATATTCCTAGTATACACATTTGAGAAAGTTCGGAAAAAGGGCTCTACGACTGCGGACTTTTAAAGCGAATTGTTAATTGAAAAAGTTAATGGATAAAGTCTACTGTTATAGATACTAAGTCGTGGTAGTTGGTAAGTATTTTGTTACATAACATATTTGGCCTACAGGTCTTATTTCGTCCCTCTCAGAGAAGGGGAATTTCCATTCAAAGCTGGATTTGCAAAAATTGCAAAGATATATACTACTAGGTCCCATGTCTTTATATTCCAAGGACGACGGCACTTGGTAGTATTTTGGATGCTAAAAATATTATCACGTATGGATTTTACGCGAAATTTCAGCTAATTTAATAATCATTTTGCTTAGACAATTATAAAACAGATCTCGTGCTGGCTGTTACTGCTTACCCAAAATAGGAAACATTACCCGTCCAACATCCACGGGAGACAAAGCACCGAATATTTTTCGTCAACTTAGTACCTTTTTTGTAAAATCAGAGTGTTTGCAATTCTTAATACGTGGAAGGCTTGCGTCTGTAATAGCCGTAAGTTTCATCGGTCTTTGAAACATAGAATTTGGAGTTTTCATATCCACGTGGAATTAAGATTTGAAACCTATAACTTCTAAGCAGATTATGATTTAGATTTAAAATGTTAAACTTTCAATGGTTTTAGAATTAAAATTTACAGGTTATTAAAATTAACGGCTATCTATACCTCGTGTGCCACAATTGTACTCTGTACAACTTGATCCCACTGCCTTTTTTTTAGGATGTATTTCAAGATTTAAAGAATAACACAAACAACACAAAATGTAATTAAGTGAACCGTTTCGTGATGTAAGATCACAGTATCCGTGCAAGGATACGTTCTGTCCTTAATATACAAAGCTAACGTTTATGGTACATAAAATTTGGTGCTTTATCAAAATCGGTATTAACTTTCTTTAAAGGTTAATAAAATCGCTTTAATGTCTAATCTGGTGCAGTTGATTGCATTACACAAAAACGAAGGATTAGGGCACATCTGCAATACTCATTAAAATAAAGGAGTAATGGACCTCGATAATACTTTTTCACTCAAAACATTGTACGTGTTACACATACATCATCTTAAACTATTTGTTTCTATAAGAGAGGAATTTTCAATTACATAACAAATTTAATTTATGTAACAAATGTTTAACATACAGATCTGTTTATTTTATCGTTTTTGTAAATATATATTTCATGTGCGCACGTAACTTTGCAAAACCATATGTTCGTTTTGTATGTGTACAGATAAAGACGCATACATACATCATACGTACGTGTGTGAATTTATCACACAACTTCGGAATTAGGTCTGCATAAAACTCGTGAATATATTTTCACATTCTAGCTCTCCTATCTACAATCTTGGTTCATTACAAACGTGGTATTACTGAATTAGCAAACGATGAGAAATTTCTGTCGTTACATCCAGTGCTATTAAGATATGCGAATAGTTGCAAATGCGAAAGAATGTTGAAAGTTTCGACACTATTTTTTCATGTGTGTATGCAATGGGAAATTAACGGAAACATGAGAATACGTAAAACATTGGTATTGAATTTCATTAACCTACATTTCGTTATATCTCTTTAGTTTAATCTTTTGAAATGTGCACGTAAATTGCTTTATCAATGCCTTTAATTTTAGACTTTTTCCATTTTCTAAACTAAATTCTAAATTAGGAATTTGTATAACAAATGCTGTTGTGTTTGTCGTATAATCTGGTTAATTTTCTTTTTTCCTTTATCTTTCTTAACGCGTGGTGGCGGCTCAACGGGGTGTACGAAGTATCGCGATTAAATAACGAGGCTGATCTAAAAAATGTGCTAAATCTTGTTACAAACAACTGTCAATTCCCTTCACCAACTATAAATCGCTGCATACGTGTTTTCCGTTGTCCAAAGTGTCTCTTCAACAACTCTGCCGTCTTTGCTTTGACTTCTTTTACATACTGAAAACGGTCACTTTAATGCATTTCACTTTTGCGAACAGGTGGGGCTGATGACTACGGCGAAAGTTTAAGCACCGTAACGTGTTTGTCCGCTAAGAAATGTTTCACGCAGATCACATTATGTGATGGTGCATTATGTTGGTGTTACGGGTTGTTGTTCCACAGATCTGGTCTTTCCACGTACGTGTCTATAGACCACACTCGGAAGAAGCTTGCTAGACCAAAAGACGCTGCATCACTATTGTGTAAGAGCAGCCAATTAAGCTGCTGATGTACACTGGGTATCTCGGGCCAATAGTTACCAACGTAGTCCACCACAGCTCCTTCTCATCTCAAGAAATCTTCTTAGATTAAAACGATTAAAAAAAGGTCTAGAAATGTCAAGGTGGACGCAATCTACAATCTACACGAATTTCCCAAAAAAAAATTGGGAGAATGTCAAAGAATTTCGTTGGTCTCAATGCTCAGTGGAGACCATTGACTGGCTGCATGATGTTATAATATTCAGAAACACCTTGGTCTAAAGCCGGATAGTTTCCCTCGATGTGGCAGAGATGAACGTCTGTAAAAGAAGGCCAGAAACCTGTATGAAGTTAGCCACACTTTTTTTATGCGGCTCCTCTTTTTTGGAAAATTGAAATTCTGGAAGTTGTCCCAGTTGTCTAAACATCAAGAAATATGCTTAGAAAGTAAACACCGAGCAGCCCTGTTTTTTGGAAAACTTGAAATTCAAAGAGTTGTTCCAGGTTGTTTTAATGGTTCTAAACATTGTTCCAGAAATTCAGGACCGTATCTCGGTCGAAAAACGAAATAAGAAGGTATGCAGTTGGTCCCTCTTTTCTGAAAATCAAAATTCTTTCGGTTGTCCCAGGTTGTTCCAACTGCTTTAAACGTTGTTTCAAGAATCGTATCTTTTACAGATTAAAAGCTAGTAAAAGTTGACTCCCTCTGTTAAGAAATCAAAGTTCTGATTCTGGTTGTAGGTGGCTCTAAATTTGTTCATAGTTCTAGAATTTCAGTCATATCTAGTGCAGATGCAAGATATAGGCAAAAATCGATGTTTATATGCGTTATATATGTCTTGATTATAAAAATATAGATATTCGACTGGTTAGGTTTACTTTCTCCATTATTATAAATAACATAATCGGCCCCGTTTAGTATTTAATATTTTAGTATTTAGACATTATGTTTATGCTTTACGTTTACTTAGAAACAAATCTTCTCATTAACGAATGCCATGTTCTGAAATATTTAAAGCAATTAGAACAACCTGGAACAGCTGTCAGAATTTCAATTTTTCAAAAAAGGGGGCTGTCAGGAAATTGTTTTTTGAGTGTATCTTTTGATTTGTAAGAGCTATAGGTCTGAAATTCTGGAACAATATTTAGAGCAACTAGAATAAACTGGAGCAACTCGGAATTTAGACTTTGGAAAAAAGAGTAACTATCAGCCCAACTCCAGTGAATTAGGAAAACCTAAGTTACCATGTTGAACAGAAATTACAAGCTTAGGTATTCCACGCAAGCAGAAACTTTAGCAAATATATTCCTGACCAAATTTCAAATGAAATAATACCTGCTATGTGCTATACAACCTGTTCATATGAACAGGTAAAGTTACTTTTACAGAGCCACTACTACTACCACTTATATAATAAACAATAATACGGAATTAGTTGAGTAGACTATCTCAAGCGTGGCTATAGTTGCAGCAACATTACTATTTCGTCACTATTACCAAGCCATCCAATCTAAATTAAACATAATGCCATATTTTATATAGAAGTCGTCTATAATTCTCGAAATGCACTTTAATGCCAATGTTATGAGTCAGTTCCGTTGAGGTTAATAAACATGTAAGTTCGAAAACAAACAATGAATTTGCGTTTGCTTGTCACAATTAAAATGTTTCTGCAAACCTACATGCTCGCAACCAAGTGATAAAACAGTCGTATATATAATGGCGCAAACCAGATAAGCGTTGTTAGATAAATTAATTATTTGTGAAAGTGGCCAAGTTGGCGATATGCACTTAATAAATCTGCGTTCGCTGAAATGTTAACACTTCAATATCTCAGACGACATTAATATACCATGCCAAGGATATTTTTAATTATATGCATCGGCTATTGTCCATAGATACCTGTTCGTATTTATGGATCAAGGTGCGTTTAGCGACCGATAATTATTGGACATTTGTTTTGTGCATAATATGTACGTGACTACGTTAAAGTCTCCTATATGAATCACAGTGAATTGGCACAAAATGAAGCAAGTTACTGAGATAAACATCTCTCTAAAAAGATAATTAAAATTAGCATTTAACATTCTAAGTTCATTGCACCTTGTCAACGTAAAGAAATCGTATCCTAAATTCCTTTGAATTTTATAGCTAACTGGGTGGGTGTTTAAATTGTTACTATTGATGTTTCAATTCAGCATTGCTAAAGAAATTAAATTTTCTACCTAGAATGAGGCGATTGTTACTTTCCATTTTAGTTTTCTACTTCTAGGAACATAGAGTGCCATGTGTCTTGTAATTTACATGAACATGTCTATTGTAATTTATCAACTTTGTAATAAAAAGTCAGAACTACTAAGACCTCCTCGAAATGCTGTGGAGTTATTGGGTAGTGAATATTTCATTTTTGGTGCTAAGGCCTCTCCCAGATCACAGGAAATATCCAGCGCCTCCAGGGTCACTTGCGCATTTGTTTAGAGGAAACACAATAGATCCACTAAATTATGTCTATCGCGACAGGTACCGAATCCAAAAGGCGATATTCAGATTTAACTGTTTTTAAAATTTGTTAAGTTTCGATTACTACGACAGGTGGAAGAAACTTTTAAATTCAAATCTCGTTAAATACATATGTGAAACTCATTGATGTTTTGTTCTATACTTGGTGATGGACATATGCAAAATTTTTTTTAACAGAATACTTCTAAGCCCTTCATTTGCCCTTTCAATTAATTTTAATTTTTATATAATATAGTTCACTAAAAGTTATTAACCTTTTCGAGGAGATAAGCACATTTGTGTACGTTTCCTCGTGATTCTCTAAAAGCGTATCAAATTAGGCATGGCAATTGTTGTAAAAGGTAGACCTGAAACAAGGTTTCACAAAATTCTGTATTAAAATTATCAAGCGACCGGTTCCATGTTTTAATACAGTATTTTTTCCTTTTCAAACTAACGTTGGACAACAACGCAGGAATCCACACAAGGACCTCTTATAATTCCAACAGTTCACATCACATTATGGAAACAATCCAAAACCCAAATAGTTCAGGTTTAGAGGAATTTGCTACGCAAAAATATGGTCCCAAATAGCAAAGTACAATAGGGAAAAGCATTATGTTCAGTGGCCACTGCTTCTAACAATACAACAATTTTTCTCTGGGCAGATAGTATTGTCCAGGCGATATCCTTTATTGCTGCAAGGACCCACAAGATCATGTTAAAAGATCAAATAAAGAAACTGGGGCCCACATTGGGGACAATTATACAGTACAACTGTTTTATGCGAGATAGGATGATTGCTCACTAGGCACGTGTAGTGAAAAACAAAAAGTTCTATGCTCATATGACATTTCTCTGTTCTATAAGAAGAGCAAGGACTCAACAATACTGCTTCCAAATTAATCCGTTTAGCGGGAGATGGTTTTTTATCAGTAAGCAATATCAAATACAAAAATATCTTCCTTTACCTTTTTTCGTTCTTTAAAATAATTGGTCCCTGAAGAGGTGAAATAAAAGAATTCACTTTCTAAACCTTAGTTCCTTAAGTAGCAGTAAGTAAACAGTGTAAACTTTACATTGATTATAAATGTGATGTGTAATGAACAAATTTCAATTGGTAGAAATAAAAATCCAAATTTCTTCACTATTTATTGTTCAATGCATAATAATAATAATTTTGGAAAGGAATAAGAGTTTTCATTTCTACCATTTGAACCCAGTTCGCTATTGAAAGAGTAATACATAACGAACTTTAATTGTGCTGCTGCTGTTGTAAACATTGTCAATTGACCAACCTTTACACTATGCAACTCCCATACCTTAATAGCTGCCATTTTGTGTGCAATGAAGTGGTAATCCAAACAATTTAGGAAATGAGTCAGAATATTTTATTTATATTCTCAAATATTTATGAGGCGTAAACAACCAAACTCTTCAATATTGGCAGCTGATCATTGGACGATAACCTTAAAACTGGAGCAACTATTAACAAACGGTTAGAAATTAATTTGTAAATCTCCAGGAAGGCCGAACACTAGATTTGTAATGCCATGTCCCTAACGATTTCAACAGATTCGAAATCGTTGCAGAAATAAACCTATCGTAAACACTATGTACTCGACGCATAATTTTTATGTTCACAATTCTCAGCAGAATTATGTGTCCTGTAAAACGGTCGTGTTTGTATTTGTTTTAATACTACCGCAGATTATCAGTTCAATCGGTGGAAAATAAAAATTATTAGTTTAAAAATACTGGCGGGAGATTTGCATCATTAAATGTTTGAGATTTATATTTCATAAAATAAAAATCATATTTTGCAGGAAACATTTTCCCGCAAAAAATAGTTTCTGGTGTATGAAGGGCTATTTTTTGTCGATATTATTAAGATCGTCAAATTACACATTAACGTATTAACATAAATAAAATGTTGAGCTATTTATAAAATATAAATAAAAGGGTTATTTTTTACAGTAGAATTTGATCCCTGAAAATAAAACGAAACAAAAAAAAATCAGATGTTAAGCTAATGCGTAAGGACAAAAATTAAAACTAAACGCGATTAAAAATACCAGCTTGGAAAATAAACGAAAATATGGCAAAGCATATTCCGACAAACTAAAAGTTTGTGTTATCATCTAGTTATAATTGATTATTTCTTCCGAAAATACATAAGCAAAATGGCAAGATTGCATTATTACATAATGACCGAGCCACATTTGCATCAACCACATTAGATGTGGCATTGGTAATTATATAGTTCTCTATAGTTTCGGCGTTTTTAGCTTGGAAGAAATTACATAATTCTAACTGATCCCAGTAATTCTTAAGACAATTGAACTAATTCCAGAAGAGTACAACTAATTCCAAGACTGGTTAGCTCCCCGAATATAACTTTTACGCAGTTAAAATTAATAGGTTAGAAAGAAATTAATAAAAAAAAAGATCCTTCGAGCCGGATTTGAACCAGCGACCTATGGATATCTACCATTTCGCAAGATCAACTACAGTCCACCGCTCTACCAACTGAGCTATCGAAGGCTGTTGGCGAATTTTGCCATATTTAGAACGCTATTCCGCTATTTAATCCGTTCCCGTGTTATAAAAATTTTATTAAAGTAAATAAATATTTCTTTAGTTCACTTTCTTGTTATGTTAACAATATAACGTTTAATGAAATAAATACAATTAGCGGTACAAATAACCTACGTAGTTAGCCAATTTAAAAGAATCGTTAGGTATTTCCTCTTTAAAAGATAGTAGTAATTAACATGCATTTTAAAACGAAGCATAAAACGATTATATGCTTAACTTATTTTTAATTGAATTGCTTGCAAATGCTTCTATTCGCAAAGTCCCCGACGATAGCCTTATCTAAATGGAGGAGTACCTACGCTATCAAAACAAGCTACTGGTAGCGATAGGGACGGAAAGCGAGCATAAACTTTTATCTAAAAAGTCGAAGTCAATGACGCCCATATACATAATTTTCGTGTTGTTTATGTTTATCAGTTATTCGTGCTATATGTAAATGAAACGCGTTCGCTGTACCTAATGCCTACGTTCTATATAGACTTTAATTTCACCGACAGCGCGAGAGATTTAAAAATACCTGTTGAATATATATGACCGATTTAAAACGGTTTGCCTATAAATTATTCAATATATGTTGGCATAATGTGAGATGGGTCATCAAGATAAGATGGCGACCATTATCCACAATGTTGTTAAATGTTTGCTGCATGTCTGCGGGTGTGCATGCACGTATGTATTCACGTGTACGGTTCTGCGTTCTCTACCGAATGAATATATCCGACAATAAACTGCAATAAATGTTTATTACGGTTTTAGTAGGCAATTTTCCCGCACACTTATAATTAGTATAACTTTATACCGTAAGCGAACATCCACACGTTCGTGCAGCGTATTATTATTAGAAATCAATAATCGTCGATTTACTCTGCGAAAATATGTATAATATCTGTATGTGGATATCATGCAGAGTTTTACCACTTATACTCGCAAACTTCTGGCGTGCCTTATTATACGATACCGCAAACGATTTCAATAACGATATTCAATGAAGAATTGCAAAAAAGAAATAAATGTAGGATACTTCATGAAACTCGTTAGTTAGAAGCGTTAATGATGTTATTATGAACGGAATTCCGAGATTTTATTAATATTTTGGCTTACGAGACCCTTTCTTATTTTAAATACAGTGGTATACTTTTGATCAACTTAATCGATTCTTCACATCACATGTAGATTGTTTGTATTAAGGCGGCTTACCCATATAGTCAACTACTTTCGCGATATTTATGATCATGTTGAAATGTTAGCATTTGCACGGCTCTTTTGAAATTAGATAATTCAAAATGTAACGAAGATTAAGGTATTTACTTTGTGGAACGAAATGGAAGGTAATGCGTACAACACCTTATCGATATCGTTACTAAATATTATACAGAGTGGTCATAAATTCCACGGAGATTCATATTAGACTTTGATATACCTATTTTTAATAGTTTTCAAGATATTAAAATACTTTCTTTAAACGGCATATAGTGGGTTAATATTTAATATTATTGTGCCATGCAATGAGTGGTATAACATAGACTTCATACCTTCGGAATTTGAACAATCCCTTATTGTTACTGTTATACATTATTAGTTCTTTGTTCTTAAAAAATACTCCATCATTAACTTATGGAGATTAATCAAAGTCATAACTTATGTGCCAGAATTTACAATTTCGACAAAAATACACAAAATCATGCACAGCATCATCTACAACAAAATCTGTACATTGAACGAAGAAAGTAAGTAAATACGCCAAAAAAATTTAACAATTTTTTTAATAAAAATTGGTCTAACGAACGAGTTTATCCTTTGAATAGGTGGCTGTTTATTATATCGACGAACATGTATTTCCGTATAATGTAAAAAAAAAACGATTTATTGATATATATTAATGCCTAATGATAAATCCTTAAAGTTTGTTCCGCTTCTCAAAAAAGGTTAATAAACCGTAATAAAACTTTTGATGAGCATACTTCATTGTTGTAACAAATTTATTAGTTGACATATTTTTGTTGTTATTTTAACAAGTCAACGAACGCGATTCATTGAATTCATTTTTTCAGTGCATTAGTTAGCATCCCTGTGGAAACAGGTAAACATAGAGATGTTTCTGACCATAGACAATTTATGTACGATAAAAGCATTTCGAAATGAATTTTCGAGCAAATATTAAACGTAGCTTGATATTATTAAATTCATCTGTAACTGTATTTTTTTCAGTAATCTTCTCAGAATTTTCCTGGAGAAGCTCATGTATTGACCGAAACTAGTCGCAATTAAATAATTTTAAAAAATCAAGGAGTACTCATTTTACACTTAAGCACTACTACGAATTATCTAATGTTTTTATAGATATAATGACTGAAACAAGTCTGCGAAATAATAATAATTATTACTTGCTTTCGCCCTTTACAGAGAAGCATTGCCGGCTATGAAGAATAGACACTTGCGCCCATAGGCGTTAACCTCATCGAGCGTTCGCCAAATTTAGAGGATAAAAGATAAATGTTGCGGCTCCTGGGTCGAACTCACAGCTCCGAGAACAATAGCTTGGTGAAGTAGGTAATGCACCGCCAGTGCAATTAATGATGAAAGTGATTTAACTATATAAACAGATAATTCAACAGAAAGGAGTAAAGTTTTCGTTGCGACATCCGTGGGTCCGTCATATAGTCGGACCACGGCACAGCTACCTTTTATCACTGGGATCTTAATAGATTATTGTAACAAAATGCCCTTGTGTGTGTTGAAATAGTTGGAGAATAATTCTTAGTACTACTCCAGGATCTTCTTCTTTCGGTTGAGTAAATTCAAGAAATGATCTACTGAAATGTTGGTGTCCTATGCAACTGATGACATTTGCACAGAATCTTTTAGCATAGACGACAGATTTGATCTTCAGCTTTTCCTAGTTTAGGTGCCTGATAAATAATGAGTTACTTACAAATTAATTCATTTTCTATTAATTAAGACAACGAAATGCATCGACGAAAATACAACTTCCACGATATGGCGCGATGCAATTCTATAAAAACCTTAAATTTTGGAAGTAATGATTTGCTCAATATGCGATAGTAGAAACACGTGTTTTCCCTTAATATTTCACATATTTTTATAAAATGTAACGCAGAAAAATAAAAAATTCTCTTAATTTACTCTTTAACCAATTTTACAATTAAGTGAATTTTCAACGCAAAATCGTTCCTACGACGGTTTTGTAGTTACCTTCAGAGGACTCTTTTCTATGTAGAGGAGATATTCCCCATTCTGCGGTAAGAGTTTGGTCTAGTAGACAACATTTGCCACTAGATTCGATTAAATTCTATTAGTGAATGAAAGTTTAGGTAAAAAGTTTACAGTGCCATGTTATTAACTACTGGAAGATGGGAATATGTTTCACGTCACCAGCATGAGATAAAGGAAATTAAATTTGATGTGCGCGCTCATTTCAAAACTAAAAACCCGGCCCTTATAGCAGTAATAGGGTTTATGGCGAAAACTATACATTGTGTTATGGAGGCTCGATGTGAGTTTATAGTTCGTATATTAATTATTCCAACCGTAGAAGATTAAACTCAATTTGCTTACTGAAAGTTAATAGTAAAACTTTTTGAAAATAGTTGATAATTATTTAGTAAGCATAGTAACATGCGTATTATGTTATAGTAATGTACATAATTACACCGACATATCTTTGCTATTACGTGTAGAATTAGGGATAATAGAGGTCACTTTAGTGTGGTAAAATTTGCAGATTGAATTATCCCATTAACCTACATACTATTGTTATTACGGGCAGTAATGCGTTACGAAATTCTCGCTTTTATCAGCAGCAGAATTACAAGTTATACTAACAGTATTTTAAGCCGTTATAAATATTGTTATCGCTTGAAAGTACCTATGCAATGTGTAATTACCCCGAGTATTTAATTTGACATAAAATACGTTACATTTGACGTTATCGTTTAGGCATTAGTCGGGTCATTTATTCCGTAATGTTCAGCGCAATGTGAACGACTAAACTCCCTTAACGCACTCCATTATCTAAAACTCCAGTCGAATTTATTAATCAAATGTAAATCCAATTATTCAGTAGCTTAGCGTACTAGATAATTGCATGTCAGACAGTAATAAAGCGTCTCCTCTATGTTCTACCTATCTCTCTCATTAACGTATGTACATACACACATTACAGACGCTGATACAGGAACGACTATATATATATACATACCTACTTACATACCTCCGTCTATGTAAAATACTGAGCACGTATATTTATAAACAGTACATACGTTTTCCAATACTAACTCAGTTATTCATAAACAATTACTGATACACCGTGATAAATGTCAAGGTCTTACTCGGCAAATGCAGTAATCTTACATGTCAGAATGAACTGCATATGTATTTGTCATGTAGAGGAGTCCGACGATGTTTGCCGTGATCAGAAGCTATAGCGTGATGTTTCGCTTTTCTTATTTTCTAGCGTTTCTTTCCATGGATTTCATTCGTTCTTTTTTCAAGCGGTTCATTCCTCAATCACTCGAATATAACATGCTTTATATACGTATCTGGTCGTTATGTTCGACGTCTTTAAAATAAATGATACAATTTCGCTTTATATGTAACTACTAATATGAAGTGCTTCAGGGACACGATTACAGGTAGCAAGGTAACCATGAATATTTTTGTTGAATTTAATGGTACGTGCATACGCTATAACCTGACCGATATTTAACTTACCAGTGAATGTGAAGTAAACAGCTATGTATTAACGGTACATAGCTGTGATGTGGATTTTGTGATCTTATTCGAGCTGGATGATGCATATTTATCTTCCAATGTAAAGAATTGTTTTGGTATAATCCAACCAACTTAACAGGAAGTGAAGTCTAATTTGGAAATTGTGATACTAATCCTAAGAAGAATATATTTAGAACTAGAGTTAGAAGGAAACATTTTCAACTTCGGTCTTGTAATAGTTTAATAATAGTGAATTTTAGACTCGGACACTGAAGAGGATAATAATAATAATAATAATAATAATAATGCTTATTTTGTAACGCTCTCAAAAGTCCATTAGCAGCCGGCTAGGTAATAGTGAGGACGGGCTGGGCTATTAACAGTAAAAGTTCTAAATAACTAAATATCAAAATGAGGGCCATGTAATTTGTTCAATGAATAACAGAGGCTGCTAGCATAAAATTACAAAATCCAATGAATTCTTCCACATCTTATGATGTCTCCGAATGTTCATCAAAATCTAATTTAGCAAGCAAAACAAACCCCAATACAATATGCAACAATTGTTGCTAAGACCTTAGAGATTAAAGAAAAATCAAAACGCGTATTCAATACCATCAATACATGGCAAACAGCAAATAGGGCCATAAACTATAGTTTCGCATTTTTTAAGTAGAAACCACAAGTCAACCTTAAATTCATCTCAAGCTTGAGCGCATTCTAAGCTTTTCCGTAGTAAATGTTGTAAACCTCAAATTTATTAATACCGCCGTACAAATGGTGTGAAAGAAAAAAATGACCTTAAGTTTATGAAAAGTGGCAGTCACATTAATTAAATTAAAATTAGAAATACCATAAGAACGGGAAAGGCTTTATTTAATATTCAGGTAAGAAAACTAATGTACCTTGAGCTTATTTAATTACTATTTAATTAACTAGCAGATTGAAATTCTCCAAGCAAGTAGGTAAAAATTCGCAGCTTCTGAAACAATTTTAAATGTCGACGCCAAGAATTGTGGCGCCTAGTTGTCAGGATTGCTTCCTCTAAGTGAGTATTTTAAGTAAAGATAACAAGAGAAAATTCCAGAACCAAAGTCAGATGCAGAGTAGGATTCTGATACAGATTTCAGAAACGAAAATCAATACCCAAATATCCAAAAACCAGAAATAAAACCATGAAAAAGTAAAAGTACGAAGGGAGCTCTCAACAATAAAATACAAATAGATACACTAAAAAGGCATTCTCTCCAATAAGTTTTAATTTAGGACCTGATGGCACGATTTCATCGTCGTTGATAGTAATATGTAATACAGTTCATATAGAGAAAATGAGAGCTGAGTTTAGGTTGCGCTGATTTTTTGAATGAATTCTGAAGTCTGATATGTTATATTAAAGGTATTGTACAGATAACAAGTATTTGCAGTGGATTCTTCATCTGGAATTATAAAAACATTAGAATATTCGTCACCACCTATCAAGAGAAAAGCTCTGACTGACTCCTTTTACGCTCCTTTTGTATGCAGATGCCTAATAATTTTTGTCAATTTAGCCAGTAAGGGTATAACAGAAGGGAAGCCCGTTTGGAAACCTCGTAATTTTAATTTAGAAGATGAAATTTGGTACTAAGGCTTCTGGTTAGAATTAAAGAGATACTGTCGAATATCGAAATCTGTCTACCCCCAATTTACGCTCTTGATGATTCATTTTCCAAAAATGATGAAATATGTTCCTTCTAACTGCGAGCCTGTATACGAGTTTTCATGTTGTTGATTTTAAATATTTTAGATTTCCAATAGAAAATTCCACTACTTAATTTTTAAAAAACACGAAAACACCAAAAAGTATTTTTATTTATTTCTAACCGAATCTCATCTCTCCCAAAAAGAAACTAAAACACGAAGAGAAACGATATTCTTTAAAAGTTTATGGTTCGAATTTTAATTAAACTTCCATCCTGAGCTCCATGTGAAATTTCAACGAAAACAGCACCTTTTAGTCCATATTACAAAATTCTTTGTTAGCGAAGTACCTTCCAAAACTCTGTTGTCTTTTCTACATTTACGATTTTTATAATTATTAAAATCATTAGCTTTAAAAGCCGATACGATGAAACGATTTCACATTTATTTTTTAACAAATTAAAAAAAAATGCTTTTAAAAACTGCACCATTCAGACGGCAGAAGTAGTTTCTTGTATAATAAAATTTTAATAATTAACGAAATCTGACTGACGATGACAAATTTTCTTTACATCATAATAGTTGCAAAAAAAAATCATTTATTCTCAAACTTAGTAGGAATAATATCTGGTACTTGCATTAGTTTACTTTTGCAGTTAGTTAAATTTAATACAACAAGCAGATGCTATTAAACTGATCACTGCACTACTTTCTTTAACATCTTTGACGATCTCTTATTTGATATTTCATCAATATATTAAACGGAGAAGCTACTCATTCGTTTATTGTACTCAGTTCTTTACCTTCCTCAATTTATTGCAGGAAGCAAATGGATTTCGTCACCAATGCATTTGATTAAGACCACTTTATCCCTTACAGAAGTTATTGGAATTTCATCCCATAGGGATGGTAATAATACTAAAATATAAAATATATATGAAAAAGCGTAAAAATAGTGATAAAAGATTTATTATAAAATTCATAAATTACTCCAATCGTTGGCCAATTCACTCGAGAGCATAAGATGAATAAAGTGATAAATAGTAAACCCATCGAGTTTTATTGGTAGGTGGTTCTTCATTTAGAAGGAGTAAGAAAATTGGCCGCTAGCAAAACACGTATTACTAATACCCATCAGAAAATCGGTAACTCAAAATACAATACGTTTACAATGTTCTAGAAACCACAGAGAATTTCTATGTATGTTGGGAATTAATAATGTATGCGATGCCGATATCTTATTATTATCTTATTGCACTAATTCTTTGCTGCCGTTAATAATCATTACTTACTAATTTAAAGACTCTTCTTGAGAAAATAAGTAATAATAGGTATTTCTGCTGCCTGATTACAGAATTTATTGTTTCACGTATACTTCTGACCACCCTTAACGAAAACCAATGTGAAACAGGTCCTTCTTACAATTAGCTACCAGTTTATTACCTAGCTTTCTAAACTTCTAGTTTTCATAAAGCACTCGTTGATTAGTTTGAACCGATATTGATGTTTAAATTGAAAATTTCGCTTAAAAATTATTTCAGAATAACACTTTCAGACGATGAAAATTCACACATGTCCCAAGTAATGCCTATGCTGGAGTAGTTGACACCCTTTTTCGTTTAAGGATTTGTTGGTAACCATATTTGGTCACGCAGAAATTCTTCTATCTTGACCATTAATGTGTCATATTCAACAAATTTGCTGATTGAAGATTGACTAGTTTGCATAAAATGAGTTAATTTAATTCATTCACTTTCCCTTAGTTTTATTCCTCAATATTAACAACGTTGGAAGTTAGGTGATCAACATGGATGACCTAACTTCTGTCTCAACCAAAGAAACGCCTCACTCTGGATTTATACCTTTATACCTACAATCCTTTGGACAAATGAATATCATTTATCATATAAAAGTATGTTCGCGTTGATTAGTAAAAAGCTCTATACTTAATCTTTTGTAACGTAACTGTTGCTTTCTACACAGCTCCTGGAAATTTTATTCTCTAATATTTATTCTCATCTCATTCCTATACATTAAGCCTACAACATCACATTAAGAAACATTTTCTCTTTGAACAACAAATAACAATATATTTACATAATGTCGTTCGTATACAATTCGAGCTATACAGCATTGTTAAGCGGAATATAACTAAAGTCTGGATAGCATCTCTTTAATAAGGAGACATTCGCCTTCATCTGTACTAATGCGTACTGGGTATAACGCATACTTAAGAATATACATACATAGTTAGCGTGCAAATTCGTTAACTTGTTAGAGAGTTAAGATTATATTCGAACGAATAATTTCAAAACTCGCATGCTAATTAGAGTTAAACGAAATATGCCATTATACCTGTCTTGTTCTCATAGTTACTCCAGCAATATATCAAATTAAGATGAGTGTATTGTATACTATGAATTATTCTGGTATCCAATGATAATTAATGCGCAAAAATGTCCCTGAAACGTGAGCATTCACGGATTTAACTTTTTGTAATTCGCGTAAATATCTAGTACCTCTAACTTTGATTAGCTGGTATTAATTAAGAACATGAAAACAATCCATAACAGTAGTCACCAGTGTTATTCTGGTATAGAACATGGCCACCAAAGTATCTCTTCTCATCGAGTATCTCAATCCATTTCTTCCTATTTTGATGCTCTATTCTGATAAATAATACTTTCTCGGTAGTCTCATCTTCTTAAAAGCACAGTCCCCATCAGTACCCTATTCCCATACTTTCCCCCAGTATTAAATTCTTATCGCGCAAATAGAACGGTATTACAATGTTAGCAACTGGTGTTATTTTAACTCTTTGTAGGTGAATTTCTAGTCAAATAATATTGTTAATAGATACTCCGCAAAATACAAAATATTTAACATTATAGATATAAAATTATATACTTTGCGATGTCAAAATCATTTTAATTCCTTAATGATCCGCTCAAAAGAAACTGTTCACGGTTTGGGATACTGAGAAGAGCAACTACTTGCTTGTTAGTTACTGTTCGTCGTAACTATGTGCACCGGTAGTTTTTATCGACAAGGAATTCTAGTTATTTGGTGCTTAGAAATCAGGTTTGCTACGGACTCAAACTAATTCATTGCAAATGAATCGATACTGACATTTTTGGATTTAGGAAAAAAATGAGAAACAAATTTCAAAGGATAATCAATAAGGGACCATTCTTTGTATTTCGGTAAAATAATTCACAGAAACCTGCTTAAAAACAAAAACAACAAAAAAGACCGATAGAAAGAGTGCCCATTAATTCCATCTATTGTCCACTCGCACTGAAAGCGCATTACTTTATATTTCCTCTTAAGAACAAAATGAAGTAACATTTTTAGTAGCCTACCGATTGCTTCCGTGTAGAATTACCACTGTATATGTTAACAATATAGGACCACAATTTCTACTACCTAACATTCCATTCTTTCAGGTAAAATCTGGCTGTTTAGTGTAGATATTACAAAAAGTAAATATTACTTCTTTTAACGATAATTCTTTTCCAATACCTCTACAAGCCATATATGTATACATGTATGTATATTGGCTATTACCAAATTCAAAGCGGATGTCTAAAGCAAATACATTAAGTAATTAGCATAGTGCGTGCTTCTCCTTTAAGAATTGGAACCTTTTAAAATAAATACCACACACATTGATATCCCGCAGCTTTAAGGTCATTTCGGAGATAGATGCTCGTTCGATATAGATTCAGAAAGGCCTTTCTGTATATCCAGGTGCATTTTCACGGATTGATAGAGGAGGTTCCATTATTAATTCAGACTTGTTAGAAAGGAATATGTTATTAAAGTCACGAATTGCAAGTTGTTCTTACTTAAATGAGGCGTTGCGCCATTGCGAACCATACCGCCTTACATGTCATATTTTAATTAGAAACTGTAAATGAAAACGTGTTGAAACTGTTCGCCTAGCAAACATCTGACAACGTACTAAACTGTATCTTGAAATCTAAATTGCCACCGGAAACGAACAGGAAGTCTTTTATTATTAAACCTACTTTACAACAAGTCATTATGTCATTATTTTAATATTCATAAGGACCGGAATTATAAACAAGTAACCACGAGTCTACGCCATAGTAATCGCTTCATAAAATATTAGTTGTTGCTGATTGAAGTCGTCTACCAGCTCCTTATTTCTTTTTAAGCGCAAGATATAGTTGAAAGGTAAAACGGAATCGTTGTTTTCAGTGCCCTCCGAAATAAATAAAGACAAAAACATTTTAGAGAAATAGGAAGAAGCAAGAATGCTTAGTTTTGGAAGATTGTAGACAATGCAATATGATACTTACAGCATAATATCATCACTTCGTATCATAAACTGGTGTACGTTACACAAATTTAATTAATAAGTAGCTATCACCGATAACGTATGAACTTTAGCAATTACCTTTTCTTTATTTGCAGATTTTCTGACTAATGGTGAAGTAATTGCTGTCACTGAAGCTGCACAATAAACTCAATCTTCGACATTCAAGTTGAATCGAGGCTCTTCTAACATGAAAAGTAAATTAACTAGATCGGAAACGTTCTAAAACAGAAAACGTTTCTTAAAACTTCGTACTATCTGAACTTGTTACTTTGGCGACAGAAGAAACTGAGGATTTGGGAAAATAGAAAACGAAGCTGAACATATGACACCAACTAGAATTATCGCAGTAAACAATAAATTTGTACGGCAAGGACAAAAGACAGTATGAGAAAGAATAGAGCAGCTTATTAGACCTGCTTTCTAAAAAAATCCGAAAAATCTCTTGGATATCTTTGAAAAAGTTTTTTGAAAGACGGTAAGGTAGGGCAAATTATAAAAGATGCACGTAGATGTACTAACCTGGCTTTATCTTCTTCGAACTCACAAACATACGTTACGATAATGGGTACCTTACAGACGTTACGAATTTATTATATCTAATTAATTTAGTAGTATCATCAGTGACAAACGAATGCTATTTTTCCTATGTACGCCACTGGTTCTACAAAACATCTATGAAACATTCAACACAGACTCAAATCACACCGGCAATCACCACCAAACAGATAACGATAGGATGAGATAAATCCTTTTAGCATCGGCGTGTTAAAAAGATAGCATGCCTATGCCTATCTCAGCCAACATCCAATTAATTAGTGAAACAAGGCATACATTCCCTAGTATGTAGGCCACCACAGTTTGATTTTAAATCTTCTTAATTACATTTTATTATAAATTCTGCTGTAAAACAATAAAACATTGTGAAAATAGTTTTAAGGTGTCAGTTTCCTTATAACAATGTCTTTCTTACGGCAGTACATCTACCTGATTGTAAAATTTTCACAAAAATTATTGAGCTCTTCCGCCTTTCTTTCAGTGTGTACTATACACACTACATCACGAGCTTCGAAGCTTCCTGTGGGGTATACACCACAGGATGGTCACCACACGTAGAGAAATAAATACGATATCAATATTCTGATGTCGTGGGTCTATTTATCTGGCAAATGAACTAAACATTCTACGAAAGATCACTAAAATTTTAAATATATTTTCGTGGTGTTTTTAGGTTGATGGATCAAGCATATTTTTTGTAATTTTTTAAATGTGCGGTAGTAAGAAGTTTCATAAAGTTACATTCTAAATACTCATTCCTAGACACAAACTTTGTTCTTAGATTTTGAGTTTAGAACATACAATTACACGAAGCTTTAATGGAAATTTTGGTAAAACATGCGTGCACCAATACTGATGTGTGCGTCACCCTGACATTTATCTATTTTATGTTTATAGAAAGGGGCCTCACTCTTTCACAATACAGCATCTACAATAAATCTTGCTCACTTTCTTGAAACTATTATCTATCTACCTGCACAAATCCAACATTTTAATTACATGTAATTATCAGCTATAAACATGTAAATTTCAATGAAAGGGATGTAAAACATACAAGTAACGATGGACCTACATGACTTTTATGCGTTAATGGTGATTGATATCACGTAGCGACCGTCACCAATTTCAGCTAGCCATAAATGTTTTACAAGGAGAACAGCGCTGTGTAATTTAAATAATTTGAATTAGAAATACGGGAACGTAGCACCCTACTTATCGATTCCACTGAAATAAACGTTGGAATTTAATAAGTGAACGAAATTTTGGAGACAGCATCGACAATGTCGTATGCCTAATAATAAATGTAAATAGTCGAAATTCACTTATTAATCAGAAGGATTCCATTAATTTCTTGAATGTAATTTATGAAATGTCAAGGCACGGTATGGATGTCTTACAACATTAAGCACCTGAAAATGTAATTCGTTACCTACACGGAGAAAAATTTCTGTCAGCAATCCTTCGTATTTTTAAAAGAGAAACAATTTATAGCAACAATTATATCACGTTTATTTAATCCAATAAAATACGTAATTGCTGTAACAAAAATTGTGTTGTTCCATATATTATATTATATTTATTATTATGTGAGCCAACGGCTATATATTTTTCTCCGTGTATACGTCATTGCTTAAGTAAGACGTTAAGGTTGAAATATACGTTTGATAAATTACAGATATCTACTGTTCGTTTCCTAGGTTCTGAATCAATTCCCTATAGTCACGCAGGTTTTATTCAGTTCAGTCCAGAGAATTAGTGCGGGCACAAAAGAATTGCGAAGTGTTTGAAAACAACGCTGAGAAAGATAATTTCTCCCAGCATGTTCAATTCAGTTATAAACTTGGAGTTGAAGATCGAGGTGATGCACCAAGCGTTAATATAAATCCATTCGCGAGACTGAAAATATGCACGTAACCCTCTCTCGCGTCCTTTCGTTTCTGGTGCTAAAATACACGGGGTTGCTGTATTTGACAAAAAGTGATGCGTCTATATTCCTTAGTGGTTATTCACATCCTATGTTTGGAATTTGGAATATTCAGGAAGGTGTAGTTGCTCTAAAGTAACTATTTGCCATCTGCAACTCTTAAAAGAAGGATTTGTCTTATATTCCTCATAATTGCATGATAAATCACGTTGTTAGTAATTATTGTGTTAATTTTCACGTACCTATCTACCGCTAAGATATTTTATAAGCGACATTTACTGCCATTGACATTCTCGTTTTCACCTACTTACTGAATCAGTCAAATTTTGGGTAACTTCTTTACTACCCAGTGATAAATTGGGCTTTTTTAAAACTTTGTTTGGAACATAATTTAATCAAAGTAAGATAACAATAACACTAAATTTGATAACAAGTAAAGCTATTTTAGGCTAAACCTTGACTATATTGGTAATATCGGTTCGAAGGATAATAATTTATCCCAAATATTTTGTGTATTATGTGCCCATATATAATGAGAATAACAAATACTTTTATTGTGTAAATATTTTATAGAAAAAAAGTGCCAAAAAGGAGAAGAAAAGATGAATTCCACAACCTCAGGATGGGTTCCAGTTACATCACAATGAGGTGTACTGCTTTAACTCAATTCCGCATTAAAAAATCAAAATGGAAAACAGAAGTTGATGCCTCCATACTAATATCAATTCTAGAAAAAAAGAAAAGGAAAAAAAGTAATTGTTCGTGCGTTAAATGAAATAAACAAAGAAAATAAACATTACAATTATATAAAGGACTCTCTTTCAAAGGAGCCACCATCCACATGTTTGATGAGACTTGCATACGTTAATAATAAAGATTAATTATTAAGGCCCCTTTATTAGAAAACGTAATTATTAAAAAAAGACATATGGCTAAATACCTTAGAGTTTGAAACCATGCCTTCCAAATACTTTTCTTGAGACTTAAGATTTCACTTAGAGTTTTGTGAACTTGTCACTGTTCTGTCCCAATTTTTAAATGTGAGTATTTGGCTTTCACATGTAATAGATAATTTTTCGATAAGATTAAACTAGAGAAATACAATGTCAATTTGGCTAAGAAGAACCACTACGCAGTAAATTATTTACTCTCAAATATATAAATTTATTCGCTCGTTGGATAACAAATTTGCCGAGAAACGTATTGGAAAAAATATCTTTTTAGCCAATACATCTGTGTATATAAAAGCGGAAATAAATTGTATTGTCCTAGTATACATACAGTGCTATTATCAGTATTATAAGTACATCGTTGTAACTAAAAGAACATACTACTGAAGGAAGGTAGTTATAATACAATAATTGCCTGTTTAAGTACTTTTATGGACCATTTTCTTCATTTGCTTAAAAACAACAATACAAGTGGCTTGATCTACTTGTATTACTGAAAACATTCCTGGTAACCGCAGTAAAATTCATAGACAATTGCATAGACATTAATAATTCTGACCAGTTGAATCGTTCATCCTTGAAGGTGCAATATGAAATATTTGAATCCAATAACGGGCAACATGGTTATAGAAGAGGAGTTTCTAAGAGTTGTTTTATCAAGAATGCTCGTAAGCTAGCATCTAGATGAGTTGATATTCTTAGGTATACTAAAAGTTTATAATAACCTGGCATTTACGATTTAAATAAATTTAAAGAGACAAAACGTAGTGCACATAGTGGATGTTGGTAGCTTGTATCATTCTTAATAAAACCTTAGTTGCTATCCAAATGTTTTCATTTATTTATTTATGCCACTTTAATTCATTATTTACCTTTTTCGTTTCGTTTATATTTGACTATTTTTTTCTGTTATGTTATTGTTTGTGCCTTCCTTTGTTAGATTACTCTGACTGAATTGTCTCTGACATAAAATAGGTTATTGTCTTTGCTTTTGTGAAACATTTGTGCGAACATCTTTGATGAAACCGAATTTATAGCTGGTTGCCATAAAAGCAATATCCAACGACTGGCATGATAGGTTTTATACCTACTCTTAAGATTAGCAGTTTCTATAATTACTAATCTTAACTTTACTTCTTCGGTACCTACATTATAGTATCAACGTACATGCCAATGCTTTACGATACAAAGTATAGCATTAAGCTCTTATTTCAAGTTAAGAATGGTGCATTATTAAAAACCATTAGCGCTAAGTACATGTATCTTCTAATCTAGTTCAAATAAATTATGTGACTTTATTCAGCGTGCAGGCTATTAATATTGTCGCTGATAATTTCGCTAACGCCGGCGTACTATCGTGCATTACACCGGGGCGTGCAGAAGTAGTATTTCAAATCTCAGATTTAATTACAAATAAAGTGATGCGTATTAATTAAGGTGTTACTGCTTCTATGGAGATACGCGTACATAATGTACGATTTGGAGTTCGTCGAAATGCTTATCTCTCTATCAAATTGCCATTACAGTCGAGCTCGTTGTTTCATTACTCTTAAGTTATTTTTATGTCCGGCCGAGACGGATACTGGCCTTCTATACACACAACGGCTACAATTAAGAGAACTATAAACTATTCCTGTTTTATGATTATAATTGTAGAATAACATGTTATCCTGGAAAAGCTTTTAGTATCGTCTGGTTTTAATAACAGGGATGCATCTCGCCAGATAACCACGAACAAAGAAATCATCGATGCATGTCCTGGTCTAGTTTTTCGAAATCTCCGTGTTGTTCTCTTATTGTCTGCGGTTATGTAGTTTTGCGTCGTCAATAGATTTAATTCTAATGTTTATACGGATATTACAGAAACAACTAGTAATTTTACCCTATTTTTCTTAATTTTATCGCTATGACTGTTTGTTAATTATACACTGCACTGATATAGCAAAGCAGGTAAGGAAGTTATCTACAGAACGCGCAATATTCTTTTATTACTTGACTCCAATATTTATGCGAAAGATCTTAACGCGCGTTTATATCTTTCTAACAGGCTTTCCTTGGTATTAAAATGTTTACTCGATGAGATTTGTATTCATAGGTAATGTTATACTAATCCGAAGTGAGTTCTCACAAATTTGTTTCGAAGATAAATTGCTAAGTTTTGCAGGTTGGGACTTGGGATTAGGTTCATCCATATTGTTATTATTGTGGTCCTTGCTACTAGTGTTTCTATTACTAGACATAAGAGTGTCTATTGTGACTTTCCGTGCTTTGATACTTGTCCCGAGCAAGGAGTCGAGTGCGCTACCCTTCTGTGAATCTATAAAATTGACTTTCCTGAAGTCCGATGTAATCTTGCAGACTTTAAATTTTTGTTCCATTCACTTCACGGCACTATTAACTTTCGACAGCTTTTAGTCAGCGTCTATTTCGTTGTGCTAGAATATTCGGCATAGCAATAATTATCTATTCCAATGCCCTGCTGTCGCTGCTGAATAGAATGAGATAACCTGGTAGCTACTAACAATGTTACATGTATTATATTTTGCCTGGATTTGTAGGTTACTGTACTTATTTAATTGTATGTATGTTTAAATATCTAACGTACTATTTTGTCCTGTAAATGGTATTGTCAAACGGATACCGGTGGTTATATTAGACGGCTCCGTGGTCCAGTAGTAAGAGCGCCTGCTCTCGACAGGGCAGAGTTAGGCGCTGCACGTTCGTGTCACTAGGATCAAGAAGTTTTCTTAGTGGATCTGGTACACTTGCGAGTCCCTATTCACAATTGGGTACAATTAGCTGCGAGGGGCTGATGGTAATAAGGCTACGGAACACTTTATGCACATGATTTACATACCAGAAGGCTTCTGAGGTCACGACAAGCTTTAGAAGCTTATATAGCCCGTTGGATCGTCACCACAAGAAGGAAAACTTTTTTGTATTTACCGCTATTATTTAGAGAATGTCAAATTTATAGGGATTTTGATTGTGTAGGATTGGTGCCATATAGCTATTTCAAACGATTTTAACTGTCATCCGTGTTCAGCAATAGTGATTGGTATGTTATGTAAGAATTACCAATTTAGCTATAATTTTTTAAACTTTTTTAATGTAGAAATGGTCTCACCTAGTGCGAGAGTTCTATGGATGATTTATATACCACCCCTTGTTTCGGTTGATTTTAGCTTTCGTGTTAAGACAAAGAAGTAATTGTTACAAAAGTATAGTTTTTCAGGGTTCGATTGAACATACCAAATTCCAAAATAGATACGTTACTATTTTCAATACTTCTAATTTTCTCAATGTGGCTTCCGTCTAAAATTTTCTTTTTCTACTAGAATATTCCCTAATATATATATATATATATATATATATATATATATATATATATATATATATTCCTTTATTTATCAGAAAATTCCAGTTACGAGATGATTTTTTTTTGAACTAATAGACTGCGTAAACCACGGCTCCACTGTAGTGTGATGAACACTAAAACTAGTCTAGAATCCCAGCAGCTCAGTAAAACATGTTCTGCGGAGAATTTGGTGTCGTTGCATGGTTTGTTTTGGTGTGTCCAGACCTCAATCAGAACTGATGTTCAGGTTTCCCATGCGAGTGATATTTTAAGATTCTGTGAACTGCGAAACAACTTTGCCAGAATTTTGAAATTCTATGGCACTTCGTTGCACTTAGCGTACAAGAGCCTTGGCTTTCTTTGTTTTCCTTCTATTTTATAATCTCGATTTGGGTAAAAGTAACATGCGAAGCTCTTATAGACTTAGTTACAAAGTTGTTTCCAAAATGTTCATTCTGGACTCGCATTTAGATATTAGTTTCAAACACAGATGTCAGTGACGGCCACGGTGAGTGTTTCTACCAGAATAGATTAACAGAGTCACAAATCGTTGCTGGGCAACAAAAGAGGAAGTTGTAGATATTATTTGCTGAGGCCAACGTAATTCAGGCGTTGATTTTTTTCCTTTTATAAGCCAATCTGCGTAACAAACCTTATTGTTTAAACCCGCATCAAATTTGAATTAACTATAGCATCAGAAATATACCGGGATAAATATATCTACAGACGTTTTTTCACAAGTAGTATAAGTGATCATACCAAAACTTATATGTTTCTTTCTCGCCAACTATGGAGTAGGATCAGCTAATAACTGTCCGCACGGCTTCTGTAGTTTCTTTGACAAATAAAGCTCGCCAACGTAAACAGAAAGCTTTACTGTTATAATCGAACGCTTCGTCTTAATGATTTTACCAAATTGCTTAGAAATATTTGTTTTCTCTTTCCTGTGACCAATATGATACGACTGTGCTTAGACAAAGCAGTTCCGAAGCTTTTAAATAATTAAAGAAATTTTATTTATAATTTCTGCTGATTATACAATTATCTTGGTAGTTGTCTAATTGCCTGACCACTTACTTTTTCAAGAGAGACGAAATTGCTACTAATACCATTAATAACACTGATGCAATATCTTCATTTAAACTTTTAAAATCCGTTTTCCATTTCAGTCTGTGTTATTGAATAGTTATTTTGTGTTATCTATATTCTTGTATGTATAGCTGTTGTGTTGTCAAAAAAAGTTTAAATTGAACAATAATTGGTGTAACAAAAATGGGCTGACTTGTTCTCGTAAATGTAACTTCTTAAGTAAGGAAATTGTTTTAGTTTTTTCTTATTACGAAAAAATCTAATGACGAACCTTACTCTTGTCTTAACCATATATAAACTTGAGAAAGAAACACTGACATTATTTTTTCAGGTGTTTAACTCAATTATAGTCCCAGTTTCCGTTATTTACAATGCTGTAAACAATTGTAATTATAATAAAGGTCTTTTTTACTTATACAGGAATGTACATACGTACAATAGAATTTTCAAACAGGTGTTACTTTTTTATTGCTTCCTCACTTTTAGGAACCCGACGCCACACCAGGTGGTCCAAATCATTCATCCACTTCTTTTCTTCCGTTCGTTTTAACTAAACAAGCACGTTAATTATTTACTTAGAAGGTGCTAAAAGTATATTTGTAACGCCTTCGGATTCGTTTGTCTTTCAAATTGAAACGATTTATCGTTCAAAGTAATGCGGGTAAAAGCCACCTAGATGATGAATAAATGTGAATAAGAGCTAAGTGGAAAGAAAAACAACTTCCGTTTTATTTCTACGCTGTAAATGTTTGACGTTTTAAAGTCGAGCACTTGAAATACGGATGCATGTATGTAGTTATATTTCGATGGACAAATAATGAGGAAACCTAAATAAACTACATCCAATTTGGACCTAGCGTCGTGAAATTGAAACAGAGAACACAGAATTAACTTGTTTTAATAATAATGGATTTGTAAAATTAAACAGATGCTATAATATTATAATATTCCTAATAGCAATATTAATTTATTTTATTTTATTTATTTATTAAATGATCACTTCATCTGCGAAGAAGCGTCTCCAAAATTCTTATCGATAAAGACAGGAATATGGACTTTAATATAAATATAAGACTTTAATTAGCAATTCTCCAAGATTAGATGTTAGGACCGTTATTATTTCTTGTAAATTCCGCAACCCTATCAAGGGAGCAGGCAGCATATTTTTGAAGGTATCTTTAAGCCATTTTCCAGCTTTAAGCATATAAGCTGCAACGTTGCTCACAAAGAGCAGAGCTCTCTCCCATTTCCTCACATCTTCAAAAATTTTGTCCATAGCGCTGACAACTACTTCCATTATTGTATCAGCATTTGCCCGTTCTATTATTTTGCTGGCTATTAAATATGGCTTTGTTGGACGATCTCGTATACAAAACACCAACAATGATGTCAACCATGTTTAGCCATAACGCACTGTATAAACCAGAGAAAAACAAAATGGATTCTATACGCAAATCAATTAGAAGTAAAACTGCAAGGGTTTGTGTTTGAGCTGAAAGAATAATGTAATATACGTGCATTTCCATTTGCATGTCGAATACATTGGACGAACTTAGTACTACATGGCTACACATGATACCATTTTAAATTATTATTTTTTTAATTTCATAAATGAGAATCGGTTTGTAAAAGCCGACAAATCGTAGCACAGGCACTGCTATTCACAGGAGTTTTCTTTTACAAAGTACGCTTTGAAATAGTTCTTACCAAACTAGATGTTTTTAATAAAGTAAGTTGAAGGTTTCGACATAGATAGTTATATGCATACTCGGTATTACAAACGCGAGTTTGTAGGTATATAAATTCCATAAAATATAAACAGTGCGCGGCATTCTCCGCTTCTTAAATGAAACCATTCGTTATGAGTCGCGTATAAAATCCATTCGTTTCTCGGCGTAGTATTGTACATGTCAGTGATGGCTTTTCATGGTGTCTGCGTCAATTCCACATTACACACAGGAAGTGTGCAAAAAGATATTGAGTTTAAAGGTAATTTGATGGTAATTATCTTATACCGCACGCCAGTAGTTTCCCTTTGTTTTTGACGTAAATTACTGCACATCGGTATCCTTTCATTTGCATCGCAGTACAATGATAGACTACAATCGCTAAATACCTTATTTCATTAATGTGACTTATTTTTAGAATGAGAAAGTAGGTTAGGGACATAATTTACAATTATAGTCGCTTTTCTCCGACTGGTTACGCTAAGCGATAAAACTAATCCGAAATCTTTATCATGGCAGAACGTTGGTACGGTGGTAATTGTTGCAGCGATTCATTTGGTTGGTTAACTTGTGGCTCATATTCTTTTATAGATATGCCACATATTATTCCTGGGAAAAGTCATAATTGATCTTACAATTTGATCATGTATTTCATACCAGTAATCAACATTTAGATATTTCCACTTCAAGTTAAATGTTAAAATTATTTCCGTTTTACCTTTCAAATTTTAATATAGAAATCATGAAGTTCTACATAATCAACTATAATATTCTGGACGATGATGGTTTTTTGCTGAAGTTCCAGTCCATATAAATTTTGTAAGGAGTAAAAGAGGATTTTGTCCTTTCATTTAACACGAAGCTTACAACATGGACCATCTTCAAATTATAAAGTTAATGAAGATTGTAACCCAGATTCCTCTGTCAATTTATCTAATTTTGTTTCTAAGAGTAAATTATCGCCTATTAAAATTATTAAAAATTAAAACTATGGATTTACCAATAGAAATCTATGTAGGTTCCCCCGTTTCTTTAACTTCTTACAAAGCATATCGAAAATTATTTAATGAATACAAAGGAATAGTTCTACAATTACGCCAACGTTTTGTGTAAGCACTCATGAGATTTTTAACTGCTAAGCTAAATTTAGTGATATGCCTGCTGATTTAAAACTATATGTAGTATCTAGATGGCGAGCATTCATGGTTGACAAAGATTACCAGCTTTACAAATATGTAATGCCCCAGGTAATACCTCTCTTAAAAATACGGATAAAAAGCCAAATCTTACAATTACGAAATTAATTATTATTTTGGAAGAAGAAGATGGAACTTACATATGAATTTCAAAGCAACATTTAAAGGACAACGGACAACAACAACATCTTAATAGATTAGAACACATTTTCAGTAAAATTAAAAATTGGGGTATACATTAGTAAGTACAAATTTTTTCTCATATCCACTATCTAAACTTAGATGCCGAAAGTTTACGTCTATCAGATTACAAAATTCCGGCTATTTGAAATATGAAAGTGCCAAAGAGAAAGCTAAATTAAGATCTTTTATAAGGGCGGAGAATTACTACTGTTAGTTCGTTCCAGATTTAAGTGCTATACATTCCTTATTAAAATATAATATCAAATGTGTTTTTAAAGATGACGGTGTGCAAGCTTTTAACCGTATGAAGAACGAATTGACTTCACCAATGGGTTTGGCTCATTTTAATCCCAAATTATCGATTAATTTAGCATGCGACGTAAGTTCGACTGGAATTGATGCGGTGGTGCCGTATATATTTTCACAGATAGATACATGCATACCTTTGTAAATTTAAGGTCATGTTACGGTTATGTGGAAGAATGAATTTCATAACTAGAAATATTGTACTAAATATCAATGGTATCATAATACCACTATACTGTTGGTTAATAAAAAATACTTTTCATTAATCTTTCAGAATTATCTTTGTTGTGAAGTAAGAAAATGCAGGAAGGGACTAACATCCAAACAGTCGGAAACATCTAATCACACCTTTCAACATTATTGTCACACCTGCGATAAAGACTCCAAACTCGAAAAATATTACGAAAAATACTATTATATATCGCATCACGCTTGTGCCAAACTCGAAGTAACACTAGAAACAAGAAGATCTACATATAGAACTGTTGAATTCAATTAATTTTTTACACAAAGTTTGAATTGGTAAAACTAGCTTTTAAGGTCTATATTACATCCCAGTGTTACTGTACCTTTTTACAGTAACACAAATCTGAGATACAGATCAAAATATCAGCGATAAACAACTGACAACATAATTTCGTTAAAATGTAAATTAACTTTAGTAAAATTTGAAATTGTTGATTCTAATAAAGCCGTTTGACTGCATGTATTTAATATTCCGCAGGTACTCGGCACGTCATAAAAATATGTAGCATTAATTTGAAGTAACGAGACTTCTATCAGATAAACTGCAAGAATACATCATTCATGTAAAGACAATAAATTAGTACGGCATACAATGCATAATTGATGGTAGCGGTCCGCAGGTCATTAGTTACACTTTTTTCATTATCGTACCACCAGGCAAGCTACCGAAATTTTAACGCGCCGTATCTGAAACGGATGAAGACAAAGCGTTACTCCATTTACGGAGCACAAACACATACTGACCACGCGTTCGTCATCCGACAAAGAAACCAAATTAAAACATTAACGTTTGATAACGGCAAAATCCTACCTTTCATATCCATTACTATTTTTGGGAGAGAGATAATGCTGGTAATGTAATAAAGGCTGGTGTATGTAAAATGTTTGATAAATTGCTGAATGTTGTATGTTATAACATTTACTTTAAAAGTGATGTAGAGAGTATCTTTTTATTGGTATTCGCATTTATTTAATTGTATGGATTTACATATGATGCAGCTTTTTACAAAGCTATCCTGTATTGGGCGCACAGATTGAAGTCGCTTGCGTGTATGATGTTTAGCTAAGGACATTTGTTTTAAGTTTTTGAGATTTACAGAGTAATGGAATAAGATATTTTCAAGATATTTTTATATTAACAGTGATATTATAAGACATTCATACGACACTTAGCAAATTAAGCATTTGTAAAACATTGCTTTTGTTATTTTATTCTATTTGGCGTGCTGGTTTTCCTATGTTTTTCCCAGATTATTGCATCCTTATTGTGGTATTGTACTTGGCTTCCAAGAATCGTTTCATTTCAAGGAAAATGTAATCAATTGTATTTTGGTCACATTTAAACCTGAATTGTTTTGTTTAAACCGATCTTCTCTTGAACTTTATGTTTAAATAAAGCGATCTCTCCTTGTTCAATGATTATGCAGGTATCATCAGCGGACATGGTCAACGTATGTTAATTACTTACAGGAAATCGTTGGTATATAGTGTAAAGTGAGATCCTTATGATACACCTCTGGCAGTTGCTATCTATTGGGACGGTACTTCTACCATATACTGTGATGATCCGTTGGCATCTCCTCTGAGGTAAGGTCTTTGCAAATTTAGAACTACTCCTCTAAAACTAATCATGTTAGTTAATATTTCTCGACGGAGTAAAAAATCAACTATATCACTAAAAATCACTAAAGAACGAAATGTGTTAATTTGGTCATAAAAGATTTTACACTATTTTGCAATCAGTTCAAACACATATGGCGTCCCTTTTCTAATTCGTCAACTGGGATGAGCTAGTGATGTAAGTTTCCTTCATATAATTCATGTGTTTTCTGCTTAGCCCTCTTTAACGAAATCTATCTAGTAGTGCAGAATACATCAAGCATTAAATTAAACTTTCGATGGAACCATTTTTATATTATAAAAGTATTATCATTGCAATTCGACAATCAAAATTAAAGTAGAAAGACTCATGTATAATAAATACTAAGTGAAATAATATTGATTTCCTAGAATGAACAAATGTGTAAGTACAACCTCACTGCATAGCGTAGCAATTTAATTTGGTTGATTTAAATACCAAAATACTAAACAATATATTGGTCAATTTCTATTATTTCTATGCATAAATCTGGCACGAAATCTTTGGAAAATGACATTGTTAATGATTCCTGTAAATAATTGAATAAATATCGTTTCAAATATTGGCTACTATTTAGTTTAGTAGTATATAGAATGTTAATCAAAACAAACCTCAAATAAACGAATATCAACATTTATTTTAACATAGATTTTAATACAAAATATATAATTCTTATACCTACGATTAACTAGAAAATAACGACAAAATTTCTGTAGCCTGAATAAACTGGCGTCCGTTTATTAATACTGTTCATTGATTTAATTTTCTAATCTAATAAAGAATTCTAATTTTGGGGTCCATACACGTATACAGCATGACTTAATGGTTTAGTAACGCCAGTTTCTTATCTAAAAAAAACTAACATTAAAATCTGGCGTTTACAAACATATATAGGAGATAATTAGCAGTTCATATTTTAAAGGTATCTTTATATAAACGAAAAGATGTGCGAAACAGCGAGAAAATAATATAAAATTATATGGCTTCGAACATGTTTTTAAAAAACGAAAACATGAACTATATTTATGTAATGTTAACTTATTTACCTGTTGTATAACCATTTCGTTACTAAATTAGAAATAAAGATCTTCTGCTTAATTTAGTGTTTCTGTTAGAAGTTACTAATTATACGTTACATAAACCATAAACGCTAGAATTACAGAATATCGATAATTCTTTAATTTACTAATATTACACCAAAGGTCTAAATTAAAACAAACTTATAAAATATAATTGAAAAATTAAACGAATGCACAAATGTAAACATTGATGTTTGTAAAATGCCGATGGAAAGGTAACGACAAAGTTTTGTGTCCATATATGTGTTATATAAAGCTTTGTTCTATGACCAGGCCGTTTATACCTACCAATACATGCTTTCATAGACATTGCGAAAACTGTACTGTTACAATTTGACTTTATTAATTATTAACAAAACAAAAAAGAAAATAAAAGAAATTCTGGATTTTGTTTCAAATCTATATTAATGACATATTCCTCCAAATAAAACAATTATACTTCGAGTTAAAGAAATAATCGAAAAGTAAAATTTCTTTTATCAAAAACGCATGTTTCTTCGAATGAAAAAAATATTGTCTTGAAACGAAGAAATATGCTTAAAAATTAATTTCTTTTGTTTAAAGAATCCATTCCATCAGCGTGGATAACTTGCTGTTTGTATTTAACTCCCACCTCCGGCATCATATTTGTTTATCAGTCGGCTATAGTATTATAAATAGAAAACAGCTAATTGCTTATGCGTTATTGCCGTTCGCATTCAAAAATATGGAAAACCCAATTTGATCGACTTTACCCCGGTTGATAGAACTCTCGAGTTGCTATACACATGTTGATGCGAGAATACAGTACAGAATCATCTTTTGGGCAGCTTTTTCTCCCGCACACGGGATTTTAAAAATTCGAAAGTCCTGTAAGAAGTATGTGTAACCACTGAAGAATCGGATCTCGTACAGATATAATTAAAACAGAAGGTATGCTGAACTCATTTTCTATACGTAGACATACGCATACGAACAAAATCCAGGGCAGTGAGAAAGTTCTGTTGGGGATGCCGCAAACAATGTCATCCTAGATCCACTGAAGTAGCTTTGTGATTCAAGCAATAAAGACATTCGGTCAACTACGCGAAAATTATAAAACGCAAAAAAGAAACGATTCAAATATAACTAAAAGCATTGTTGATTGTTAAACGCTGTTTATGAAGTAAACATGAAGGAGAAATGTAGGACACAGATTAATTTGAACTATAAAAATCATATACTGTTGCAGTGGGAAGGCGGTGAGAATTCATAACGGAACGTCGAAGGAGTTTGTAACTAGAGCCAGTGTGGAAACAACGTGGTGTTTTGAGTTCCTTATTGTTTTCCGTTTTCATTGCTAAAATTGTGAGTAAATGCAGGGAAAGAGTTAAAAAAGTCAGGGTGGGAATATACAAAGTAGATCAGGTCTTTATGAAAGGAGATGATATGTATATATGCACATGATCTGGTAATTGTTACTAAGACGGAGAAAGACATACTAATAAAGGTTAAAATCTGAATGAAAAATTAAAGAATTTGAGTAAACGGACCCAGAAATAGATGGCAGAGTAGCCAACGCAACGAGCCACAAAAGCCTTATTAGGAAAAGGTGAGCAAGCTTTGAAACAGGAATTAGAATATCTATAACAGTGTATGAACCGGTGCTTTTGTATGGTGGTTCAACGAAATAGAGGCAAAATTCAAGCGTGCGAGGTGCGGCGGTAGGAATGACAAGTCGCGATTGTATAAGAAAATATCAAGAAGGACTGCAGAAAGGTGAAGAGTATTTGAGGAATGGGAATAGATGGGAAAGGTATGAGGGGGAGACCATCAAAGACTTATAATGGTGAGGTAGGAGGAGCACTGAAGGAAAAAACATTAAATAACAACAAGCAGAAAGCTTGCCACTTTTCCTGCTCTTTGGCCAATAGCTATTCATTTATATTCTTCTTAAAAGAGATGAGAATTATTGAGCGCAATTTTGTTTGGAGAAAATCTTCCCTTGCTCTACGGTAATTTAAACGATCTACTGCTTCCATTAATAGCATCGAAATATGGAGGAATACAATATACGCACGTATGTTTTTAATCTCCGTTAATATGCAGCGTTTTAAACGTACGTATACGTATCGACCCACAGACATAAAAATCGGCTTTGGTTTAATTAAAGCAGCCTATTTTTTCAAACAAATAGTTCATTAATATCGCTAGCGATGTAAATTACACATATACTAATGCGAAATTAATGAATTTTACGATGGCAGAATTATAATTTATTCCCCCAATTTAATTCATCGTTGCTAGCACGAACGTAGCTACAAACTATTCCCAAAAGATAAAATATAATTAATCAGCAAATAATAGTTAGCTAATGAAGTGACCGCATGTTGGCAATCTTCCTTGTTTTTAGCGTAATTTTTTAGCGACCCGTTAGACAGAGCAACAACAAGAAAGTTCGCGTTCTCCATGCATCCGTGTAATCCACGCTGCACACAATTTAATTTGAATTCCCACAGTTTGTTTACTTTTCCGCAGTCGAGCTTATTAATTTTACGGGAAAAGGAAGACTGAGCGTAGACGATTTACATGCTTCCATGATAGACGGGAGTAATTGGTTGGATTAATACGCATACAGGCTGGCTTTCTTGAAAATATGTTGTTATCCGATCGTAGATTGATATACTGCTGTATGTTATTAGCTTACAGCATAGAAACGCTAATTATTGGCTAATCATCGTCTTTTGGAAAGAGAAGAGTAAGTTTAAACGCTTATTTCATCAACATTTGCAACCATCTAGATGATGTTTACACAACTCGCTAGTCGCTTCTTTCCTTTATTTGAGGTTAATTGTAGGTTGCTACGAAATTATTAGATTGCTCCCTATACCATGAGATATATTCAACAATATTACATGTTATAGTAGAGATATCTACATTCGTACAACTGCCTATAAATAGAGCCCAAGCAAATCACAGTTTTGGATTATATGCATAAGCATACATATCTTTAAAATGCACTTAAAAGTTCAATGATTCCTTCATTACAATTTAATTGCTTAACTGTTCGATGCATAATGCAATAACACAAAAGGGCATTAGAAATAAAACAGAAACGTTGCTTGCAGTGTAAACTTAAGCATAATAGCAGCAATTAATATAGCCGTTGAGCATGTTACTTGCAACGTTTCAATTACTCAACATTGCACAATTCCTTTGGCTTCTCAGGAAACTCAGTTACTTGATGCCCTGAAAGATACGATTGTAAAGTGATCAAATAGAGAGCATGTTCTTCCGTTTTGAATATGTGCCAGGATTGGAGTTTAAAGGACTACAAGAACCACACGAAACACAATTTGTGTAGGACGCAGCAGAAGGTGAAGAAAATTAGAGCTACAAAATGCTGGAAAAGTGGAAAGACTAAGCGACGTTCCATAGAAAATTTAAAAAATAATTTCAGGAAATTGAAATCGCTACACTAGTTATATCGATAGGAAGAAGGCATTAACAGGTAACAGACGCTTTCCTCATATATCTGGGATTAAATAACGTTGCCTGTTTGGGTTTACAGACTACTCGGGCCCCCGTGATATATTTTTTCCAAGAGTGATTTGCATCACCCTTGAGACTATACAATATGCTTCGAAAATGTATCTGCTATAGTCTCTGAGATATTTAAAAAAATAAGGAATCCTAAAAATCTTCGAAGTGGGTTGTGTCCTGAAACCAAGAGATGTTTTATTCTAATACTAAGTCACTCTTTCAATCTCTATATTCTGATAAAAATCTGTATTTTCAGATTGCCTGTGTTTCATTATCAGTCAAATCAATCAGCATCATGCACAGGCAAGAAAAATTCTCTGTAGTACAAATCTTTAGTAGAAAGGTATGAAATTAAATATTTTAAGTGCAAATTTTTTGCATAGATGAATGTATCTGTTAGTTAATCTGCAAACTTTCTGTAAAGAAAATTTAAAATGCCTTTATCCATCCATATAACCTGATAAAATAGGTATTTCTTTACATATATCTACGTATCTGTGCGGCATGTTTATGGCAGTGAACGCACATACTGCCCGGTACCTAAGCGTTACATAAATAAATTATCTTTATATCGTCGCCTCAATAAATTTAGTGTAGAAATCATCACGTCGTATATTACCTTTTCGAATAACGTGACGATATTTTCGTTTATTATGTTATTAAGTATTATATATATACCTCGCTTCCAGAAACCTTGGCGAAAGTAAATTGGTAACGGTCATGCCGATGGGATAGTTTTGTTGTAGAAAAACAAGACGAGCACGAAAGACGTCCGCTCGAATATATGTGTAAATACTTGTGGAAGCAGGTTTGTCAAAACAAATTTATTGTCGATGTGTGCATTAATTGCATTTAGCAATAACTTATACCTACCAGGCGCATTCCATGATAACTAAGATGTGTTTTGGCTCTGTAATTGGACATGTTAGGTGCTTTGAACGTTGCAACGCTTTAGAAAATATGCTATTAAGTATGATATCTAAAATTTGCGGAGAGACTGAAATTCCAGCAATATATTATTGTGCAATATAAATACACATGGGTAGGTGTTTCGCAAGTTACTTGTTTACCGCATGTTACACATGTTTATGTAGGTTGAATATAACTTCTTGTAATCAGTATACATATGTACATCATAAATTGTATGCCAAATAGGAGTAACGCTTAATAACGTCTCGCAACTATCTGTATGGAATATCCAGTAGTAAGAAGCTTTACTAACAATAAGATGTACAGAATTGCCAGTAGATAGATATTTGGTTCTTTACAGTAACTTGAGATTTTTAAAAGACACAGCTAGGCAACTAAAGTTAACTAACTAGGTACGAAAGTGACTGGTTTGAACGAACAGTACTCTTTTTTAATTCCTTTTTTTAGGGTTTGCAATTAAGATAACATGAAGGCCACCTTCTAGCGGCTTTTTCCATACATTCTAACTAACTAACGCTTTTTGTGCGGGTTTATGCAACAAGTTTAAGTAGTATGAAGACCTTTTCTTCTAGCGGATTGCTGCTTAGTATGAATTTTTCATTCTTAGAACTACACTCTACTTTACCGCCCCAGCAGTCTGGATTCCGACCTGGTTTCAGCTGCAAAATTGACGACGATAGGGTCTCTGTACTGGTATGTCTCGACTATACCAAGGATTTTCACACAGTAGGCCATGAACTTCTATATAAAAGATTAATCATATTTCTAGAAATATATAAACCCTTAAGCAATAAGCAGAGTGGCTCTCAAAAAGAAAGGTCAATAGTGACAACTATATATCAAGCTTTATCCTGAAATTTTGCAAGGTGTGAACGATGATGACTATGTGGCCGGTCTGTATTTATACCTGCCGAGTCTGCCTTCGATAGTGTTTTACTTATTTATTTATCAGATACCACAACAGGATATAAATCTTCAATTAATTGATTCAGTATGCAACATTAAGACTAAATAGAAACTCTATTTATGGATTGCACAAATAAAAAAATAATAAATAATAACTAGATAAAGCAATAGCGGCAACAATTATGTAGGTGATAACAATGCAACTATAGTAATGAAAAAAATGGCGATGACAATAACAGTAAAGATACAGTATTGATAATAGGGAATCGCAACAACTAGAAATAACTTAGAAGGAGAGAATCGTAGACTTGGTGGATTTTATGAATGTTTGCTTAGAAAAACCAAAAATTTTAATAGACTCGAAATATTTATTGTATTTTTTACATATTCTATTAATTAGCGACAGTACTCCCAAATTGACATGCATGGGAAGCTGATATGTGATACTATAATACGGTACACGCAGTCTAAATAGGGATAATAGTCTAGTATTATCAAAAAAATTGTCAAAAATCTTATCCATGTGTTCATCATATGTTCATCGCCACACATTGATTCAAGAACTCGTGGGTGCAGGAATTCGTGGACGGGGTTTCGGGCTTCTTGCAATGTGTAAAGGCGCAGAGTGGCAGAGGTGAGATACTTAAACAACACATAAGTATCGGCACCCTCCGCACCACACAAGTTTAATTTATTATATAGTAATATAATAATTAGTCCGGGACGGCCGTTTTGAGGAAACGAATGGTCCTTTCATGTCCTCGAAATGGCCGTCCCGGACTAATTATTATATTATTGTATAATTAATGAAACTTGTGTGGTGCGGAGGTTGCCGATACTTATGTGTTGTTTAACATACTACGCCACAGTCCTTGCTATCATTATCTATTATTGTGAAATACTTACGTCATCTTGGGAAATAGTACGCAGAGTAGTTCTGCAAGGATAGGTCCTTGAACCCATGCTGTTGCTAGCCCACCTGAACTCTAGAAAATACAATTATACAAGCACTAAATGTGAGTGAAAGCTGGTTTAAAAATAATAAAATTAAACATAGAAAAGGCTAAGTTAATCAAATTCGCAGAAACACAAGCATTTACAATTACGAAGAACTCATTTAAGGAGACAGCATTACGTTTCTCGGATTAAAAATTGACAATCATCTAAATTAGAAGACACACGTGGATTAAATCGCTATCGGGAGAGCTCCATTCAGCCATGCTCTGCGAGTGATGGCAAGTTTAAGTGCACATGGAAAAATAAACGAAAGGTTCTCTGGTCATTGCAGCACGAAATGCAAAACATGTGTCTTACAGTTGTCGCTCTAGTAGGGTATATAAGGATAAGTTCAAATTGTCTAAAAAAAGGTGTAATTCTTGCGAACAAATATTGCTCACTCGATAATATATAAACCGGTAAATGCGTGTATCTTTTAGTTGATCAAAATGATTTTGCAAGTCTCTAGTTTTTAGATTGAATACAACGTTTTTGGATAATAAATAGTTGATCGGCATCGTTATCTCAAAGCCCATAGCCCATATTTGAGGCAAGCCTCTATGTCTTAGTTTTAGAGTGTGTAAGCACCAAAAGTATGTACTTGTATCCACGAAACAGCTCTCCCGGATTAATTAATTAAACCTGTGTGGTACGGAGTGTGCCGACACTTTTGTATTGTTTGCTAAGGTACAACTTTTACTAAATAATTGCCCACTTTCGTTAATGCAGTCTGTAAAAGCTTTTAGTGTTAAACTGGATACTGAACTGAGATTCAAGAATTATGTTACCTCGTTGCTTGAGCTGGCTTATGCAAAAACTTAAGGTGCTCTACGGTAGCAGAGAGTATCAGCGCTGGATGGAAAAGAATGCTGCGTGTCGCGTTGACACTTTCTCATCGTAATTATTGTAACACTGTGTACGGTCCATGTTTAGACTCTAGTGATACGAGATGAATACGGAAAGCGCAGAATGCTTGTCTTATATTCATAATAGGAATGAGGAAACTTCATCCGATTTCACATATTTTAAAATGTAAGTGACTGAACATGGCACATTGCAGACTGATGTCTTCTGCAGTCCTTTCACATAAGATTATCCTCTCTCGACCACCGCAATATTTGCATTACAAAATATTTTATGGAACTAATGTACAGGATCAGGAAATTTAGTTTCCGGACGAAACGAATACCTTCGTCAGTCAAGGACCACCCCTCTCCGTGCCCCACGCAAGTGGGTCGTCAATTGATAATTAGAAAGGCTGATAATATATGGTTCACCTTGGACTTTATATTAAAATCTCAATTTCTAATTAGTTTTCTGATGACTTTTTAAAATATCGTTTATATATAACGCTAGCAAATTCTAGTTTCTTACACAGTTACCTTTTTATTTACATCTTCACCTTTGCTTCTTATTTATTTATTAAGTAATCAAATTATGCAGAAAGAGGATAACTGAAAGCAAGTTATAATTACTTTGAGGAAGCAAACGGCGCTTTTATCTATAGAGAATACGTTCTGCAACCAAGAAAGCTGTTGTCTTGAATAAAATATTACATTCAAGACAGCAGTTGCTTGTCCAAAATAGGTGAGTGGTTTTTATATAAAAAATTACTAGTTCTTCTTAGATCATGAGTGTATTGAACCTGGTTAAGTAGACTCTTTCTTTGTAATCTTCCTTTTCTTGTTTGCCACCAATTTGTCCTGCTGTATCGGAGCCACCCCTTTTTATCAGCAGTTTACTCGAAAACACATTTTCACACGTTACGTCACTTTTGGTAGACTAAGTCATATGTACTTGTACCCTATACCCAACACAAATATCAATGCATGTAATCTATATTTTGTTCCAAGAAGAACTTATTCAATATCAAATTAAATTAGTGGGTTCATTTAAGCAAGCCATACATTTTATTTAAAACAGCAACAAAGTGTTTTAAGATAATATCCTACTAATTATCAGTTGGATGTAGTAGATATCCATTAAAATAATACGCTGAAGAAATTCTATTTTCTTGTATATAGATGCGTGTACGTTAACCAAAATTGAAATTAAGAATTTCTTCATCGAATAACATAAAGACAAAGAAGCCATTTACAATCGATCTGTAACCCTTGAATATTTTAATAGTTTCCCGATAATTGTTTCAAATAACACAGTTCAAAACGATAACTCATTAAAGCAGTCTACTGCACGGCTTTTCAATCAATGGACTGAGTAAATACCATTAAAGTGCACACATACATACCTATGTGTTAATTTTCACCTTATCTGCCGCTCGATCTTTACATCGAACGAACGAGCGCTAAGCATTTAAAACGATGGACGATGTCGGCCTGTGAGTTGCCAATCCAGGAAATCGAAAGTGCTGTGTGGATGCGCGGTAAGTCGGTGAAATAAGCCGAACGATAACTAAGTTATTTTAATTATGATAGCGTTTCTGACCTTACCGCGTTTGAACGGCCGTGTGAGAAACTTACATGCAACAACACCGTATTAGGTTAATTAATGTATTGGCACTTTGTGATAGTTTAATTGGCGATAATAGATATGGTAAAATACACTGAGAGATTTTAGCGGCAATCGATTTCGAGATCTGAAGATAAACTTAGGTAGCACCAGCTCCGCTTCGTAAATATCAGAAGCTTAGAAACGTCTAAAGGTTGGAAGTTTTACTTGCCGAAGTAGGAAGTTTGTTAGAATTTCAAATCGAAGTTCAACATCTTAGGAGAATGGGTTTCTTTTTTCTCTCAAAGGCGAAGATAAAATTCGGAATATAATTTCAATGGCTCGCTTCTCGTCGTTGCATACAAATAAGCGGAAGCACCTAGAAAACTACATACTTGAATATTAACATCTCCTTTAATTGCAAATATTGACGGAGTATACACATCGAAATGTATTGTTAGCTTTAAATACTGAATTCAGAGTTGCATATTCATCATTTTCAAGCTGTTATACTCACAATCAGATAGAACACACAAGTGTGTTTTATTTTAAAACTGGCTTAAACTCAAAATAAATCTTTAAATCAGAACAATACTATTTTTGCGAAGTATATGAGATGCTTATATGAAGAATTCTAATATTGTTACAGGAAGTATCCAACAAATTCAACTTAAACGTACAATAATGTTATTAAAACTGTATTTAATATAGGGGCGGTGTATCCATAAGGCCGCCTTTAAAAAAAACTCAATTAAATTCATGAACAAAATTATTCCAATTTATGGTATGCAATTCCTTCCTATTTATTCCGTAGTTAATATTATATGAAATGAATTATTTTCCCTTATATTTGCAGCGTGCAATAAGTTGTGTATGAAATGTTTCGGACGCGACAGAATCGCACACCTTGTTGTTATGGCAATGGAAGAACGCTTAACCAATCAACCAGTCATAGTCTAGTCGATATATATGCAGCTGAAACCCACAATTTCTGCGTCGTCTTATTTTAGCTGCGAAAGGGTTGTTTAAAAGTAGGCAGTGTTAATGTAATATTAAAAAGTGACGTTAATAGATTTCCTCTGCACGAGAAAAAAATCAAATGAAAGAGTTAAGTAGTCCACAAACTCAACGATAATTAGAACAAATAACGGAAGGAAGAGCTATAGAAATAGCTCGTAATAGAACGTCCACACGACGATTTCATCCTTCCTCGTACGTCGCTGAAGGCTAATCAGTAAAGCTCGTCAGTTTCCGTGCGCTTCACGAAATTAGCAGAGACTAGACAGGCACGTATTTATTCGCCTCATGAGAATGGGTTCGTGTTGCCTACTGGTTTCCCCGAAAGTTGATAAAACACGAGTTTGTCTAGTTTCTGCTAATTTCGTGAAGCGCACAGAAAGTGTACTCGTTTCTCCAGGCTTACTAATCAGTAGTTCTTCTTTGGTATTGGACTTTCGTAAATCCATAAGTAAAAGTCCATAGAATTAAAGTCGAGCAACGAACCGGCCAGTGCGCGGAACCATTACATCCTACCCGGTGATTTAGAAATGTTACATTAAAAAATCTGTGTCAACTCGTTCATGATGAAGGGTTCCGTCCTGCCGGTACCACTTTTTTGACGGACGTATGGAGGGACAGTTTCAAGCAGTAATGGAAGCTGGTCTCGCAGAAAATCTCTATACTTTGTATTGTTAAGACTTCCTTCAAAGATATTCAGCTCAAGCAGTCAGCTCTTTTCAGACATTCACACAAAAACGGTGTTGAAAATGCAGCTCCGAAATTGCACGTGAGTTTTCAGTAAGTCGTACATCTTCGCCAGACACAAATCTCTATTTTCCAAAATCCAAGTACAAAACATTGGGTTGTAAGACTAAATATGATGCAGATACAAGCCATTTTTGTGTAACGTAGTGTGACTTTGACTTCTTGTTGCTACTGCGATTCTACGGGGGCTCATTCATTGGCCCCGTTCTACTTTCAATAGGACAGCTTCGGCATTATCCCTGCGAGATACTTTACGTTCGCTCTTTGGTCTGGGATTCTCTTTCATGTGGAAATAGGTCAGGATAGTTTTGTCACAAGGACCTCTTTAATTCGGTTAGCACTCTTGCAGCTCCAGCAGCGCTAACTTTACAGTAACCGTACGGAAAGATCATATCAGTATACTTTTGTTCTGTAAATTGAAATCGCATTTTTATAAATGTCAAGAGAATTGTGAAAATCTGAGTTTTGTCACAGGAAGCTCTTCGATTCTGATAACGGATGGCATATTTAGTGGAAACGAAAATGACCTTTTCTTCTTTTTTTTTTTCAAGGAATCACTGTAAGAAATTTTCGAACTTCTTCGGTGGACAATCTGTATTGGTATAAATATTAGCAGTCATCTTTCCAAGTTTTCTTTCGATAATCTACTCTAAATTGACAACCTATAACTTTCATCCATTTGAAATATTTACGCAGTTGTTGCATATTAAAATATTTTTCTCTTAAAATAACTACCCTTTTCAATTTAAAATCTCAATTGAAAAGTTAACAGTGTCTTCAAAACATCATGACATGTTGAGCGTTGTCTAAATCGCAATTAAGTAGGGCCTACTTTCAGTTTTGTGATACGTATCGGGCCAACGTTATATTTAAAACATCAATACTGGGACATAAATAACCGGGCACAAAATCGGCAATTTACGATAACATCCTTATACCGTAGGGAAGGGATGAGGTGAACCAAAATCACGAAATTAACAACAGACACATTAGCCGATTTATGACGCGGCCACAACCGCAAAACCTTCTGGCAGGCGTCCCAAATTTAAGTGCACTATTATATCGGCGTCCTAATTCCGAAACGGATTATTATCTTCTGCATTATGGTGGGCTTGCTTTGAAAAGCAAGAGGTTTTCCCCGGAGCAAGGCGCGCAGTCTTTCGAAATTAGAACGCCATATGTGCGGACGCTTTTGAAGATATTAAAATCACGTTCTTTTATATATTATGTTTCTATTTATTTTTTTATTTGAAGCTCTGCACGTGAGTAACGGATAGTTTCAGTAAAGAAAAACATCTATTTATTGCAAAGAGAAAAAGAAGCGTGGAGGCACGCAAAACCTCTTTTTGAATATGCAAAAGCTGCTATTGTAGAAGCATTTTCAACTATGTATAACAAAACTAGTAGCGACGAGGATGGGATTCGAACCCACGCGGGCAGAGTCCATTGGATTAGCAGTCCAACGCCTTAACCACTCGGCCACCTCGTCTATACATGAATATTTAACAAAATATATTTTCAATAATTATGTATTCATTTATAAGTATAAGAATAAGTAGAATGCAACAATGGGTATACACAAATTTCAGTTTAATTGCCTCTATTTAGCAAACAAATCTGTTTAACATGTAGACTTAGGGCAACTTTTTAAATCATTACCCACTTATACTTATCTTCGATAGAATATAATAAAACACTAAATTAACAAGTATTACTTGCTATATAAATCTTGTATGTATATGTCATTGACGTTGAACCTATGGTACCAATATCCTACAGCAACTAGTAGACTGTGTTTTTAATGGAAACTATAACTTTCTTATTGCACACTTCAAGAAAAGCACGTGAATTTTTTTTAGAAATATACAAAGTGTTCTATTCAAAACATTATTAACTGCATATTATCCAATGACTAGTGTACCGATTTCGTGATGGAAGCCGTTAATTTGGATCAGTTTTTATATTAACACGATCATATTCGTCCAACGTATTCGAAAAATGACGCTGGCACAGTACTTTATCTAGTATCTACCTATTTAGTTAGTATTTTGTAAAGCGTAATCGCTACTGAATTTAAGGTTGATGGGAGAATTTTGTTGCATGTTTTGCCGCCTTGCATGAGGTTTCTTTTACGTTCTTGTTTACCGTAGAATAAATGGAACATCTTCGCCACTGGAATATTGCAAAAATTACTTAACCGAGCAATAATCTGAAAATGGAACAGTAATGTTGGGTTTTCGTTTTTCTCGATATTAGGATGATATTATTTAAATGTACCTAAAATATAAATGCAATACTGGAAAGCCTTTTACAGAACCTTAATTTTGCGCAATGTTCCCAATTAGCATAGCAGTTTATCACAAGTATAAATTTCTTTCAGTTTCCCGAAAAGATCCTTGTATTTATAATTTCCTTAAATTGGACCGAGTAAGATAAAAATCTTCCTACTAATTAGTAACCCAGTATTCCAGCATTCTCGAGCCAGAATTTTTCTCTCGGAGCAGTAATAAAAGTTTTATCAAACGCATTCCTCTTACCGGGAAATAATCCAATTAGAAACGAATTTGAAAAAAGAGGCATCGTTGTTGTAACAGATATACATCGGGAACGCTAATTACATTATTTGAATAGCAGAAGAAATTCAATCTGATAACGAGCTGCGACAAATGGATTCCGATTCGTCAATAAAAGAAATGTTCAAAAAATTTGCCCAATTAACGAAGGCGACTGAAGTAGGTGTCGCGTACAACACTTTTGACCCTTAAGCACCTCGTTAAACTGTTGGAAGTGCTCGAGAAAGCTGTCAGGTGCAAAAGTTCCTTGTGGGAGTTGGAGGTGTTTTTTTACTTCTTTCTGTGTGCTTTTTCCTAGAATTCGTAAATATAAATACTTTCGGTAATGATATTGGAAATAAATAATTAAGACGGATTAATGCCCGATTCAAAAATACTTGAAGTTAATACGTTTCAGCATTTGTGTGTGTGTAAAGCGTTATGGGGTTTTGATTGCCGTGTGAGTTTCCGTTGAGGAAAGCTTAGGACTCTGGTCGATTCAAAAATTATTATGAAAAACAGAAAATCAGAAATATTCGTGAAAAATTCCATTTGTAGCTCATAGCGGAATAAAATTCAATATGGCGGTGTCCAAGGTGTTAGCAACAACTTTCTCATTTTAAACGCATGCCATGTTAGATTTTTCCGTAATTATGTAGCTCTTTCCTCGTTTCAAAGATGCATCACAACTTATGTCCCATTAAAAGAGGTAGTTATACCCTAATTTGGGTCCTAATCTCACAAAACCATTATTGGAAACAAGCTACATGTTTCGAGCAAAAACGGTCACCCTCAGGCTAGCTGAAAGCCGTTCAATAGCAAAATAATAGACGCGTGAGAAATTAACAATTGCAATTAACTATTCTCAGATTAATTATTTTATATACGTAAACAATTATAGCATTTTTTTTTAATTATGAATAGAAAAACTAGAAATTATAACAATTGTGAGTTGTACGAAAGCAAAATTGTAAAACAATATACGAACGACATCTGAGTGAATACATAGCTTATTCATAAATTTAAACTAATCTAAGAAGAAGGTAATGTAATATAGGAGGTGAAACATTTTTTTTGCTTTTTATCTTATTTATATAAAAAAATTATTAGAAAAATTAAAATTGCAATTAAAATACTTGCAGTTGCTATAAAACAGATGAAGTTGGTCCTTACTCACAATTATTACAATTTCTAATTTTTCCATTCATAATTAAAACAAATTTCTGTTTTGCTCTAATTATTTAGATACATAAGGGTAATTCACTGTAAATGTTAATTTCTCACATCATTCAATATTTTGTTATTGAACGGCTTTTAGCTACCCGGAGGATGAACATTGTTGCTTGAAACCAGTAGCTTGTTTCCAATAAAGAGTTTGCCAGATTAGGATCAATTGTTATTGCTTTTTAGATAATTATGAATCACTCACACCGATCGCTATAGACTCTTTGTTCAGATATTTAATTACGTCGGAAATACCAAATAAATTACGGATTTTCATAATTTACGGACGGAAGCCAAAATATATTAACCTTAATATCAATTCTGTTGCGACGCAGATCCAAGGAGTAGCATAGCGTTCCACGTAAGTGGTTACATTCCTATATAAGGTATACACTATGTTCTTTGTGTTTAGTGCCAGCGGAGGAAATATGATCACTGAAGGATGCCTTTGAGTCAATTTAATCAAGAGTGACAAGAATAATAAAACTGTCAGTAGCATGATAGAATAATTACCTTAGTCTTACAGGTAAAGGGATTTTTAAACAAACTGACCTAGCTCTTCGTGCTGCGCAACTCACCCTAGTCCTATAGCATGTGTACTTGTGAAAATGAATATTTAAAATTCGCAATTTGCTATAAACGGTAGATTTTTGGCATTCTCCTAGATTACTGTAATTGGGTGGTTATATATTTACATTCACAATTCGATACCAATTAAAAATTGACCGTTAATGGTTCTCAATATTTAGACATCGCCATGGTTTCCGAAAATCGTACGCCGACGAGATACCCAGAGTGTAACTCAATATGTCTCTGTGTGTGGTTGATAGCGCTCGTATGTGGCTTTTTTATTTTACGATCCACCAGAATCATAATGTTCTTAAAATATGGACGTGGCGTTGTATTTTCTTGTGGTTTTGTTTTCTGTTAAGGAGGAATTTTTAGGTGACCATACGGCGATCTTAACGTCGTCCGTTTACTATCCTTTTTATATTTACTAAGCTAATAAGTGGCCACACTTAATTTTTGCTTTATTTATGAAGATAATTAACCTCTGTTGCCGTTTTACAGCTTCAGTTTTACCTAATTATGTATTGCTCTTCTTTATGTGTAGAACTATGGGTAATTTAATGTTTATTTTATTGTTATGGGTTATTAAAATTAATTTAATTAAAGGATACACTACAGTATCAGCGTATCTATAAATTTATAGGAAATACTTAATTAGACTGGTAGGCGTTCTTCTCTTAAATCAATTAAAATCCTATTTCGTAGCACTCGAGACATCGATCTGAAATAAAGTTAACTTAAACAGCATATGCTAGACATACTTTTAATTTTTACTAGAATTTAAGAGCTTCATCGCCTTCATAAAGCCTTCTCTTAAGACAATGAGAGTACCTTGAGCTTCGATAAAAGCATTATTGTTCCTTTTAACATATGTATACTTGTCTTTATGTATTTTGTTTGAGCTATGGGCAACTCATATTGAACATCAAAAATTTGTAAATTAAGACCGTCTTGTTTGGTAATACTGAAACTACATCCTAATAAAATAAAACTCTTTTTTAATGACTATCTCATGTCATGTCAAAACAAAAAAATGCCGTATGTGGCTATCGGGCAGTACAATTCAATGCGTATTTTCCATGATTCGTATTTGCTTGGCTAGATATAATTATTTTCCTGTAGTGTAACATTATTGTTTGTATCACGGTAGCACTGTACGCCCTTATCTTTAAGAGAATAAATCGGAGGAACCGAAAAGAACTGAAAATCATCATTGGGGTACTCGGCACTTGATAGCCTTAGTTAAATTAATCCTTCAATAGTAGTTGTTTCTACCCACATTCTACAGGTGAATGCAACAAAACTTCAAAGTTTGTAGTTAATGTTAATTTAAGACTTTTTTCTGAAATACGTACTAGTTTCTGAAATCTTAAAGCGCATAGGGCAAGATAACTGTAGCAGAGTTGCCGACTGAACCGCACCTGAAGTGAGTATACAGTCAACTATAACAGAAGATTGACGTCTAACCGTGGAAAAACCAGTAAGCTTCTGGAGCTCGACAAAAAAATGGGTTAGGACTAAAATCCTTATCCGCTATGTTCGAACAAGCGCTCGCACAGATTAGGACTCGTTTAAGAAGAAGAATGCCATCCATGTTTGAAGCAAGACATATCTTACCATTAGCCTGCAATCGGATTTTTGCTGTTTGGTGAGGCTTTTGTAACACCGAAGAATATGCAAACCTGGAAAACTTTCTGGAATTCGCCACAAGGAGAGGTGTACTAGGGTAACTGGATTACGTGGCCTACCTACAATAGAGTTTATAGGTCGATGTAGATGGATGAACCAATCTACCCATCCGGCTTAACCAATATATAATTTTGGGAGGAGACATTTCGCTTCATTATTCAAAAAATATGTTTGCGAAATAACGTATGTTTAGATTCTATGTCTTACATATGATATGTTAAAACCTGTTTTTGTGAGAAATCGTCTTTTAAAACTTACCTACACACACAAACGCAGGTAAATCTGAACTAATTAAGACAGTTTATGTGTCATACTTTCAGCAACTTAGAATTTAAGTGAAATATGTAACCATATGTAGGACTTTATAGCCGATGTCAGCTTATGTAATTCCATCATACTTATTCTTTGTGTTTGACGCTTTCTTGTGAATATTCCGAACTATTTGAGAAAGAGCCTGTCGTACAGACTGTCCAATCGCTGTATACCTGTAATGCTCAAGACAGCACCCAGTTACGTGTATTCAGCCAACTATTGCAAAAATTATACCAATGCTTTCACATTTCCTGAGAAAAGAAATAAGTTAACTTACGTTGTATATTATATGGAATCATTTACGGCAAAAGCAATGCAAAAATACTACCTACGGACATGTTTCTGTTTGAAGCTATTTTAGTATTATTTTTTGGTTATTGTTTCTAATCATTTTCTGATGCGTTTTGTTAATACATTATGGTAAGTCTGTGAGAATCGTTTATATGTTCAGCTTCCCAAAGCATTCCAGCGTACGCCATTTCGTGTTAGACAGAGAACAGCTTGAGGGTTGGCTAAGGAAACAGTACCTGATTTCTGTCCTTTTTTTCTAAACAGCAGATACGTATTTCTTGGCATTAGAGGGGACCAAGAGATGTCTGGCTCATCGTTTCAAATCTTGTGGCATTAACAATGAGATAAACAGCGGTACGAGGTGGAGTAGAAATACTCTCAGAGACACGCTGATGATGCCGGGTATACAGGAATATGTCCGGGGGCAGTGCGCTTTTTCTCTCCTTGCATTGCTTTAGACGTAATGTTTTTGTATTTTTTGCCTATAGTTTCAAGACATTTTCTGATGTTCAGAAATTACTGGTTTTAATGATGTACCTACCTAAACTATTATCAATTTCTTTTTTCTTTTCCGACTTTTTTTTATCCATCTGTCCGGTAAGGCTTTCCATCATCCATTCTATCTATGCAAAATCTGAATACGAAACGTGCCTCCTTTCTTCATTTTAAATAAACAACGAAAGAAAAGCGAAACAGACGTTGAAACTACGCCAGTCATATATAAATCAAGAGTCTTTTTCACATACATAACTACATACCTGTAAATTAAATCAAATGAACTTATTAAATAGAACCATTCGCCTGTCTTTTAGCGGACAAATTAAACTAATAACGTACAAAATCCGCTGAGCGAGGAGTCGCTTGCCAGCAGAACGTGATACAAAATTTATTTTTGCTTTCACATATGCATTGTCTACAGTTAAAACTATGTTAAAATATTGTAAACTAATGACACAAACGTATACTTTTTGCGGTGGTTGTATATAGCTGGGATCATCTTGCTTGGTAACATTCCAACGGTGATTTATTATTTTGCCGTAGTGCGACATATATTACAGTATAAACATGCATCTAACTTACACAATGTTTGCATATTTGAAATACAAACAATTGGGTTGAGTAAATAGAACAAACGCCACATCATTATTAGGTAATTTTAAACAAAAATTATATTTACAGTAAGCATCCGTTGCTTTTAATAATACAATTCATAGATGTATCTGGTAATCTTAGATTGCTCTCAAGAAACCTCAGCTTTAATTAGTAGCGCTAAGAAAGAATCGCTCGTCAGCCTCGCTCTCGAGTTTTATTCTTACCGCGATATATTCATGTAGGTGAATTCTTGAACTATTACACCAAAACAAATGTGTATAATTTAGTTTCTAATATTTTCAGTAACTCTAGGTGCACTAAACCATATGGTAATTTATTAAAAGAAAGGGAATGGGAAAAACTTGATTCCACGTTGTTTTGCTATATTCTTGTGCTTCATGCGATCGATTTGGTAAGTAAGAAATAAAATCCAACGACAAACTCATCCCAACCTATTATATTTTGGAGATATCAGCTTCACTCTTCCTAGCTTTAATTTTGGCAGTACGTATTATCCATCCTACCTCTTTAGCTTACCTCTTTTTCATGGAGGTAAGCTGCACCACCAACGGTTTAGGCTTAGTCCGGTAAACGAATTGTTGTTGGAAGTACATAAAACTCCTAATATGGATGCCACTTTTGAAACCATATCTTTTAGATTTTCGTTCTGAGAATATAAATCTCAGTCGGGTTACTCAATTGCGGCTCCAGATCTGTGACAGATGTTGTATCAATTTGTCTTTTTGCCTGCAAAGCCCCACGACGTTGTCTCATTTAATTCGCATTGTTCGTTTTATTTACTGTACACTGTATAATATAGCGGTCAGCTAGCTTTTTGACAGTAAGAATATTCTTCAAACAATCTATGTCCTTTGTGATGCCACCGTTAGTTCTCTTTGCCAGCTTACAAGTTTTCTTTCACATTTCACATTTAAAAGTTTCCTTTCTTTCCTTACTCGTACCATTGTAAGTAGATTGTTTTAAGGTGTTCAGTCTTAAAGCTATAGTTAATAATGACAAACTACTTTCACTTTCTTATTGCTTTACAATTTCTAATGTAATATAGAAGACCACCCATACATTGTACGAATGTAACCCAACGCTTACCCTGCGCAATAAGTTTGTGGCTCTACAGTACTGGACTTTCCGGGAAAATCATAATTAACCCAAGTCGTCAGTGTATACATTCTTATAAAGTAATAACTTTAATTGCATATGTAGTGCGCGTAATTAGGTGACTGCACTAATGGTAAAACCTTAATAAGGAACAGACAAATTGGCTTGGCAAAGTCACATGTTCAAGGTTTGTAATCATTAGCAAATAACCGTCGCATCACAATCAAAGAAATACGTAACTAGCGCAGCCATCATTAATCTTACGGCGGATGATGGGAAGAAACCGGAATAACAAAACAAAAGGTAATTCGCGTCATATTGATAAATAAAACAAGGCCGATCGTTTATAGATTTTCGTTAATCGTGCGCTTGATATAGGTTTCGGTTCCATTTCAATAATTATTTCCAATTTATTTATATCCCTCGGTGAACGAACAGGTTGTAATTATATCTTCGTTTTCTCTCTTAGGTTATCTGTTTCTTCGTTTTTGACGTAGAAGATGGAAAAAGGAAAGGAGAGGCAGTTGGTAAAGGCGAAACCGCAGAAACGAGAAAGAAATGGGGAGCGTATAAGAAGCGAAGAATACGTTTCGGTGAGTCTTCGTTCAATCACTGCTTAAAAAACTGGAGGTTATTAGCACCGAATACAACACCAGTTTTATTCCAGGGGCTGCATTTTCGGCGCACACATAACAACGCCAGTTATGGATGATGGAGCACCTCGCCTCGCTTTCCGTGCCGACCTGTCCAGACGGCCAAGAATTAACAATGAATCATTTAATAAGTAACATAAAACACAAGGCCATTATGCCCCCTTGTTGTTGATTTAAGCGCGACTTGCAGATATACGCACATATACAGATTGTTCCATAAATGGCTGACCGTAATGTCTTGACGTAAAATATATGCCAAATACCTGAACTGCGATAATGGTACGCAAAGAACAATTCTCCCTTTCGTAATACGCTTTACATAACACATGTCAGTTGTGTCCCCTTTAGTCTTGCTAAACCACATATTTCAAAACTTGTCAAGAAATGCACAGTCGTTGTGCCTTTGTAGAGAATATGGCGTTAAAAGAGACCAAACACTTAGGAAAGGGAAAAATATTCTCAATAAGAAATTTTTGATTAAGCCGCTCATGTCATTTCCTTCCAGAAGAAATTGTGAAAGAATCTCTTTGTTTCCTAGTACGCCTTCGCATTCACTTTCCTAGGTAGACAAGTTTCCGGACTGGTAAACCAGTGCAATTTCGACGGGATTCGAAGCCGGAAACTATTACCATAACACATGTAAAAGTTATCAATTACACAAAATCAACCGAAAGCAATTTGTTCTCCGCTTTCTCTAACTTCCCTTCTTTTAGATGGTAAAATGCGAGTTGGTACACAAACATTTGTGTATCAGAATGCCAAGTGGCTTAATTGTACGTAGAAACGTCTATTGTTGGTAAAAAATCTTTTATTGTTGTGTTTGCGACTTTCCAACGCTTTGGCTTATGGTTGGAACATCAGCTGACGAATATGAACATTCCGAACAGCGATCAACCAATAATTATGGGATCTTGAAGTCCTAAGGCTTCTAAGGGGGTAAACAGTCAGAAAAGTGGTACAGGAGTGACTCAACCATGATAAAACGAGACCACGTACCGTTTTCATTGTATAGCAGCTTTTGGCGAGGAACAACATAGCCATCGTCTTTTATCCAGCGTGCTCGCCTAGCTTGGCTCTTTGCGACTCTTTCCAAAGATATACATTAAGTTTGAAGTATGAAAATTTGACACAGTAAAAGAGATTGAAGCTAAATCGCGAACGATGCAGAACCCGTTAACAAACCAAGACTTCCAGAATGTATGTTTTTCGTGGAAACCAGAATGGTGGAAAGGACACGGGAAGATCGGGCTCAATGGGTAAATAAAGTGTTCTTTGTAGACCGTAGGTTAGAGAATTTAGTTAAATAAATATGTATTTGTAAGAAGTAATAATCTCCCTCGTAACGTAAATAAAGTTAGATTTATATTATAAGAGCTGTCGGAGGGAATTTTTCAATTTTATTCATCGCTATATTTTGGGAACTTTAGTTATGATTCACATCTTTGATAAGAACAACGTTTATGAGCTTTTCCTGAGCATAATACAAGAATTGAATTGTCATACAAGGGTTAGTACATCCAATGTTATCAGTAGCGTATACGGAACAAGAAAGATTGGTGCGTTGATACCACTCTACGTTCACTATCAAAAAACACATAAAGAGGCATCTTTAAAAATGTAGAACGCTACATCGGCCATCGCAGTTCCTTCCACCATCATTACTGCCGCTACACACGCTTGTTTACTTTGACTTCTACGTACATACCTTACCCATTAAATTTAATGCTTTCGATAATTCGGGTCCTTGTTCAACACAAAAAACGGTCACGAAATTGGCTTAGACGTTTGGTCACCGCGTAAATTAATGTTTATTGCTTTATCAACGTTACTCCTGATTATACGTTCGTCGTCGTCCATTAACTTAACCGGTAACGGAAAACCTGCAGTGGCAGTTTACCGAACAAAAATCTCGGTGAATGTGCGAATTACATGCAATGACACACATGTGCGGAACTCGACAGTGATTGGAGTGAACCAAAAAAAGCTCTACGTAAATAGGCGTTTGGTTTGTGATTTATCCGTTCCATGTACACAACACCTTTCGCGTGTATAGAAAATGTTACCGTGTGAAAGACGTGCTGTGGAAGTTATTTTGATAAATATCGGTGTTTCAAAATCGTTCCAATAAGTGCTATCATGTTTTTATATGACGTCATCAGAGGAAATGCAAAGTCTTGAATGAATTATCTTCAGCGAAGATAATCTTAAAGAGGTGAAGAACTCTTAGAATGTGGAACAAATCTCATACCGACAATAATTATTAATTCGGTTTTGAAATGCTTTGCTGTTTAGTCGTGTACGCGTAGGATATGGGGGTTAAGGTAGTAAAAAATGAGAAAATATGTATGTATGTATGTATGTATGTATGTATATGCACATATTTGTTAAGATTGCACTCGATTACAATCTGATAGGTAGTAATTATTCAGCATGAAGTTGCATACCTGAATATAATCGACGTAAACCGACCAAACCGATCTTACATTAGCTACTATCGAAACTACGAATGACGCTTGCTTAAAAAGGAATATTCAATTACTATAAAGCTTGACATGTTTATTAGACATACGAGTCGCTGATTTATGAAATTGAATTAAGAGGCGAATTAATCAATCCCGCGGTTATGGACTCAGTTTGATATGTAATTAACAGTAGCTGTTCAGACGTATTGGACACGATACAAATTAATAGTTGGAATTGTGTAGTCAATACAAAACGGCAATTTTGGTACCGGAGGCGCAAAGATGTATGGACTTTAAGGCATTAATGGATCTAAATTTATCTTTCTTGAGGATATCATGATCAACAAACGTGAGAATTTATGAGAGAAGAAATCCTGGATTTCGCGTTAATCCGTCTACGAGAATAATCTCAAAAGTTATAAGCCTTAACATGAAGATAGCGTTACAGGTTAGAAACATTCTGGTAAAATCCTTGCACGCGCGTTGAATGACACCTTGGGAACGGTGCTAGACTACTATCCAGTTAAGGTTCGAAACGTAGGCTGTGAGTATCTCGAATGAACGTGTTTGTTATATATTGGCTGAAAATTTGGGCACGAAAAAATAATCTTGCGTTGGGTGCCACACTTGCTTGCTTAGGACCAAAAACGCATTCGAAAGAACATTTCCAAAGCCCTGTTGAAGTAGTTTAAGTGAAATAAGTCGGAGTTTTGACGTCGACTAATAACTGTAAATGAAACTTGCACCTGAAGCCAAGACAAAACCGAAACGGTAGACTGCTAAGTACGAGTCTGCTTGAAAAAGATGAAGTCTGCTCCATAGATCAGGAAAGTCGACTGTTTCGTGGGGAAAGAAGAAACAATAACGGATGCATACTACACATCATTATTTGCCACGATGAAGGCAGAAATTGTGGAAAATCGGTTGCATTTGAAGAAACGGAAAGATTTTGTTACCCCTAGAAAACGAACAGTCTCAAACTTCAGTGGCTGCTATGACAAAAATTCACGAATTGCACTTTGAATTGACAGGCCACCCACCCTACTCCCGAAATATGACCCCCAACTTTTCCTAGGCTCAAAAGTCCACACGGACGACAAAGATATTCATCGAATAAGGAACCTATCGCACTCGTAATTGTCTATTTTGCAGAACAAGATGCCAATTACTATTTGAACGGGTTAAATAGATGGGGGCATCACTGGGAAAGCTATATAGACTTATAAGGAGACCATCTTGAGAACTAAAAATTAATGTGGCTTGTTTCTGTCTCAGGTTGAAAACTTTTCAGGCTACCTCCGTAATTGGAAGAGAATTATTAACTCAACGGCAATAAATTCTAATGACTTTTTGGTTATAAATGCATGCGTAAAAGGAAAGGAAGTCGGTCATAATCATGCGTTTCTGCTAAATATATGTGTGTATAATACTAGTGAGGCATTAGTCACCTGTAAAGATAAGAGATCATTATTCGATAAAGAAGCATGAATTAATAGATACAGACCGACAGAAAAAGTTCTCGATTTAATTGGTTCATTAGAAATAATTTCCAGTCGACATAGTAGCGGTTGCACACCAAATAAAAGCTTACGCGTTATACTTACACACACCTTTTTGCGGCATTACAATTAATCCCAATGCTATGACATTTATAGCGGACTAGTCGGTAATTTATACGTGGAGAATTATGCGGTAAAATGACTTCAGCTTTCGTAAACACAACGGCAATTAAGGGAAACTCCAAATACCTGCGAAATCTCCAAGTTTATGCATTACTTTAAATTATTACATTATGCCGCGGCAATACTAACAATAAGTAAACAGATGCATCTAAATACAGATATATGTCCTTTGTATTTTACGGCCACTTCCCTTGAAAGCGATTGCTCTGGCACGAGCAGCGGTTACGTCAGATTGCAACCAGTGCAATATGGAGATATAGCGAAAGCTCCAATAATCTGTAATAATGAATCCTTAATCTGCGGTGCCATTAGCACCACACCAAACCTGGATTCGTGAGAATATAATTGCAGTTGCGCTAGAGTCGCCGTTACAGGTGTAATTATGGCACCCGTCCTCCTGCAAAACAAACTGCTGAAGGTCTATCAGGAAATTTAATGATATCAGGAAAGGAATTGGTGTTAAAATAGCAGTAAAAGGTAGCAGCCTATTTAGCTTAAAACAAGAGCAGTTTTAGTTTCTGTATAGACCAAAAAGAATCACTAGATGTCAGGATGTAGAATAATCCGTGCAAAGAAACAAAAATATCAAGTTTAAGTTACTGAATTTTCCATTCCTGTATAGCAGCTACTTTTTTGAAAATAGCTATTATGAATTGAAAGTGAATGTGTTTAGTTCCATTAAATTTACACCAAATATTTCCATTTTTTCCTGTGTACTCCTTGAGAAGTTGTAAGACCATTTACCATGTAAGACTTTTTTATATTTAGCTACAGAGCATTTGATTCAGTACCTCTGATAGTTATTAATTCCTGATAGGAGCCAATTGTGAATGATGCTTTTAAGGCGTTCTATTTAGTACTTTTGGTGCATGTTACCCTGTGAAATGATTTATGGTAATTTCAATTCATTTTAATTCTTCAGGAATACCTTTTAGCAACTCAAGTTCTACAAAAGTGGTAGACGTATATGCATAAGTCCTCCCATGCAAAAAATTATTAAAAGCAGATTATAATACATTTTATGCATATGGTTACGATCTCGCAGAGTCTTAAATCACTACCTCACTATACACTGAAGAACCTTTCAGGTCTTCAATCAAACCAGTACTTTGGCATAGATTAGGTCTTTGCTCGAAAGAATCACCCTAATGGCGGCATGGCAAAGTCCATACAGCATGGTTCTTCCAGTTGCTGTCAACGCAGGACACTTGCGGAAGTTCTATTGTCTCGCATTGGCAACCGTGTGTGATAAATCTGCAACCAGTCTCATACTGAAGAATCCTAGCAACCACGCAAACACTTGCCTACAATATAACTATACCCTTCCACGCAGGCTCTTTCTGTTCTCTCAATGCGCCCCAAACGAGATGGCAAGCGGTGGGACTGCGCAATAGTCGCATTTGGCAACGTACACGCCCTTTTACTTGCAATAGTACGTAAGTAGTAGTTACAGTGTATTTGTCAGGATGTGATACACTCCCAAATGCAGAATTCGTTTTTAATGTGTACAATTATTCTTATAAACATAAAAGCAGTTCAGTGATAGTGAGATAAAATAATCAGTTTGTGAAGCAACTAGTGTGTCGGTGCGAACAATCGAAAGAATTGTTAAAAGATTCTGATGCACAAATATTTGAAAGCCCTGGTAAGAAGAAGCCAAGACAAAATTGTGTCACAAGCTCACCGGAATGTCAAATAAGGACGGTGCGAGACATGATTTATAACTTTCATAGAACATACGAGTGATGTGTAACAGAATCGGCCCTACGCCAGAAGATGCAAGACGAATTAATGGAACGGACCGAGTACATCATTAAAAAGGACGTAACAAATTTAGGATTTGAGTTTCAATGAACACAAAGTAAGAGGAAAGTATTGATAGAACGAATAGATAGCCGAGTTAAGAATTTATTACTTGTAAACGATTAAACATTTTCGTGATACGAATCGACCCATTGTATATATCGACGAGACTTGCATCCACAGTAGTCATCTTCCAAGAGGTTTGTTTAAGAATATTTCTAAACGATCCAGACTAATAATAATGCAAGCCGGAGGCAAAATGGGTTCTTTATATATGGGTTAAAACTGGTGACTATCATCCCAATATGAATGCAGAATTATGGCAGATGGCTAGAAGAGAAAATTGAGTTGATAATACGCTCTATTATAATACACAAGAAAGGTCATGCTCCAAGAAGTAATCGTAAAAAGTATTGGATAACGCTAAAGAAATTCTTTTTGATAATAAACCCACAATTACGCCAGTTAATTAAACACTATAAATTCGCCGAAATTCTACAACGTAAAGAATACATCATTTTTAGACCACCGTATCAACTCGGTCTTAATCCTATCGAGTTCATCTAGACTTTTGTTAAGAACAATATTGCAGCAAGAAGCGTTAGTTTTAATGTAGAAAATGTTTGAGAATTAACGGAAGAAGAATTTTCAAGAGCTTCTCATGAAGATTGGGAACAACGTTTTAAACATGTGATTGACGGTGAAGTTAAATATTTGGAATCAGAAATGTTACTTGATGAAACAAATTAATTATTAACGTAAATAATGATAGTGACAGTGACGACGACAACTTCAGTTCCGAAGAAAATTAAATTGTTATTTATTTCTATTACAGATTTTTCTACACATATTATTCTAAGAAATGTATTCTAGCATTGTTAGAAATAAAGCAATACACTATTTAAAGTTATAAGTTAATTCTTTATCTGTATGTATTTAAATAAATTAATTCTATGAATTTGGATTTGCAGTATCCTTAAATGCCTATCTATACATTAAATATTAAATGTATATTAGTACGTGCCGCCTATGATGCCTTAAAAACTTTAAGCGAAACCAGTTGCAATACCTTTTACCACTTTTACCGCTGCCAGAAATTACCCCAACCGTTCGCCGTCTCTCGTCCAGTACTTTTAGTCGCCTTTGTTTGAAAATAGTTAATAGCTTCACTATACCTTCTCATCAAACCTTAGAATAAATATTTCCGCTCCATAAGATACTTTCAGATTTAGTAATCCAGACCATGTAATCAACAAAAGAGAAAGTTAAGTATGCATACTACAATAAGTTATCTACATCAAGCTTTTTGCTTGCCACGCCATAACAAGTAAGGCAACTTCCACGAAACCTCAAATCAAAAGCATCATTTAATTTACATGCTGAGACTTTTCATTTCTGTGTAACTAACCTAAAATGCTTGAGTATATTTTCTTAATAATCAGAGTAAACATATTTAATACATTATACAAATACCAACGTTTAAGAAAGCAAAGCGCGAGCGTGGTAGATACAGGCAAGTCAAAAAGTGAAGTAAAAAGTATTAATGGGCTACGCTAAGCATCCAATATTACTAAAGCCATTACAACAATCTAATGAAATATCCCATTAAGAATATTTATACTCGCTTAACATTGTGCTTGATATTCAGCAGCAACAGTAAATTGCGTTGCATACCCCGAGGTTCTAACAAAAACTTTCTTAGAATGCCGGGACCACAAGTATTGCACTTATAAATTTTTAACGCGACGACTTTTTTCAACGCCGACGGCATTCGGTTAATATCATAATGACGGAATATTGCTCCTAAAGTGTTGCAGTGGAATTGTAAGTGCAGCTCCAGGAATCTTAATATGTGACTATAATTAAACATAAATAGAACATTTGCACATTATTAAGATATTAGCCTCGTAATATCGAGTGATAATGCCGGTTAAACACGCGATATGGTCGAATCAGACCTATTCAAGTGAACGCACAGTTGGGATGCCTTATATGTACTTTGAAATAGGAGAGCTTGTACAATACATACACGCTACTTATTCGTGATGCTTAAGCTTCGGCACATTTTGCTTTTTTTACAAGTTCCTCTTAAGATTATGCGGATACTAATAGTCTTGATTGATATAATAGCGGGGACCGCAAAACGTATGTAATGAGTATGCATATATTCATTTCTGTGAGCACTATTAGTAAGTTATAGTCTAATAAATGGTAAGTTGATAAACTGCCTCATGAATTTTTCATGATCGCAATGAAGTGCATTCGGTTCCCACCAATTAAACCTAACCAGCATTTTCTTTGAAGGCAAATTAGCGTAAAGCATACCTGTCGATGTTATGAACACTACACATGTAAATCATTGCAAATGACACGTTGCAGATTTTAAAGTGCATTGAATATTATGACCGGATATTTCAATACAATACGCACATTTATGTTTCTTTTGGATTTTGCATTTCAATCTTAGGCATCCGGTGAAATTTAATTGGCACTGGAGCTTTTGCAAATCTATTCTTCATTATTTAAATACAACGTAGTACTTGTTTTAATAAATATCTTAATTTGTTAGAAAAAAAAAACAAACGTTTCCAGCGCGGGCTCGCTACTTTTAGTGCACTAAAACGCACACAATTAATTAAATAAGATCATTATTAAGGATGGGTTCAAAAACGGAGAAAAAAATTATAGACCAATTTCTATATTATCTCTCTCCAGTAAAATTTTTGAGCCTTTGGCACCGAGATTTTACTAAAAATCTTTGCTTTAAAAATCTGTGTTATACATATTCTTAAAGCAACGCATATGTGCGAATCGTTTGCATCAAGTTGTAAAGTATGCGTACGGTATATGTTCTTCCACCATCCTTACGTTCGAATTTAAAATTATAATTGCATATAACTGCTTTACTCTTTGTCATAAGCTCGGATTATAAATAACAGGCAATAAACTCTCTGTTGTAAGTGTTGAGCTCTTGAAATATGAAACCAACTGTTGCAAATAAATTCAAGCGTGCTACTATTTTCATACTCTGTATCTGTTCTTATTATATTCTAAGAATACTCACATATATAGTGTGTTTGTCATCGCAAACGGTATAATGTACATCTGTATAATACAATGTGTCTCATTGTATTATACAGAATGTTCTTAAAAAAGTTTACATAAACATTCTTCAAATTTTTTCCAGTATAAAATAATTTTTATATTCAACAATCTGTATTCAGCTATTGGTCGTCTAGGCGTTTGAATCACGACACTTTAGATTCTTTAACTTTATTTACCATACTTTGTTATAATATTAGGGGCCTGTCATTCCCCTGCCTTTTCTTCTAACAGTTCCAATGTTATTATTTATTATATTTTATAGTATTTATGCCAAAACATCATTCAACATTTTTTTTATGTAGCAGACTATGCTATCCAACAACTTATGACGTATTATGAGACAATATTAATGTAAAAGACATCTAAAATATATAAAAATATATATTTTAATGAAATGTAAAATTAAAAAATATATTTTTTTAAATTTTACATTTTAGAAATAAAATAGCCTTCACTGATTCTAAAGAAATCATTGACAATTTGAATAGAAATAAATACTAAATAATAATAAATAAATTACTACGTCTAATAAAAGTGGGAGGTTCCAAAACAGCAATATAATAGCAAAATTGAAGAAACAATAATTGAAAAAACAACACAACTAATAGCACATTAATAGTAACAAAAGATAGAAATAACATGAAGGAAGCAGTATCGAAAATGGAAATAGAAACAAGAAAACGAGGTCTTGACATAAATCAAACTAAACCAAATGTGTGGACCTAACAAACAGTCGTAGTAACAATACTGAAAAGGACGTAGTAGACTTGCAAAACCGCAGAACGGGAAAACGTAGGTCAACAAATACAGATGGGGCACGAAGCATATTATAAGTACAAAGTATTTATGAAAAATAAGGAGATTAGAACAAACCTAAAAATGAAAATACACAAGACGTCGATTAGATTTGTTGTGCTGTATGCATTCGAAACAACGAATCTTGCGAAGAAAGATGAAGAAGTGTATGATAGGAAAATTATATGGAAAACTACAGGACCAAAACAAATAGATGAAGAGAATAGGAAACTAGTAAACAACGAGATAAAAATATTCTTAAAAGGCGAAGACGTAGCAAGAATAATGAGTGCTTCAAGATTACCACACTACGGGCATTAATCAAAAGGACAGGAAAATTAGGCTTATGCCTAAATAAAAGGACAGGAAGTAGTCTCAATTCCAAATATGGAATGTATAACCATATATATAGGTTCCTTGCGAAAACTTGTAATTGCCGACTCTAAGTACCATACCTGTATTAGAAGACATACACACACACACACAAACTGTTCCCAAATAGTTCGCAATAGTAGCAACCAAATCAACAACGCCAGTTACTATATATTCTGCACTTGCGTCCTACTTTTGTCATGGGCCTCAGTAGCATTTCAGAAAGAGAGAAATGAGTCGCAGCTAATCTGCCAAGGTTTCTACATGCAAATCCTTCTTTAAATAACGTTATAATTTGTGCATATTTACTTTGTGTCAACACGTTCCACTGATATTCAAGATAATTTGCAAATCCTTCGACCAATTTACGATTTGATGCATATAACCGATCAACACCAGAATGCGTATAATATAAAAGCTTCATTGTAAAACATGTTGTTTCATAAGAAGGTATATTCGGGTAAATTGATGAAGTTCATGGTCTGCTGTCCTATAATACTGAATAAAGTCGAAAACTGTAATGGTGTATTAATCCTAAGGTGAATTTTTTATTCCACTTGATAATCATATAAGTATATAGTTTAATCTTTAATCTATAACCTATATTGTGAATCGCTTTGTATAATGGATATTATCCTTTATTATTTCCGTGCTTATGATATAACAGACCGAGAACATCGTCAACAGTATCACGTATTTTCCTTTATATCTCTTATGCCGATCATAAACACATTCTTCGGGCAATATTAAAAATAATTTATCTTTCCTTATGATAATTAGTGACATAGCGGCGTCCTTAATTGGTAGCTACCGTACGCCTTGCGGTCATTAAAGAGACGAAAAACAATTCGAACGATTATTGTTCCTTTCGTTTCTCCTCTTGTTCCATACCTGGATAGACGCACGATTAACTCAGCTGGTACTAAAAATTTGTACTCCGGTTATTATCTAAGTAGACTCCTCGGCTACTATATCTACGTCTGCGTGCGTTACAATTATATGTCCATTACTGCTTACCGCAGCGGTTTCACCTAATGGCCACAGCACTCGGATATACCCAATACGGGCGCAGAGGAACCGCTTCTTTTTAACATCTCTATTTTCCATCGGTCTTGTGTTTGATGGATCTTTATAGTAAAATAATGATTCTATTGTCTGGAAGTTGTGGACAGGATGAAAGCGGACTCTTAAAATCTCAAACGGCAAGAAATATTTAATTCGAAATCGATTGACTCGGTGGATGAAGTAGATCGAATAGACATTTGCTTAGAATTGAAAAAGCTTCTGTATTCTTGTATTGAAAAAAAAGTTATCAAACTAAAGTTAAGGTAGGCTCTTTATGATTGGCAATATTATATTTCAATGTAGTATTTCTCCTTTTCTCTCAGCACTTATTGCACTGTTACAATTTTTTTTCTACTGTATTCTCCGATACGGCTTCAAAAGAGAAAGAAGTACAGTAACATAGTTTTGAGTTTCCAAAAAGTCGCGTTTGGCATGGTTTACTTACGATTTCATTTTTGAAGTAATGACAATAATAATTTTGACAAAAGCACGTTGATGTCTCCGCAAAATTATGCCTTTTCTACTTTCATTTAGTGATGTAAAGCATAATTTTGTTGTATTTCTCAGAATATTATTTTCAGATAAACCTTGCAACAAAATCATAAGTTGTAACTTCTCGTACAATATTTTTAACTTTGGCATTATACTATTATGATTAATTGATTCCTATCAAGAATCTGACCCAATTACTTTCGTCTACGTCTGGTTTACGGCTTGAATTGTTTTTTCCAACTCTTGCTTTCTCCGTGTGCCTTGTGGGGTAAATTAGTGACTTGGAATAACAGCCGAAGTGAGTATTGGTTGGGTTGTTTTAAACGAACAGATATTTAGCATTGCCTCAAGTTACATTTTCTTAGATTTAACAAATACCAGTAAAAGGGTAGAGTAAAACGGGATTTTTTATTTTGTTAACATGTTTGGATACGTTTTAAATGTATTAACTGATCCTTTACAGAACTAAAAACTATTAAATGAAAGGAAGTTAACTGAAATTTTATATTTATACTCTAAACGCGTCTTGCTTTAAAACAAAAGAAGCTCCTTAGAATGCGGAATGTTTAACACACGTATTCATTGTCGAATTTAGTACTAGTACTACAACGTAATAGTACGTACTTGGGAAATCTGCTAAGTTCTAAATTATTGCATTAAATGTTTTCTTCAAAATTTTAAATTGGAGGCGAAATAAATTTGCCTAAAGGTAGCCTTTCCGAACTCCAATCCTGAGGATACTGCGAAAACTTCCTTGCAAGACTTTTTTTAACTTCTTCGCAGTTGACAATACTCAAATGTTTTGTTGCGATTTCAAGCTTATTTGGATAATATGTTCAATCTTGGATCACATTTAAAGATTTTGATTGCTTATTTATTAACTGACTACTAAAAGCAATGAGAGGAGAGAAAACACTAGACAACGGGCATATTTCAGCTCCCTTCGTACCTACACACATATACATATTTCTTAACCAATTCTACCCCTCCACAAAGTGTATGGTCTTGATGATGTTGAGCAGTCTAGAACTGGTCTTCTACTTTCTACCTTGTCTGTATTGTCATATTTCCTCATTTCTTCCAATCGTGTTCTTCTGGATCAATCTCGTGCTTTTCCTTTACTCGTTTTAGCTTCGAACACCCGTCTACCTACTATAGCTTTTGGCATCCTCCCCACGTGTCCACATCACCTCAATTGTGCTCCGTACATCAGTATCGGTGTTACAATTCTTTTGATTGTTTATATTCTGATATCTTTAGGTATTTCTTTCTTACCCAAAAATGAGCCCTTAATACTGTTAAATAATTTTCCTCCAGTCGTCATTTTTTCTTTTATTTCTTCACTTATTCTTCCATCTCTTAGTAATGTCGATCCTAAGCATCTGAATTTGTGTACCTGTTTATTACGTGTTGTTATTCTGTGTTCCCTATGATCATCGTTTCCGTTTTTTCTTCGCTGATTTTCTTATTTATCTTCTTTAACGTTTTCCTTATATACTTCTGTTAAGTGCTTTTTCGTCCGACGCTTCCCCTTTCACCTCCTTTATCAATTGGACCTAAGAGGCCTCAATTGTCTTTTCGGATCTTCTCAACTACAGATAACTGCGATACGCTTTTAATTTTTGCACAATATTTAATATTCTTATATTGAAATAGCATTCCAGTGTTTTATTTCTTTTGTTGTATTTCTTTCGCCGTTCTTGTATAATGTTATACATTGCTCTGAAAACAAATGTTATTATTATAACTATTTTGTTATTTCTTTATGAGGATATCATTCCAATTTCTATTTCTTTTCAATTCACTTCTTTACTGCTTTATATAATTTATAATTCTAAAGATATAATCCTCCATACTATTATTCACCACTGAAAGTTTTTAAGTGAAAAACGTAGCGTAATCTAAGCCAATTGTAAACATTAACCATCTTACCCATGCATAATATACGCAATAGATGTTCTTGTCACACCTGTAGCGACGGTCAAACAGTTTAGTATTCCCTGCATGCTCGTAACTCTTGTGTCGCGCTACACCTTAGCATGGATAAATTATCCAAGATCAATCAAATTACATGCCCCAGCGTAATGTTTATTCCACCCACGCAATGTGCGAATTTCGCAACTTACTCCTTAACCAATTACGTTTTGACAGCCAATTGATAACTTCTTTGCACATCGTGGATAGCGGGGCAATTTACCTGCCAGTGGCAACTTGAAAATTTTAAGAACGTCACCAATCAAAATACCTCTCGGTCCTTCAGAGAGATACATTTTTAATAGGTTAAATTAGTAAACATTAATCAACCGCTTCGGATGTTTAAAATACGGCAATTAACCAGACGGTTCTTGCCTCTTTCGTGGCCGCACATATCTAAAGGATGAAAAACGAGTTGGTCCGCGGAAGAAATTTCGGCATTCGGTGTCCATGACGGGCGGTTCTCTTATCGAATACCCGGCCAAAAAAGAAACGCTTACGAGTGATCTCACTCTTGGCTCGTACTTATGGATAGATGATAAAGCATAGATTACCGCGTAATGTGGTGTTAAAATACATAAATGCATGCATGTGTTGTTTGCTACCTTAAAAGTGATACGGCCGCTTGTTCAGTTAATGGAGTATGGGTCGATATGGACCTTAAGTGTCATTTTTAGGTTCAGGAATGTTTTCTTTTTTTTTTTCAATGAATAACGAGATTATATTCGTAAATGGGTGTGCGATATATTGGAAGGTGTGTTGGCATTTTGCAAAGTCTCAAGGCCTATTTACACTGTAAAACATATACAGGTCAGACAACTTAATTCTTTCTTCGTTTAATGATGAAGAAAATACAATTTCCGTAATAACTAGTAAGATAGCACGCTAAAATTAAATGATTTGAATATAATAGAATAATTGAGTTTCGTTCTTTAAAATTTCTACTACGAACAAAATTTAAGCCTGCATGTGTTTGTTTGTTGACTGTGGGCAAGAATACGATACTAGCAAGAGAAGTAAGTTGTATTGTTGTGTGATGTAAAATCCAAAAATACCAAAGAGTTTGAGGAGACTAGTAAAAATGACGATTCGGAAACACAAAATAAGAAAATTCAAAGCAGATAAAGGGTTACGACAAGAATATCTATTATCCACAACACTCTTCAATCTAATTCAAGAAGTCATACTGAGAAAAAGTAACATAAGAGAAAAAACATAAGTATATTGCAACAAGCACCGGTGTCTGACATATGCAGATGATTTAGTGCAGATGACAAGATTTAGGAAAGAGCTGCAAAATGTTTTAATCTGCTGGCATAGAGCATGGTATGTTAGAATCACGCAGTTACATGAAGACCTTAACATCTTTAGTCTCATACAATTTCCTAAAGATTTTGCGAAGGACACCTCACCGAGGACCAAGTTTTCTGACAACCCACTACTTGTTAAGATCGTAGAGGATCTCCAGGATCGTACCCCTCTCAGGACAAAGGTTGTGCACATTGCCGATCATTTCTCTTTGATAACATGGCCCCGTCCTGATTAACGTGACCTCGCCCTGAGTGACCAACAAACTTCTATTAGTGTGATCCCCCTGATTAGCTAATAAACCTCATTTATTTGCTCATTTTTATTTTCTTTGCTTTTACGTACAATTTCTATCTAAATTATAATCTGATATAGAATCCTACAATTACCAAGAAGCAGATCACATATATGTAACAAACCAGTTCATAGGCCTGGGCTACCACGACTATGGGGGGTTGGATCTTCGATCTTAAGTCAGGATCGCAGCGAATTAATTGGATGCTGTTCTTTCAGCAATTCCTTCTCGAACACATTTTTTCCTCCGCGACTCAGTAGAGGATTTCAAAAAGAGTGTAAAGTAATTATTCTATCGAAAAAGTAAAAAGCTATATTAAAATGCCAAATATGAAGTAAATGTATTCCCTGTGGAAATCGCCATCAACTATGTACGAGCTCCAATTCCCAAATGTGACTGGATATAATCGATTCAATTACCCAAATTTCGAACACATATTAGATCTAGGCGAGGTACTCGCCTAGAGAGCGTTTACTTTAATATGTGTACGTTTAATCCATTACTATAATTATCTCCGCCAGTAATCTTGGGAATACGAAATACAAATTCTATTGCGACTCACAAGCTTTACGATCCTGTCTCACTGGATGTTCACGTGGATGACCGCGACACGTACAGCTCAACATTTACTGGGCATTATTGTCGTCATTTTTTACTTCACTTCTACTATCTTCGGCAAACGTAATGGGGGACAATAAAAGAAGAGTAAAAAAGGTAATTCACATAGTGATGTATGTATCTATTACGAAAAAAAAATACAGGAAGCGGTACCTCGATGAAAAATAAATGATGCCTGATATATGGTATTGTAGTATAAAATATTGAAACTGCTCCTACAATATATGCGTGCTGTTTCAGTACGTTGCGTGAGATATAGTAGTTAAAGAGCGGATTGTGTGGGTACCTCTCCATGTTTTCAAAAGGGGAAACACACACGTTTGTATGTATAATACAATACATGTGGATATACGGTACACAGATATTGCGGCTAAATAACAAACGCTCGGAGTCAACTCCGTGCGCCCATATTGCCACAATTATTCAAAGATAAATTAGTAATAACCGCGTCATCGCTTCCATCGTCCACTTTACTATCTTTTATGGCGATCGTAAACACGCTCTTAAGGTATTATTACGGCGAGATTCAATGCAATAACTTATGGACGTGGACGTAAAAGTTACCATTGAAACGGTAAATGTTTCAATCTCATCAATATTAAATCTATTGCCTATTCATCAACTTTACTCATAGTAGACGCGTAACCGAAAACATAAAAATTTTCAAAAACGTTATGAAAAATAGCGCGATAGTACTTAAGGAGCCAGGAACAACTTTAGTCTGAATGCCGGACTCCATAATTGCAAATTCAGATTCAGATATGTATGTTGTGAAAACGAATTTTCTAAGCTATATTAGCCAAATTCGATGACAACAACCAATAAACGTACATCCGTATTTGTAAAATCCCGATATTTGCACTTCCATCGTTCGCCGAAACAGATCTGACCGAAAAACGACAAAAAAGCTGCTGTTTCAAATATATATCAAACTCGTTCAAATCGTAAAAGCAGCCGTTTAATATAGCCAATTAATATAGCTTTTAACCTACCACCAGCAAATGTGGGTAACTTGTCGATGTTACCATGGACATAAATTAAAAGTTTGTAAATCTAGATCGAAGTGACAGTGAATAAACCACGTGTCGTGAAAGTAGTTCTACAACAACTATTGAAAGGTAAGTCAAATACTAATTTATATATGATATTTCTGCATTGCACGCGTCACTGGTTTGCGCCCAAATCATAATGCCATAGGCTGTAGCGCCGTACGCAATTGCATGGTAAACGCCAACAAGGGACCCAACATCAAAAATATTTTTAAGAGAGCTTAAGATCTAATAAGTTTTTTGCAATTTTACGCAAACTCTTTAATCTTGCCCGAGCCATGCCAGATTCCAACCGAGCACCGCTCCTAGAAATGTACACGTTTTAAAGGAAACTCGCCACTAATTAAGAAAGCAAGTTCAGAAGGTGATCTGTATCTATTAATGAATTCAACAAAAACAGTTTTCTTTGTTTGATTTGTTAATTATTTGTTAGTGGATCACCAGATCTCAAAGTCAATTGAAGGTCTGTTGCTTTTATTGAAATGTTCATATTTGTTGCAAACAAAAACGATAATACGAGTGTATATACCTTCAGTTATATAACACGGGAGATCGTTAATATACAGTAAAAAAACTAAAGGGCCCGGTTCACTACTTTGCGTACCAATATTGACGTTTCCGACAAACACTGTCAACTTTTACTAGTATTTTTTTGTCACACAAGAAATAAACGATCCATTTATAGAAAGAGTTACAAACACCAATTTACTCAACGCTACAAATAAAAACCTAACTGTCGCAAAGGTCCTAGTTAAATCCTACATATTTGAAGTTACATATTTTTCTGAATCCACTTAGCTATAAATATATTGAACACACTCAATTATTACCGTCGCAATAGAATAACCGGGCCTGTAACCATATTTAATTTCTGTATTTGTTGAAATAAGAATAAATTTTGGTGGATATTATTTTTCCCAAGAATTTTAGAAAAACAACACTAAACAACACAATAGGATGACAATTTTCAATATTACTAGAATCGTCCTTCTTATACAACAAAGAAACTGCAGCAGTTTTGAGCTCAAGTGAAAATCTACCCTGTACTACAAAGACATTAATAAGGTTTGCAAAAAAATCAGAAAGAACACAACGTTCTTTAAATCACGTACTCGAATACTCTGGCACTGGAACACTGAAACGCTTCACTATACCGTCTACCACAAACACTTCACTGACACTGAACGACGTTTCGATAGTTAAGCTACCATCTTCAGTAGCAATACTGAACTAACTAACTAAGCGTAGTTCAGTATTGTTGCTAAAGGTGATAGCTTAGCTATCGAAACGTAGTTCAGTGTCAGTGAAGTGTTTGTGGTAGAGGGTATAGTGAAGTGTTTCAACGTCCGTAGACTCGCTACTTCAATGCAGTATTGTAACAATGATTTAACTTTTGCTTAAATTCTGTTTTACCATTAATGTTAGTTACAATTAAATGATTAAGTAAAGCATTTTCAATATCGTTACTTACTTACATTTTTAATGATGTTAATAAACACAAAATAATTGTTTCTTTTTCCAGAGAGACAGCACACCAAAATACCCTCCTGAAAAAAAGAACACAGCAAATATAGTAACTGTCTCGTTCAACCAAGTTTTAAATACCAAGATTCAGTACCGAACGCTTGCATTACCTTAAATATAATTGTAAAGTAAGCTGCATAGTACAAACAGCAAGAGGTCTGGTTTACGTCGGTGTGAAAACTTTGTCTAAAACCGTCTAATGCAATCAGAAAATAGTATAAGAGTAGCTAAGAACAATAATGACTTCCATAAGTGAATTTAGATAGTGGTTACAATTGAAATAATAACATAGGCTTCCACGACCAGAATAAACGTATTCCGGATTCGAACCGTGTCATGGTTAAACGAAAGCTCAATGTTGCGCTCACAATCACATAGTGCTTCTTCAGAAGAGGGAAATGTGGTAGGTAACAGTTAGCATGGTCACTCAGCGTATAAACTACGCCATAGGCGAAACTAATTGAGCGGGAAGCAGTTGATCACAGTAATTCAGCATGTGGACCATGCCAAAAGCGAAAATCAACTAAACATTTCTGGCATGCCTCTATGTATGCAGGTAAGAGGAGCGTATCAGCAGAGTCATGCTCTAATCACTTCCACAATGTATTTATTTATGTTTGTAACAGTACAGCGTGTACATACTTCGAAATCGTGGATTCGGCCGCTAAAAGAAATCGCGTTGTTTTGATACTATGATACTCTTTTAATCTCTACAGTTTCATCGAAGTTCCCTTGTTAGTTTCGGACATGCGGCTAACGTAAGCTTATCCTAGGACACCTGTATAACTTTATAATAACACGCAAAAATAGGAAATAATTGTTTCTCATAAAATTAATATTGGTGATTACATCCTTTAAAGTTTATGCTTGAAATCAGTCAAACGATTGCAAATATTGGTATAGTATTATTTATCGAAAAGCAGGAACACCGAAATAAATATTAATCCTCGCGTAAACAGAACTAAATTAATGGAAACATCGATTTGTAATTAACCCTCTAATATTTTAATCAACACAAACCTTTGAAGCGTTTAGTTGATGTTTGCACAGTGTAATGGAGCCGATTCTCTATTCTAAGGGTAAACAATGAAATTTCAGTCCACTGATCGCGTAACGTGGTATTGGAATGGTAATTTCTCCGACGCTATTAATTTTTTAATGGAAGATTGGAACAGGGATCGCTTTCGAAATAACTAGTAAAGATATGCGGGATGCGATAGATGTTTAAATCGCCCGTACTTTGAAGCCGGCGTAATAGCTGTCAATATTTGATGAAGTTATTAATATATTCCATATAACCACGCGGATACACAGAGGTACAAAGAATTATGGAATCTTAAATACACAGATAGCTTGCTATATATGTATGAACCTAGTTACAAAGGAAACCTTTATACTCGTCTGTTAGTGTTTTAAAGAAAGCCACGACTGTAGGAACAAGCCGTAAGCTTGGTTTCTTGTAGAGTTCGAAGAATTGGGTATTTGAATATAACTATCCCAGTTTAGAACTAGGGGTGTTGCCAAGTCAAATGCCGAGCTTTACTTCGACATAAATGGAAACAAAATGTTTGTTTCCATTTATAACTAGTTAGTACCATACGAAAAAGAAGAGAAAAACAACAAGATGACTTTCGATACACTTACACGCTCACAAAAACCATGAATTTGCCCAATATAGTTAAAGGAACAAAGCACTGGACTGCGGCAAAGTTATTGTGTATTTGGTTCCAAAGGAAGAGGATAACGGGAATCATTTGCCTGCAGCTGCGGAGAACGCAGTGTGGGACACAATCCTTTAAAATTAAAATCTGTATTTAACGCAATAACTCAACGTTTAAAGTATGAAATGCCAAAACCTATCGAAGAGAACTGGCAAAATTATATTAATCATATAATGAAAGCTATGATTTTATTTCCTTACTATTACTTCTCCCTGTAATTTATTTTGTTTGATATGTTGAGGCCCAACTGGATCGTCTCCTTCAGTTTGAACACCGAACGCAATATAAGTCTCGTCAATTCCTCTATTTAACATTAATATATGCAAATAAGTTATTGTAAATATATGCATGTTTTGATATTTGTAAACAATATATCGGTCATACCTGTTTCTTGTGCAATAAAGACAATAAAATCGAATATTCTGATTTGGTCGTTAATCACTGTAAGCTTTAGTAACTCCTCTAGCCCATATTAAAATGTAAATTTATAATAAATTTAAATGAATATAAGCTCTTTTTATATTTGTAAATGATATGTAACCTGTAAATATAAGTTTTTTAAACAGAATGTAGTTGTACAACTTTCTTCAGCTTGGTTGTTAGACACAATGTAATTCTTCTAGTTAAAAGGAATTTGAAAATAATTTATTATTATTATTACATGGTTTAATGTTTATAACCTGTAAATAGATAATCAACCGAACACAACTACATTTGAACTGACGTCGTAGACTAATTTTTAGTCTTGAATTTATTTTGAATACGTCGGAAGTGATAGTAGAATCAAATCCGGCTTGTAATTCTGCAAATTTTAAAGGATTCCCATTTCCTCGTTGATGTAATTTTCCAGTTAATCCTTGAAGTGTTAAACATTGACATTGTCATCATTGTTATTACCTAAACAATTCCTTTCAATACATTACTTCAGCGTTGTATTTCCATATCCAATAGCCTTTGCTGTTCTTCGTCGATCGTGTTTGCGATTTTTTTAAATCTTGGATTTGGAGCACTTTCGAAATGAACCTCGATGAAGCTTTTCAATTCGAAGAACTAGTTTTACTCTGGTTTCCGAATTAATCTTTTTTAAATAACGTATAGCAAAAATTGAAAAAGGCCTTTGAACTACTTCTCTATTGTTTAAAATTTTGGTATAATGGAAATTGGGGTGACAATTTAAAGTATTAATTATTTTCTAATTGAACTATTACAATAGCTCATTGCTCTCTAAATTGTTCACTTTCATCGACTGCCTCCTCCTCGTTTCCACCTTCATACGCATTATCACGTTTCTTGATCAAACTCAGTATTTTCTCTTGATATTTACGGTATATTTTTTAAAAAGGCCATCATTGTATTGCTAATTTACTTAGTGACTGCTTCAATTTTCATTTCTTTTTAGTCTTTAGTTTTTTCCTTTGTGGTCCTTAATTTTCAACATTTGTGCTTACATCAAAATTGGAAATACTAAATAAAAAACATCTAGGTAAAGAATGCTCACCTAATTAACTCAATTATGACGTAATGTCAGTTCGCCCATAAGGCTACTTCTTTATTTATAGAAGTAAACAAGTTTTTTTTACAAATTAGGGTATCGAAATGTCGCCCCAAAATTCGAAAATATTATGGGACTACTACGTCGCCTACGTCGCAGGGCTCTGACCACAAGCAGTCAATGTGTACTTGGAATGAGTGCAGTGTTGGCAGTGCCACCACAGGGCGCAATGTTGGAATATTTTAGAGTTAAAAAATTGTTGTAACTAGAAGCTTTTGCAATTTTTATATCGAAATTTCGCCCTATGAAGGGAAAACAATAATGTTTTGAAATTGGTTCGGTTTAATCCGACATTCGTTTTTACCAGATTCGTTAAAGGTCAACAGTATCGCATCGTTCTTTATCAATAAAAACGTAACGCAGTCAATAACTAAATCTAACGAATTTAACTAGTAATATGTCTTAGTGACCAAGTGCTGACAGATTAAACTCTGTCATCATCGATAGCAAACTAGAGCTAAAGCGAAAAGAGAATAGATTAATAGGAACGTCGAAAGTAGACATAGAAATGCCGCCTTTCACAATTCATTAGTTCTATCAGACAGATGGAATAGTAAAATATGAACTGCAAGAAGTTGTAAACAAGTCTTCATTACTCTACGCGGTAGTGAGAAGCTAAATCATTAGATATTGACGGAGGAAGACTGAAAATCGGTTGCTTTAGTTTCGCAGAGGAAAATAGAGCAAATTGAAAATACTAGTCCGTAGGATAATTAAGCATCCATTATTAAAAGCATCTCTCCAACCTCCACTCTACGCCACAAAATAAACAAAGCCGAAGATTTAATGTTTGATAAATCTGTTTGCTTTTCGTAATTGCATGTACCGAGGATTTTACAATAAAACTTTCGCAGTATAAAAACTGCGGTGTGCAGACATTTATGCACATATGCGGCTAATTAAAAACTACAACACTTTTCTTCGTTGTTCCGCTTTCATTCCGTAAATGATGGTGTGAATAAAGCGACACGAGCGCACAGACAAGCAAGATCTAACGCCGTATGTGTGGATAAAAATTTTATGCATATTATGTGCACCGTTACGAAGTTGCGTATGATAAATGAGGTTAGGTAATCTACATTTATTAATGCATTTTTCAAGCGGTATAATGAGACGTAAAATTTATACGTTCGAGTCACGTATTAAGGTATTTTGTCAAGCAAAGTGACCTAATCAGCTAAAATAATAGGGCTGTCACATACATATGTAAAAAGGAAATATGAAATATTGCTACTATTTCTCATTTCAGCTGCAGTAACACGAGCACAGATCTTATAGGAGGCTCAATTAGTATTAATTTAACAGCATGCCTCTATTACATAACGATATGGGAGAATTTTCGTTTCAAGTTACTTGCTTGAAAAAAAATTGTTCTCCACGTAGTGTTAGACATATCTCAACGCAAAACACTGCCGATGTGAACGCCGTGGCTTAATGAGATTTTTTCGCTATTTATTATAAGCGTGACTTTCGTGTCTTTTCTAATTATGTACCTTTATGTGTATTATTTATTATACTTTAATTATAATTTATTGCGATTTTAAAACGCGAATTTACGTGCTATACGTAATAACTTTTTGTAATGATAATAAAATACAATAAATATTGAACGAATGATATACTTCTAATCTTATTTTCAATGTTTATTTCGCTTCAATGCACTGGAATTTTTTTGAACAAAGAGTTATAGATTGCAGATATATTTTAGCTCCAAAATCTGTAGCCACCACCACCAAAATAGCTTGAGGTTCTCTTTCTTAAGCGGCAGTACCTGTAATGAAGAAGAAGAAATTTGTTTTCTAAATTAAATTAATTTGAATTTGACGAGTTTTAGGTCCGGGATCACCACCCTTTCGGCAGTTTAAATTAAAACTAAACAACAAATAATGACGTTTCACGAGAATTAATATGAAAAGAAAAAGATTACCCTCAATCTTTGATGTTACGCGACCTCCATGGTAACACGTCACGAACTCAAACCCGCGTTTATTTGAATATCAATACTTGGTTTTATGTACGTCTTGAAACGTAATTTGCACACTCAAATAGAACACTTAGCAAAGTGCGACTTCAACTAAACAGAACAACTGTTTCCAACGGTCAAACCACTGACAATTTGGAATTAAAACATTTCAATTAAATTTTCTTTTTCTAAGAATAACCTATTGCAGTGAATAATCTGCCATGCGAGTTCGCAATTTTCAAACCGACCCTATAACCTCCAACATTGCCATCAACTTTTGAATGCGGACCATTACTACTGAACTTTACAACTTCCTACCAAATGAGATTTAATTTGTGGAATTGATACAATTGAATTTATGTATACACTGTTTATATGGAAATATTACATTAATGAAGAATTTTTTGGACGTTAAGAAAATTAAGAGAAAGTGTTATTTAGCTGTGATTATCGTTGGCTATATAGTATATTAGTAATAAAATTCTAGCGACAGGAAAATGGAAACCTGAGCCTATTTAAGCGGCTGTAGAACCGAGGGAAAGATCAGATCAGACGCCGGCTGATATGGAAGTTCTGAACACAATAGCATATATGTATATCGTCGTGGGAATATCGTGTATCTACTCTATTTACTTCATATTGAGCTTGTTTTCATTTTCAACTGTTTCTAATTACAAGACTACGAGGTAAACCAATGCTGGTGGCGGGTTCTCGCGATTTTCGGCTAAATTCATGTTTGTTCTTGTCTTACACGAGATAGATGAGACTTTAATAAAAAAAGATATTCTAGTAAACACCTGTCAATGCGCAAAACAAAATGCAATGGGAAGACTCAATTATATTCCTTAAACTTACAATTAATTAAATAAACTGTGCATTAGTGCACTCGCATGCAGTATTTTTAAAATACTAAGGTAAACCATGAAAGCCAAAGACGCTTTAGCGCTCGTATTGGCGATATGCCATATGGCGATCGCATCGGTTATTACTGAATTTTACTTATAAGGTAAACTTTTCATGTGAATGCGGAAATAAGAGAAGACGGGAATAAATAATTTTTGACTGAAAGAAAATGGTTGAAAATTCCAAAGAAATATCAAAGTATATGGATATTAAAGTATACACTTTGTACGTTGAATTACTTTGAATGTCGAAGAACATCCGTTAAAAATTTAGTAATTTGGTCAAGTAAACATGAAATTTGAAAACATTTAATTAAATGGTTTTAAAACACAGCTGTCAGTTAAGGTTTGAGATAACCGAGTATAAAGTTTTCAGTCATGTAAAAAAAATATTTTTGTTTGATAAAACTGCCGTTATTTGATAAAACCTTTTGGCAATAAACATTACCTGATTTTGATTGAAGTTGTTAGTTGAGCTAAATCCCATTTATTTCGTATTTCAATTAACTTCATCCCTGAGAAATTTATTTTTCTAAAGAGCTTCATTACATATTCGATAAGCCTACTATAAGGTATAAGACACTAATTAATTTTTCTCATTTCTTTTTGTTTCATGTATATAATACACTTCGTTCATGTTTTCTTGTTTTTCGTCATTTGGTAGGCTCCCTTCCGTATTACTTTCCCTTTTTTCGACGCTGTGGCTATCGTCCTGGGTGTTCCGCGTTTCTCACATCTTTATACTTTAGCTTCCCACAGGTTAATGGGAATGGGAATAATACAGGGATAACTTCCCTCTATTATTCCCAAGTAATGAAAGTAGCTATATTTGAGGTTTTGGAATATACCACCTATATTGCAAAACGTGAAATATGGGTGCTGTTTACAGGGAGTATTTCACGCTTCATTATGAAAACATGTAGTACCTAATGCAGTTTTACGACAGTTACAGGATTCCATTTTATTTCCATTTGCGCATCGCCAAATAAAATGATTCGAATACGTGTGACGGTTTTTTTGTTCTCCATAACACAGATAATGCATTATTAATGTACCTTTGGCAATACTAACACTGCGAAATTCCATTAAAAAATGTTGACGCACCCTCCGGAAACGGAAAAAAAAATGGGGTGTGCGGTGCAGTGCAATCGGTAATAATTAGTAAAATAATCCGAATTCTGACCCGAATTATAATAATGGAGAGAACAAGAGGGAAAAAAACGAACCGACGAGTCGCATTTACAAACATTGTTCATCTACTTTTACGCTGCAAACACAAATTCGAGAACTGTGTTCGCTGGTTGTAGTGTTTATTGCATTGTTTATAGTGCACACGTTTCGAATTGGAATAGAAGGAGAGGACGAGAAAGGCAGACATGGGGAACGATGTTTTTATGTATAGCGGCGCAGGTACATTTGGGAATGGTAGAGGCGGTCACCGGAACGATTTTCGTCCTGTTTAAAATAATCGAAACACGCTTCGCTGGATGACATTATATTACAGCTGTAATGAGCCATATTATTAAAACATAAATTGACTTAACGTAGACCTTGTCGTTTTATATTATTATTGAAGTAGCTCGCTGGGATGGTTACTACCCTTTGCATTCGTTATCAAAGTTTTTAGCATTTTTATTTCTGCCACACTGCAGCATTTGTAAATTTAGGCAATTTGCTTCGGAAAACTTTTAATGTCTTTTATCAACAGAAATAAACCCGAGAATGCGGAATACTAATGAAGTTGAAACAGAGTGTACTATAGCAGCATTTTTATTTTGCGCGAAACTGAGTGCGGTATATTTTATTTTTGGTTCTTGGGGAATAGGTGTATAATCCTGGAATTGTTATATTCTTACTTGATGAGTTTGCTTTTGTTGTCGTTGCAGTCCATTATTATTCCTATATCTTATTATTAATTAACTAATTTTCCGGAAGTTATCAAAGACATACCTGTTTAGGGGAAACCTTCGATGGATTAGTTATTATTAAGTAGCTCCAAACAACCACTAACTTCCTCTTTTTTAATAAGAAAACAGCAATTGCGGGGACACTTGTGAAAAACCTGTGTCAATACTATCTCCACACTAGAAATCGATTATGTTGCAATTGATCTTCAGACATTCTTTCAATTTCACTCTGCTCTTTTATATATCCTAGTAGCATAGTTGCTCGGCTGACGGTTGGCCTTCAGTTGGTACAACGTCGTATGGTCAGCGCAATATCCGTGATGATTAGCCACAGTCGGTAGAATATCAGTAAGGTATACAAAACCAATGGTTTTTTAACACTTTTCTAACACTTGAGTGACATAAGCAAATCTATGTTGAACCAATTCAGTCGGTGCTAAGTCGGTTGAAGATCAGTTGCCAAGCACTTGTGCACGTGCGACATTACGGTCGGCGAACAACTGTGTCAGTTTTCAGGGAATGTTCGTTAAAGGTCGGTGCACGACTGATGTAAATAGTTCGCTCAAAGATCAGGCGAGAATGTTGCGAGCTAACGTTCGGCAAAAAGTGTAAAATGTTCACACTTTCACGTAATACTAACATTGCAGACACGTCCAGCCAAGCTATCCACAATCGAGACCCAACGTTGCGTCAACCGCCTACTAGCGTTATCAATTTCTTCTCTCCCACACCTCCATTTTACTTGAAATGTTTTTCATTTTTTTACTATGTAATAAATTCTACTTTCTTATTTAACAATGACGCCATAATAATTTTTTCATAAATCCTTTTTCTAAGATTTTGTTTATTATTTTAGAACATTAAATTATTTCTAAAGTCAAGCAAACAAGCATAAATTTATGTCGTTTAAAATAAAAAGTTGAGTAAGAAAGTAGAATTTATTATTCAGTACAAAACAAGAAATACCATTTCAAATAGAAGTAGTGGAGGAGAATGAGAGAGAAAGAGAGAAAATTGTGCTGATTATATAAAAGACCAGAGTGAAATTAAAAGGATGCTTGAAGAGGTCGACCATACGTGCGATGAAACATAGTGAAACTAAAGGAAAGAAGGTTCCTGACAGTTATCTCATGGATTATCGTGAAAATGTTTATGGCATTGTCATTATCATATCGCCACCAACACTACGCTCTTGTGTAAACTACGTCTATGGAAAATATTATCGCCGTAGAATAGAAATCTTTTTCTCACATCATTTGATCGCGCGGTTCCCAGAAAAAAATCAAGTTTATGAAACGTAAGTGTGCCAATACTATTTGTATTTTCCGGGTTGTGGTATAGATCTCTAGATCACCAATTACTAATCTAGGAAGTTGAAAAGTTATTAAGGTTTTCTTAATATTGCACGTAGCTCTCTTGATTGTAGATGAACATATTGACTGATCACAACTTTATAATCTTGTTCATATGAGTAATTAGATTTGACCAGCACTTTCTCTAAGGCAATTGTTAAATTACTTTCAAATTACTTTCCAAATTATATTAGCTGTATCTTAGCATGTAAGTACGTTTAGATATTCATACAAAGACCGGCTCAGATAAGTAAAAGTTTTTTTTTCCTATTTGAATTTAACATTGAATGATAATAAAATATAATTATAATCAATATCCATACACAGATTTTACACCATCCGAATGGCCTAGGGCCACATTCGAAAACAAACTCTACCAGCGTGAAACGTCCATCTGATCCAGAATCGAGAGTCCGTAGCAGGCCAACACGTTTATTATTAATATCCAGCCTTAATATGACAGCCGTCTTTGCTCAAATAAAGATTGTGTGCTAGTGTGGGTCATTATATTTCAAGCGGCCGTTTCGAACGGCGCTTACCCGAAAGTGGATTAATAATGCCTGTTCATCGGCTGTAACAGGACAGTGAAAATTAATTACAAATGGATCGTTCGCCGGGATGAAGCCGACATCTGTTGTATTGTAAGTAAGTATTGCCTTGTGCGCCTCCGCGAGTGAATGTGTGCCCGCCTTGCTGTGTGTGTATATATCGCACACACAAAGAATTAAATACATTTAGACTGAACTATTGTTGAGCACTTAATTGAAATTCAGTCATTTTGTTGACCCCTATTCAGTCAAATACAAAGGTTCGCTTTCGCTCTCTCCTTTCTCCAATAAATTAAGTTCGATTGTAATGATTTCTGACACAGAGCTGTACGCGGACCTCATAAAAGTTATATTCACAACAATAATTGCACCTCTAGAAATTTTTGTTTTGATCTGATGTAGTAATCTCGTTTCTCAGAAATTAACTCAATTAACTGTTATTTTTTTTTTGTATGGTCACATCTCCACAGAGCTTTATATTAAAAAAAAATTAAAAATATTGCCGAAGAACCGCTTTGGATCTAGGTAGCGATCTTTTATTTCAAAAAGTTATGTAGGAATTTTCTGTTCTTAATGAAACAATCAGGAAGATTGCATAGCGCGCTTAGATATTTGCGTTCTCCCTACCTTCATATGGTAAATTCTAAATTACTGATTGTTAGCCAGTGTTTAGATGCCGGTCATAAACATACAATGTGATAGATAAGTAGCGAACCAGGCACTTACTTTGTTAGTTTATACGAAATACTTTGAATATTATTACGTACTTAGTTTGAGAAACAGGCCAACACAATATGTATTTCATACATCCATTTCTAACAGATACCCATATCTTGTGATCGCCATCAATTATTTTCGGATTCGCTAAGACTTTTAGTACAAATAGTGCTCAAAGGAATGCTCTGATTAGACTTGACATTCACATTGGGACAAACGACATTATCCCGGTGGATTGTGTCAAAGACCTTGGGTTGCACATGCACTCTTTGCTTGGTTTTCGAGAAAACACATGGTTTCTAATAAAGGTCTTTATTCATAGGAACCATTTAAACTGCGCTACTAAGTCTTTGATTTAAAATTTAAGATACATTTGTTTTGTCAAATTTTGACTGCGCAGAGGCTAAAGGAAAAACATCGCACATCTTTGTTTCGAAGTTAGACTACATAGTCCTTTTGGCTTCCTGCAGTTGCAATAAAATGCCTCCAAAATATACAAAGTATTCAGAATTCAAGCAGTCTTTATCGAATTCAAATACCACCATATATATTTTTTCTATATCTTGCGTGTTGAAAATGTATATGTGTGATATGTTAGGATAATAATCCATTGGCTGCAGAACATGAGCTTTGAAATTATCTATTCCACATTTCTTCCATTTTTAACTCCCGTTATAAATAATTGCTTGGGCAATTCTATGTTTTCGACTGCTTGGAAGAAGGCTATTGTTATTCCTGTTCCGAAAGCTACTACACCTGCTACTCTTAAAGATAGTTTCTTAATATAATAATCTAGCAGCAACGTTCTTTTCAAATGGTAGTCTGCATTCTGTCCTTTGCAGACTTGTGCTACTCTTTTGTTGTGTGTGACGATATTATCAGTTCTCTGGATAAACGTCACCATCCTTGTTTTGTTGGATTTCAGTAGACCGTTTGACACTATTAATCACGACTTATTGCTTTCTGTACTTCATTATGTTAGCTTGTCTGATACTACTGTTGAGTTTTTGCGCAGTTCCATTTCCGGCCGATCTCAGGCTATTAGGTTGGATCAGGATATCTAGCAATTCAGGAATGTTACTTCTGGTGTCCCTCAGGGATCCATTTTGGGTCCTCTTCTGTATATAGTGCACATCTCATTATCGTCTACTTGGCTTTTGCATTGTCGTTAGCATTGTTACGCTGATGATGCACAAATATACATTTCCTGTGGTCGCGATAAACTTGCTTTAACTATCGATTTGTTTAATCAAGATCTTGACAGGCTTGTAAAATACAACAATATTCTCTTGTTTTGAATCCACAGAAGTCGGCGATTCTTGTCTTTTCTGGAAGGAGAACTGATATTAGGCTAGATAATTGGCCTATTTAGATAAATAATATCCCCATTCTGGTTGTCGGGATTATGGTATAAGGAATATGCGATTTTATATGGATAACTCTCTTCGCTTTAAAAACCATGTGTCTAGAAGCCTGTAGCGTTATGTCCACCGACATGTCCTTTTGTGATGTTCGTGGTCCGTATATTATTGTTTCGTGTCTTCGACCTATCTTCGGTATTAGGAAATATGACAAAATCACCCATAATATGAAGGCTGAATAAGGCTTAATACGGAGCAACAGTGATTTTTGCATAGTGCTTGTTTATGTATGTCATGAAATAATTTTATTTAAATCTCCAAGCTATCCTTATTTTTCCTACCAATGTTCACTAACTTGATTTGTTTAGAGGTTCGCTCATGTCGCCTCTTCATAAGCTAACATTCTTTAAGAGTTCTTTTTCTTATATGATTAGTGAAATATATAATTTTATTTATTCTAATCTATCCTCCTCTATCTTCACAAATATTTAAATTTTCCTTGCGCAAGCACTTATTGCAGATGTCTTAATTGATCTATAATAGTCGGGCAATGGCATGCAGGAGGATCAAAAGAGAAAGCAGTATTACTACTTTTTCTTTTATTCGAGGCAAATTAAAATTTAATTCTTCTATTACAATTTGTACCATAAGCGAACCTCATTTCCTTATATAACCAGCTAACTTCAGTACATCATGGTACTATTGTAAAAAACGACGTATCGAAAAATGTATTGCGGCGTAATAAACATTAATGAGGTGTAAATCAAATAAAGCGAGGTATCTAATATATATTTTTTTAATTTTAACCAGGCCGTATAAATTTTCCCCGGCTGCGTAGTAACGCTCCATCGAGCAGATCTATTGATTTTTTGTTCGAAAATTCCCTCGATAAAAAAAGTAAAAACATACACCTATTTAGAGAAATATGTCGATTCATCCGACCATAGGTTATTTGTACAGAATTCGGTTTTAGTTTTGTTGTCCTCATCATAGACGGTCATCGCTAACGTGTCGCTTCCAATATAAAAATAAAAATTATACTTCTATCTACTCGCCGAAACGGGACGCACCCAATTTCAGGAAAATAAATTTCATTTAACCGAACGATTACAGGAATTTAATTATTTTATTTGTGAAAATGAATGGAGGAATTTATTTACGGTTGTAAACTGTCGAAGTTTTTTCGCTGCGTAGATTGAAAGGCATTAAATTTACATTGTTAAATACACTGTCGACTCGTTAAATTATTTCGAGAAATAATTTTAATTCCAGCTCGAGTGCTTGTATATTTAGACCGGACCAAGTAATTCCGGTTTTTCTAACAGGAATTTCTAGAGTGGGAAAAGCCGTTTCCTTTTCACTTCGTGACACGAATTTCTGGTGAAATGATTAGTTAAAAGAATCTATATAGGCTGTAAATTAAATCTTGTGCTATCAGGTGCCTACAGGCAAAAAATATTCTACAGAGTATTTATTTCATTAACTTTCGTCACCTTTAATATCGCGGAAGTAGGTATACTATAAATACAGTCCGCAGTTTAGTAAAATTGTCATCAATTTTATGTTAAAATAACACCCTTAAAGGTAACTAACCAGCAAGTAGTTGCTTTTTTTCCAGAGTAAAGGAATTAAAACCTGGAGATCTTAGAGGGTATCTTAAAATCCTCTAAGAACCCTACATAAACTAAACGATACACATTGCAAAAGACATGATCCCAACGCAATGCAATTTTGATAATTGAAAGCCTGTACTGTACATAGTACTGAATGGGCATCCAGCGAATCTCAATGCAAAGGAGGAACCTTGGAATTGTACACGAACGACTCGAGAAGAGAAGGAGTCGGAGGAGCCATAGGCATTAGTGGTCCTACCTACCACCAACAGATGCCTATGGAAGTCCATATTAATATCATTCAAGCAGAGACTTCTGCTTTAAATTTATGCTTAATGAAAAACCTCAAAAAGAGAATATGAGACGTGACTATAAATGTATTCAGTGATAAGTAGCACTAAAGACTGCATCCGATACACGAATGTGTACATAATCTAAGGCAACTGGAACGTGATAATCATGTAATTTTAGGTGGGATCCAAGGCATCAAGGGATCAAAGGAAGTAAGTAAGGTAAGTTAGCCAAAATTGTAGATCATACTGTTCTTTCATTGAATCTAGCCAGTATTGTGGTCCATAAAAGACCCACCCAAAACAAGGTGTCAAGAAATGGAAAACTTATTCAAAACGCCTCGTGAGGAACATGCAAGGCCGTAGTGACCAAAAGCATCTCCGTCAAGGTCCGTTTATAACACTAACCTTATTCTTTTTTTAAGTGTTATATCAGTTGTTTTCTAATGAATTGTAATAGAATTTACAGAGATTATTTGGCTCATATTTATCTTTGAGTGACTGTCACTCTTACCATACTACATTTTATAGAAATGTAATTTACATTTTATATTATTATGAAGTGGTTTGAAAATTGTCAAGAAAATCAGAATATAACCTAAATCGGTATCTAATTAATCTCTAGCTAACCTTTGTTTCAATCGTAGTACGGTCTTAATGTCGCTTTTAAAACACTTAAACTCAAAGCAAATTAACAACTGCGTGGATTTCCTTCTGCTGATGGTCGAAATTAGTTCATCAGTCCTGAGTGTATATCAAGTTCCAATGGAAAACAATAAAGTTAGTCTTAATGGATTTATTAAGGGAGCTGTTCGTATGTTAGAAACTCCCCATTAATACCGTTAATTAGATATGGTAATAATTGATTTATGTGTTTATTCGTTCACAACATTGCATGTTGAATGCAGTAGTTACACATTTGCCTAAATCTTACAATACTGACAATAACCAGTATTACCAATACAAATATATTCAGTAGCATAAAATAAGTTACTTTTATATAACTTGTACATATTGCCAATACTAAATTAAATAATTCTCAACAGGAGCAATATGAAATTCGATATAAATGATTTCATTTAAGTTAGGGTATATTTCCATGCTATGGATTTGTTTTAATAACTATTCCAAATTTTAACCTCCTAGTGCATTCAATGTTGTGTGTTTGTATCTTACAATCTCGCTCTGAAAAACAATTATTCGATAGTATCGGGCACATTTTGTGTAGAACGCGTAATATGAATAAACACTTTCAACGAATATTATTAATTGTTGACTAATGTAAATTCATACTCTGTATAAATTTCGAAATCAATATAACTGGAAAGCAAGCGTTCTATGTTTGGTACTATACTCTTATCGTATTTAAATTCTCGACTTTACTATACAGCATTGGAGTAAAGCACAGCCGCTTAGTGAAACTTCGTATTTTATGAGGCGTTACATCGGTAAAAAAAACACTCAAAAGGAAACAACAGTAACTCCGTTAAAGTAAGCATCATTTATTGTCTTCTCGTTTTGGTACGAGAGATAATAGTATTACGACGACGACGACGAAGGATGCATAAAGTTCAAGTTGCTCAGAGCAGACAAGTTGTTTCTATCAATGATACATGGAAATCTACTTTAACTACTTGCGAAATTACGTTCGCTTTGTAAATTGATTAAGTTGTTGCTCTTAAACGAGGTTAAATAATCGATACTTCTGAATAAAGTTTCTCACTTCTAGACAAAACAGCAATTAGTTCGTCGGGCTATATAGGTATAACTCATCGTGCCGTAGAGTTGGGGACTATAAACAAAGTAAATTCGCTGTAACAGCAACGTCCATTTATTTAAAAGTGCACTTCTGTTAATAATTCTGTCATTGTGTTTCAAGAAAGGTCTTGTATACGTCTTATTCTGCTTTATTTTTAAAATTTCTTGCATATTGTCGCAAGAGGTGAGAGGTGAAGCAATGTTGGCGGCGTTCCCTCGAGATAAGTGTGATTAACTTTCCGTCCAAAAACAGAGTGCTGCAACGAAATACTATAAACTTTTGTTTCCCTAAATATGTTCAATTTAATTTCGTTTTGCTTACTTCGGGATTTCCGGTTTATTATTATTATTATTTTGTTTTAGTGAACCGGAAATTACAAAGAAAGTTAAATAATTAGTTTGAATTTAACAGGTAAAAGAAAAGAAGAAGCGAAGATCTACATATTTTCAAAACTAAAGATATTCAATAAAACCAACTGGTAAATATGATGTTTTTAGCATCTCCTCGAAGTAACCATAATTTTACTATCTAGAAAATGAGCAGACAAATACTGACTAGAGTTCAGCATAGAAGTAATAGATTTATTTACAGCACGCTAGGTTAAAAGAAATCGTAATTTAGGTAAATACAGATGTTTACGAAAGAACTTTATGGTTACATTTCTCGAGGCATTCCATAAGGTGAACGCTACAGAAAATATCAACCCAGAAATGTTAGTAAATATTTAACAAAATGCTAGGAATCGCATTACGGTTTGTATGAAGGAAAATGGTGCTCACTCCGAATAAATATTAAAATTATACGCATAAATTAAATTTCCCAGATTATCTTTAATAGAATTAGCAAGAAACTTACACATTAACTTTATGATTAATTTTCTAAGGAACAACGCATTTGAGGTGTAGGGGAAAAAGGACAGTTACCTGCTGTTAAAGAAGAAAAGGAATGTGTTACGTAAGTGATTCGATTGATTTATTATATAAAGAGGCACAGGTATTTATATCTTATCAGATAAAATTGTTTCCTTTTATATAAACCTCTGGCATTTTTGAAAACCATGGTGAAGGAAGAGGTTGAATTCATGGAAAAATGGTAAATCTCCAAAGTTTCAGAGCTTTACATACAATACAATGCTAGAAGATGCTGCGATAATATATTATATTTTCAATTACTACCTGTTTTGTTAAGGCTCAAGCCACAACACAATGCTACATATTTGGAAGCAGTGTGGCTAAAATTCACATTTGAATTAAAATTTTCGAAGTCTATATTATTGTCTGGTTACCTATAGATATTTACTATGTAAAGTGGATACAAATTCGATTATATTTTCAATAACATTATTAATACAATAAGATGCAAACATTAAAATTCTTAATACATTTCTGGCTTAGTTAACCAAACTTTCGCGAAGCATACTCTGAAAGGATGTACATAAATAAACACGTACGTTAATATAACAATCTATTTATCAAAATTGGTTCAACAAACGAGTTCATAATTTTAATAAATACCTGTTTATTATATCGATCGAGGCATACTTTTCGTATATTACACTCTATATGCAATAAACAGATTATTATATGTCTAATGAAAAAATCCGCAAAGATTGTTTCGCTGCTTACAAAGTAAGTCAATAAACGAATATTTATTACATTAATAAACAAGTTTCAATTTGATATACGTAGTTCACGCTTGTAATAAATTTATTAGTTAATAATTTTTTTTTGCTAAAATTTTAAAGTAATTTATTTACTTTTTTACATGGATTCTTCCTGGCTTATAGGAAGCGTTCTTAAAAGGAAAAAAATGACAGTTAAATTTACTATCTAATACATTTCTTAGAACATTTGAGGTTTCAAAAGTTATAAGATACTACAGATTACGTCAGACATCATTTTCAAGGTAAACGCTTCGCATAATTTTCAATCAGATCGATAATTGCGGACTCTTATCTTAATTGAATATTCTATAAATAACCAGCGGCTTCCATCTTACCACACAAATAAACCAAACTGTATAAAAACTATTTGATGGCTCCAAATTATCTTACAGCCCACTAGATGAAATAACTACCGAAATTATCAATTCGTTTGGGTTTTACCTGGACAGCAATTCGTCACGGTGCATTTACAAGAGATTCTGGCGTTTTTTAACTTTGTAACATGTAAATTAAATTTCGTAATTCGTGGGACGCACTCATTGTCTTTATCCGGATTGCCTTACGACATGCAAATATGCAAATTGGAGAGCAGCGAGTGCAAAAGAGTAGTTAAATAATGACATCTTGGTTGTTGCCATTTACAGACGCGTTAATTACCGTAAATTAAAATATTTTAGATCTAGCAATTTTTAATGCACCTTCAGAGAAGATGATCAAATGCTAAAGTGGAACACTGCTTCACTTTATGGCTTCATATCGATGAAATCTTTGTTGATTCTTTGTAGACAAAATGCAATAATGAGATATGTTGATGTTGATGATCGAAATCTTTATGAAATGCCTTATATGAATAAACAATCAAGACAATACAGCCTAGCAGACGAAGAAGTTAGATCACGGTTCAGTGAGAACAGATGAAATTAATAAATTAAGTACGATTTGACGAAGCAGGGTTAAAAATGTTTTCAAATTAAAACAATTTACAGTAAACGACATTTTTTTAATAATGCGACTCGCCAATTTTGCCTGTCAACTTATTTATTTTAATTAGATATGTATTTGTATTTTATTTGAATATGTGATGCGAAACACTTGACCGTATAAGGTAGGATTAGAAACTAAATTAATTTTCCGAAAACATTGTACAGCGTATCGTTTCTTCAATACAACTACTTACTTTTCTCTTTCTTGTCATATTCCGCTTACAAAGAAACGAAAAAGATGCCATATTCATTGCGCTTTTAAAATTGATATTTTCAAGAAATTCAGGAAAATATGTTCTTCCAAGTCAATTAAAAATTGAAGCCTATAATAGATCGAATAATGTGTTCTCCATTTGGATATTCTTCATTGAAAAGCGTACACACCTCTTGTTGTGTTCTCTTATGGTCACCACACACAACCATCACTGGAATTATTATTAATTTCACTTAAAATTACAGTCTTATATTACGATGTGTTTTTTCTAAATTTCGAGGTAAGAACTAATTTCTAATAAGAGCTAAATATCAAGAAAAATAACATTGTCAGAATACGCTATATCATTCTATTTAAAGCAAAGAAATCACATGTCAAAGCTGACAAACAAATTTTTTTCATGCATAACCCAAAACCTTAGGAGCTCGCCAAATGACTAACTGTATACGATACTCTTCATATAACGAACCATGGCGGTTGCAAAAGCATTATACTGCTAATACTGTTCTCCCAGTAAATTGTCAAATCCAGTGTGACGCTATTGTTTAACTCTATATTCGGAAGTAGCATACCCATATATTCATTTTAAGTCCTTTGTGTAAGTTTCCTTCTATCTCCAAAGCTAAAGTCAAAATTACTACGCTCTAAACTAAAACGATAAGAATATCCATTGCTTTTATCCAGAGATGTCTATTACAACAAGAGACGAAATGTTGAAACCTTTCTGTAACGTCAACCCAATGCGCTTCCAATTAATATTACACGGTGATTACACAAAACCCAATAAATCAGTTCTTTACCCACATTGTTAATTTCCCTAAAATAACCAATACTGAAATGCTGTAGTACAAAAGCAGATATATCTAATATTTGTACTGTAATTTACTATGATTTATTAATTTTTTTTATTTATTTATTTATTATTGTACATGCTCAGTATTATTATGACGCAATATTTGAAGGTTATGTGAGAATATTAAGGTTTGAAAATGTCGAAAATTTGTTAAAGCAACAAAAGAAATTATATTAACTAATAAATGTACCACAACAAGGAACTACGTTTATCAAATCGAAACTTTTAATAAAACGAGTAAATACCATTTATTAGTTTGCTTTATGAGAAGCGAAACAAGCTTTAACGATTTATCACTGTAGGTTAATAAACATATTCTTTATACCAATGAAAAACTGTTTATTATGATAAATTCGTTCATCGGACGGATTTTGATAAAAAAATTACGTTAAGGTACTTTTCCATTGTATCTGCTTCATTTTTCATTCAGTACATTGGTCAATTGAAGATTAAGTTATTCCAAATGAAGTAAATACCAAATCGCTTCTTCTGTTCATCCTAGTACTTTTAAAAGTTGAAATAAATTGGAGACATATTGAATAAAACGCGATAGTACACAGTGTTGGTCATTATCTGTATCTTTTTCTTTTCTCTCAGTTGTTGTTTGGAGTGTGGATAGGTACCTTTCATAGTTACAAAACAATAATCAAACAATGGATGTAACCCTTTTACTTTTTTCCGCTATGGATTCAACTAAACGACGTTTTTTTAACGAATCTCATAAAGTACTTTTTTACCCTTACGGTCCTGGTTCAATTTTCAGGTATACCGACGTATAACGAGCGGCGTAAATGTCATGGTCGAGCGTGACGAAAGAAAATAGTTATTTGTACTTTTTCTCACTAATTCCAGCACAAAACTAATACCATGTCGGCAACCGCTCCGACCTATGTAATGGAAAAAATGAAAACCACGTTGATAACTTTTTGTTCATGGTCGGGTAGATTCCGGAGGGATTTCATACGGCTGATATCGAAACTCACTTTTAATTAAATAGATCAGGAGAAATGGCGGCAGGGACATTATCAGTGGCGTAGGAGGTACCAGATTCAATGAATTGCTTTCGCGGTAAAGTGCTTTAAAGTTGATATTACATGCATTAGACTGTAATTATTTAGCGTACATAAATGGGTGAATCTAATCCTCTTTATCGCTTCGATGGATTGTAATTAGAAGCCATTGTATCGGACGTAATGTATTCACATATTAATTGCCATTCTAGGAATATCTATGTAGGCGATATTAACTTGTTATATGTCACCATTATATCTACCATAGCACAACGACTATCAAAGCCTTCCTAAGATAATTACATACTTCACTTTATCTAAGTAAAAACAATCAATTTATTTCTGAGGAACGTAATTTTTTTAATTTGTTAGCAAATAGAAAGTTTAAATGAATGCTAACTGTATATATATATATTGTTCAAATCGAATTAGATTCGTGAATAAAAAAGCAATTCCCCTATTTTCTCAGAACCTTGAATTAAGAACATTAATCTTCATCAATTAAATCCGTATCTATTTACCAAACAGGACTTTCTCTGACTTTTTTTCACAACAGTCTGTTGCCGTTTCTTTAGTAATCATACTAATAGAAAATTCCTTCCTCTTCTGAACTTATTGCACGCTTGTAGGTATTTACAGTCCAATTGATGTAATTCGGTATGTGTTGGAGAGAAAGTTCGTTATGTAATGGAAATAACACCTGCTACTGTATGCTCTTCTAATACCGGTAAGAGACCTTCGTTTCTGGATCATTTCATATTATACACATGCATTCTATACAGTGTCGTTCACTATAAGTTACAAATTATTTGAGAGGACGTAATAAAGCTTTCGAACATAAAGATAAGAATGTGCTTTCATAAATTGCAATGGAATACCCCACAACCCACATTTTATGATATCCAACAGAAACAGAAAAATTTAAAAAAGATAACCCTTTCAAGAGTCAAACAATAATTCGTTCCACTTCAAATCCCTTGATGGTTTATTCAGAAGAAGCTGTACAATGCACGCAATCAGTTGACGCAGACAATGCCACACATTATAGACTCTGAATTGTAAATTGAACCTCTCGGAGACAACGTAAAAAAAGGTGAAATTACTTAATTTTATTAAGTTTATTTTTTAATTTAATTGTTTCTCTTTGATAAGTTTTTGAAATTTTAATAATTACCTAAATCAACGTCTACCCGATAGCTAATTATGAATTTATTTATTTAACAATGTATTTCGATTTTCAATCTTTTTGAGTTCTTTGACTCTGAAGAAATATAATTAAACTTTTCGTTACTGAATTTTATTTCTCCCACTAAAAGTTGTTTATTGGACTCTTTTTCTATAATACATGTGCCCATATGTGTAAGAAAAAGAAGAGTCTGAGGAAATTTGGAGGGAAGAGGTCATCAATACTGCTTCACCTCGTAACAAACGCAAAATAAATGCAACCAAAATATCAACAAAACATGCCTTCAAACGTGACTAAACGAAAAATTAAGACCATTGGATAAAAACTATAACGATATATTTAACAAATGAGTTCGTTTCGCGTTTTAAGATAACCAAATCTGTATGCACTTTATCGCTTAAAAGTCTTCATGTTATCTCTTAAGAACTCAGCAGCAATTTGTAAGCAGAATTGTACGCCCTTGCTTTCGATGTTTCCGTTATATGCCAGACATTTTTCCAAAAAATACTGTCCATAATCATTCGTCCGCAGTCTCTTGATATTTCGAAACTTGTATTGTCAGAAAAATGAATTCCACACAAAAACTGCAGGCGCTGGTAAAATTCTTACTATATATTTATTTAAACTTGCTTTGGTAGCATCCGCTAGAGATTCCATCTACAAAAAATTGTGTTTACTGTGCATTAAATGAGAATGCAGTAAGTGAAAAATAGGATTAGGAATTGGAAGAAGATATTGCATTACAGTAACTTGCATCTCATTTAGCTTACTTTAGCAGTAATAGGCGAGATAAAAACGGGCTACGGGCTAAAAAAAGCTACTGATTGCTTCAAACAGGTTTATTAGAGGCTGACGTATGTATATTTCCGCAGTCATTGTTTTTATTTGCAAAAAACGTTTCCATATATGACGCAGTTTCAAGCTGGACATCTTTCTGAAATAAAAAACAATATCAGAGGTTTTTTTTTCCTCATAATCACAAAGTGTGCATTGGGAGAGTGCTAATGCCCTCGCAAACAACCATGTTGTGCCTATAGACATGATTAAATTGTATCCTGTTGAATGTAAGCGAGTCAGCAGTTAAATTTCGAGAGGGTTTTGTAACTCTGTCCAGCTACATACTTCCAGTAATGTTTGTGCTATTTTGTGATCCTCTTATGAATTGCATCATGTACTGCAGTCTGAGTTATATCTAAGTTAAGTTTAGGGATTACGAAGTTCATTTGGGAATTTTCCAGTGACATTGCCCGCTATACCTTCCTGTTCTGGTTTCACATCAAACTGACCTTTCTGTGTTTAGACAGGGATATTAATTAGGTTTTACATGCATTCCCGCACTAGCTTAGAAGCTATGTGGTGATGTGCTACTCTCTCCAAACCTGCCTTAATGTCAGAGAAAACGCAAAGTGTCTGCCTCCTTTCCATTTCGACATTCTTACCAATTCAAGATTATTTTGAAAGATTATCATAGAAGATCGTGAAGATTGTTATGTCATTACTTACGCCAATCAATCATCAGTCTTACCATTGCAGGGCACAACCAGTACGTCATATGTGGTTTAAGTTCAAGTAATTCAATTTTATGAAAAGAACTGGACTGAGTACCATTAAATGGGGTATTATGCAAGCAGATTTACTAGAAACATTCTTAATATTCAAGATCCTGTACCAATAGGCAGAATAAGGCGATAATATAGCTTTTTAATATTTTAGTTATAACCTTCACTTAATGTGTTTTACTAAGCATCAGATGTATAAGATATCAAACTTTGTTTCTAAATGAAACAAATCAACACTGTAATTATATACTCAAATCCGGACCATCGTGATAACACCGCCGCTCTTCACATGGAAGAGGTTTCGGTAAAAAAAACCACACTACTATTGATATTCTAAACAGCCAGACCTCTACATTATCGAATCGTTCGCAAGAAGATTCAGTAAGCGAATATAAATTATCCGAACAGTACAATCCCGTGCACAAATTTGTTGTATAATCCAATTCTATGAATAGTTACGCCACTGGAGAGCACTCAAACGGCTCCGTGGCGTACAATTTATAGATCAGTAACTGAAGGTGTTGTTATTTATGAGGTAGGATGTGCCCCGGTGGAATTTCGACCTATCGATTCGTTTCATCTCTTCAAAAATGTTTTATCTTAATAAAAGTCTCCCTCTATGTCTACTTTGTGTCGGCTGCGCGTTATTAATGCCTCGTTACTATTATTATTGTTATTTATCAATTCTCTCTAGATCTTGTTCCCATAGCAGGTGAAGTTATAGGGAGTTCTCATTTTCGCAATTAGATCTGTGTTAATAATTCAATGAAAGTGGGATAGTACTACATGTTCAATAAAATAGTAACAAAATACTTTCAAAAGGTTGCCAATAACATAAAGCGGTTGATTGATGTATGAAGGTTAGATATTGGATTTTAATAGTCACATCAATAGAAATCAATGGTAAAAAATAATCATTAACGTTGACATTAAGGTCGCAATCAATCAAGGATGTGAAGCTGGAATAGCAAAATTCTCACACTTTTAATGCAGCTTCAAATGACACCTACATTTTTGGGAGGAAATTTATTTACATGTTTATGAGCCAGGAAATTTCTTAATGATTTGTAGATGAACACGCAAACAAAGATAAAGTGTTGTGTAAATAAACACACAAACAAAAGTAACCAAAAATGTCTTCTCCCAGTGAAGGGGTCTCTTTAGGTAATGTTTGTTTGAGATTCTTTTTAGTTCGTCCGATGCAACAAATACCGAAATATGCAATCAATTTTATAAAATTCAGAGCGTTGAATCAGTCCCCTTTCATCTCTGTTATTGCACGTCTGAAAATTGTGTCTGTAGAGCAATATGAAAAGCTACAAGACTTTTATTTCCAGCTTTCAATGAATGATTGAATGAAAGCAAATTTACAACATGGTACAAAATTGTAGCGCCTGTCTACAGATTCCATCAAGGGACGTAAGGACTACATAAGTTGGAAAAGTATGTATCTTTACATCTACCAACTTTTTCCCAATGTAATTGTAGAATCAAAGCAAAATAATATGAAAATCTGCTATATGCATTTAGTCAAGGGAAGTATCGGTAAAGAAAATCGAAAATGCACTATCTATACGAATACAATGTTCCTGAGCATTATATTGGCAGTATTTCGTTACTTCTGCTTCAACTTCATCGAGCCTGCGTCTCTTCCTTAAAGTAACAGACAATTTTTAATTAAAAATCGCACTGAAGATTTGTGTGCACTAAAAATATTATAACATGGCGTGTAACAAAACGATTCATCACTAAAGAATTCCGCTGTTGGTTCCAGTTACATCACTGCATGCAACGTTGAAAACACATCAGACTAAATTATCTGATTCTACGATAGTGTTGTTATAGAACTTAATCTAACTAGAGCTACTAACCTTTAATCAGCTACTCTTCAATCTTCCTCACATTCTATAGTTCTTCCTTGAGCGACAGCTACTCATCTACCTTCGAATACCGTTAACTGATGAAGGTAGCTATGTTTTCGTGCTCCACCCAGCGTTTTAAGACAACGCTAACTGTAGAACAACAAATTAGATTAAAAACAACACTGGATTATGTAAACTTAGCGCCAATGTATCGAAATACGTTCAGTTTTGACGGGCTACTAGTTTTTCATTGTAGGCAGTAATAAAAATATTGAAGATCGACTCACAATTGACAAACTTATTCATTTGGATTATAGAATTTTCAGGATTCTACTATTTCCGCATTATAGTATGACCATCATTTAGATCTTGTTTACAATAGCTTCCTGCAAAATTTAGTTAATAGGAATTATTTGTCCCTGACAGTGGAATAGTTTTATAAGAAGTGGACTAAATATTTTTTTAATTCATGCAGTATAAATAAGCAGAATCCTGTTATCGAAGTAATTTAAGCTTTACTGACAATAAGCTCAATTTTGAATAGGAATAAATTTAGAAAAGAACCCGTCGGTATATCTGAAAGCATAAATACACCAGCGTATATGCGAGCGTACGTCAAAACCACCCTCTATTACTTACCACCTTCGCCGAGCTTATTTATGTTTATTTGTAAGGGTTCAGCTGTCGCTATAAAAGCTTAAGTTGCGATATAATACGAGCAAAGTACGTTATTTTTGAGCGATACACAATGGTTTCTCTTGAGGGGTGGTTTTCCATCCCCTATCTTTTGCGCTCAGAAAGGAACACCAGTAACAAACATCATTTGCTATGAATATTAGTTTATCCGTTGGGGGAATTCTACAAAAAGAGTTTTATTATTTATTGAAACACATGGGTGCACGCGTTATGATTTGTGTACGTATTATGGATACGTACAGTAGGTAGATACGTATAGTGCGTGTGGTAGAACTGCTCAGTGCGTGAGTACTGGATGTGTAAATTTGACAGTTGCTCGTTTCGTAAGGGTATACTTAGAATATGATTGATATTTTTAGGGGATAAATTAAGTAAATATTAATGTGCTCGATTCAATGTGTATACATTATTTCCTTTTTACATACATAGATATGCGAACGTTGTAAGCCCACTTCTCGCTCTTATGAATTAGAGTGATTTAAGCTAACCATTCTGTCGCTATTGTTATCCTTAAGTACAATTATCTCTTAAATAATGACTACTGCAAACAAGGAGCCGTATATTCGAACATGAGTTACTGCAGTAGAATTTTCAAGGAACCTTTTATTGTTATTTTATATCCAAAATAAAAAAGCAATAACAAATTAATTGGGGCGGAAATAATTAATAAACTTTGCCCGACAAAAGCTCGCTACGTACGTAAAATGTATTTGTAAAAGGTCACCACGATTCAGCATTGCAAACTCTGCTAAATTTAATTGCAATTTTATTACTGCTAAAAGCAAGCGGTGATCGTGATTTGTTTACTTCTTGTGGAAAATGCTGCATTCTCCTGGTTTGAGGAACCAGCTTCGGCAGGCGTCTGCTTCGATATACCACCTTGATGAAGTGAAGGTACCAATTACTTTGCTTAGAAGTATTGTGTATAATATACTAATGCGGTTTCCTTACTCAGTTAGGTAAATATAGTGTATACCTAATACGAGCGTAGCATTTGACTACTTTAAATATGTTGTCAATTCGCAAAATCTGTCTATCGTTTAATGGGAACACCATACGGCTACTCAACAGTTCTCGTTACCTAATTCTATTTGTTGAAACACCTCCATGAATGTATTGCTGCGTGCTACTGGCCCCATCCATGAGCGACAATAATACAAACCATGTTTTGTGCGGTGTATGGAGTTTACATTATGAATAACTAATTCCACGTAGTATCGCATATTTGTTCTTTATTTCACGGAATCTTACAAGCTCTCGCATTTGATGTGTACCAGATTTAGATACCTTTGTGTATGCCATAAGAAATTAAAGCAATTAAATTAAATACTTGCGAATATTGAACTAAATATAAACATAATGTATATGAATTTCCAAAATGAAACTAGTAAAGTACAAATAAAATATTAAGTATCCTTAACAGAACGATGACCAACCTTTGATTTGATAATTAGGTTGCTACAGTCAGATTACCATTAAATTCATCATCATTGTATGCGAATAGGTTTATGTGTATCATTGTATGAATTCCGCTATAATTTAACTTACGCTTGTCACTGAATTTAGTAGGTACAAGAGTTTTCAAAAGTAGAAGAAGTATCAATGACAGATGACAAATGAATACATTGGCGATACTTAAAAAAATTAAACAATCTTGATAATAACAGAATTCTAAGAGCCTGCCAGCTGTATATATCAAAACTCTACTATTCACATTATGCAAAATTATATGAAATAAAAGTTATTAAGGTTCAAGTAGACTATGCAGTAACAACATTTCGGTGTACACATATTTTGCTCTGCTGGTGCCCCTACACTAACAACACTGCAATATGAAATATAATAACACGTATGTTATCATATTTCATATTGCATATTTTTGCACCTGGATAAAAATGGAAGAAACATAGCACACACTAAACAATCATAAGCGCTAGCTATAAATGCGGCGAACTGAGATTAAGCAGATCCATGTAAGATTTCCAGCCAGGATGCTTTAGATCAAGGAAAACGGAAATTTCTTGCTTACACATATTTTCCTTTGTGAAAACAGTTTTGCGGCTTTTAGATTTCCTTTAGCTTCTACTTTTTCAGAATATTCACAGAGAAAAACTGAATTTCTTAAATAATAGGATTTTTATGTCCAACACTGTTTACCGCAACTGTTCAATATGACCTCTTTTCTGAGAAACTAACGGTATTCAGGCAGAAACTATCAAGGGACAATCTATTAGAGCCTTACTAAACTGCTCGAGTAGAAATCAGTGTTTAGATACAAAGAGTATTAAGCTCAAGTTCCTAGACTATTGGTGACTAACTCAAGAAGTATGAATGAATGGAGAAATTGATCTGCAATGCACTTTAGCGTTATAAAAGCTCCAGCCATTCCGTTAAGTTATACTCCACATCATAGAATATTTCGGGTTGAATTGCAGCCATTTGTTTCCTAATACTGTTTTTTAATACTTTCGGCGTTTTTTTGTCGTATTACAAACACTATTTTTTTTAAATAACTCTAAAGTCAAAAATCCGCTCAGTCAGATTAAGCGATCTTAGTGGCTACGAATTTTCAAAATGTTCGTTTACAACACGATTTTGAAAAACAACAATTAACATATTTTTACCTGGTCGAAAATGAAGTTTTCAATTGCGTTTTCGTTTTGGTACCGTGAAATTGCATAATCTCTTAACATTTGCAGATTCACAGGTTCACCAGTAAGAGCTACAGTTGCGACCTCGTCATTCTGTATTTCCTGGAAAAGTGCGAACCAAGGATGAAGCCGCACCACATGGCGATCTTGTCATGAACATCTTCCTGAATTATGTGGATTTTTTGTTGACCACATTCGACAGAAAATGGATCTCATTCAGGTTGTATTTCAATCTGAGCCATTATTTGCAAAGAAAAACTGTACTTAGTTGCCAATACTGCCTCCTTTAAATCAATCGTTGCAATGTATACGTTTTTAGGAATTTGAGTAATTAATTTTCCAAACTGTGCTATATGGCGCTAAGACCACCCTGTATATTCCGCAGCTACTTTAGAACAATTTAGTTTTAAAAGTCGTTGCATTTTTAGAACCGACTTCTACTCTGACAACGTACCTCATACTAAAGCGTCTGATCTGAAGATTTTATCCGAATCCATTAAGATACATTACTTCAGAAAGGAATCATACTTCATGTAAGCTACCAACCAATACATAAATGATTGTCTACGTTGGTCACCTGTGCACCCTATTGCTTCGAAAATACTACGTCAAATAAGAAAAATAGAAACCATAGCTCATATATCTGTCCTGATTTTATTTTAGTCAAGTGTTAACTATGTTATTTCATAAGACCCTGTTCAGCGACACGGCGTACATAGCACAAATTTTCTGTTTTTAGAGATTGTAATACAAATTCCACTTAAAACCTTGTAGAGATATTAGCATTACTGTGTACAGTCACTCGCTGTAAGCCAAAAATAAAGGTACCGCCCATTTCACGACTGGCTTTTGTTTTCAGGTATGTTGTAAATGGTACCCATACCAACTTCAGGCGCTCCAAACATTAAACTTGATACTTCGCAACTTATTGCAGCCAACTAATTTTGTTGAAAATTAAATATCTACCTCTGTAATGTTATCACCGGGGATTATTTGGATGTAAGGTGAAGCACTTCCAAAACACTAATGGTGGAAAGTTAAAGGAGCGCTCGAAATTATAATCGTTTGTTGGCGAGGAAGAGAGTTTTTCGTTTCAGTATGAATGAAAATTTATCGCCAACGATGGAGGAATTGTCTCGATATTTAGGCACAGTGCAAGGGAAGAGAACGAGAAGGGTTATAAGGTAGCGAAGGAATTTAAAACTTTGTTAACGTTTTGAAATTGCTGCTAATAATACCCTATTCCTGGAGCGTATCGCGTTGCGTAAGGCACCTGGTTATACTGCAGCACACACACTCACGTTAGGTTATTTATACTAGGCCTCGGGGCGTTCGAAAAAATATTATCTCCCTGCAGCGCACTGTAAAATGATTAGGACGCATTAAATCTCCATTTCGAAATTTCGGTGTGTGGAGGGTGCCGTAATTTCCTGCGGTAAAATGTAATTCTTCCGTACCTACGCGCGTAAATATAAATCGATGGTGCCGACTAAATGGATACAAGCCTCCTACGTGTAAGAACAACCATCAATCAGTAAAAAAATCACACATGATACACTTACTTCCCAATTTTTACATTAACACTTCATTAGTAATTTTTTTCTTCTGTTGCAAATGGATTTATAAAACTTCCTGCTAATCTAAAACTAGAAGATGTTGCTGCTTTTAAAACCAAGACAAATACTCTTCGCCTTTTTTGTGTTTACTTCATTACGATCAAGATTATAATTAACATTACGATTATCGAAATCTAGACCGAGGAATTATTGCTGACAGTCCAAAGGCATGGATACAAAATAACTAAATTTCATCTGACAACTTTTATACATATAAAGAGTGTATAAAAATCATGGCTACTAATGGAGCGTTCTCATATAGTTCAAGAAATACATGTGAATAAAAAGACAAGACAGCTTTTAGCAAAATCACATATTAATTTCTATTTCTATTGTCACAACTTTTGTTTTAATTTAATTTAACTTTAATTCTTTACTAATCGCTTATAGTATCATCCAACTCTTACAATAAAGTAATTACATATACCCAACATGCGACGCAAAAATATCCAATCATTCAGATAAGAAAAACAAACCTTATAAAGGAGAGGCTCAATAAAATGCCACCCAGCGTGTCTCTAAGCCAAAGGCTTTTAATAACTAGCAGCAATTTTATGGAGGAAAGCAACGGATGTGAAGCACCGACGTATAAAACGTGCTGATATGTGGAGAATAACCAAAAGTAATGCTAAAATGGCTTCCTCGTGGTATTGGCGGAATCACTTATAGAAAAAGCAATGCAAGGAGGAAAGAAATACACTACTCACGGACACGTTTCTGCCTACTCAGCATCATCACCGTGGTTCGTCGTTTCGAACGTTGCGGTATTATCTGTGAGACAAACAGCAGCACAAGGTAGAATAAGAACCCTCTCCTCGGAACCATGCTGATGACACCGGGTAGGCAGAAACATGCCCGAAGGTAGTGTGTTTGTCCTGGAATTGGTTTTGCCATAAATGATTCCATCAATACCTCGAAAAAATTACTTCAACATTATTTTTTGGTTATTGTTTCTAGGCATTTTCTGATGTGTTCTGATATGTATGCAAAAACATTACGAATCGGAAAAGTAATGTATACATCCTTCAAAAAGATAGCCAAAAGACCGGATCGTTAACTGAATACAATTTTTTAACAAGTTTATATTAAATCTAAATAAATTTTGCGCTTGCCTCAAATTTTAATACAAAATATATTTGAACTTAATATAGTTACATTTAATTTCTCAGTGTAGTAGTAGATAAATCTTACAAAATTTTTATAAGCAGATTGTTGAATGTAAAAGAACTTGAGATTTTCTTAATTACACATTTTAACTTGTAACATCTTAATATATTTATTCAATTAATTTTACGGCCATTTACTGCACTATTGCAACCAACACTTACATAGCGTTTAATTTCGGTTGAAAAATTATTTTGTCTTTTTTTTTCAGTGATGTAAGAAACGAGGCTTTTTTTTAAAACACCGCATTTCTACCTCGACGTCGACCAGCAGAGCTTTTTCCAACGTGCGTAGGATGCCACCAACAAAAAAAGAGGCAACCAGAGCGTCTAGGAGGAGCCGTTAATAATTTTTTCCTCTACACATGCATTATTTATGTTGTAATTTACAGTTGCTTGTTTTTTCCTGGTGTTTACAGCTAATGGATCTTAAATTTTTACTTTCAGTGTGATCTATGTCTTCGGGTGCAAAAACGGCGAACACATTTGTTAGCTCTTTTCTCCTCCTACCAGTAGCCGAGCCGTGTTGTTATTGATCGCTGTTTGCTTATGTGACAAGCAAAGTATTCTAATGTTACTAATTAACTTGCCCTGTTACTGATTTATTTATTCTAATTAGACGATCGATTCATCGTAAATTAGAAGCGAACTATAAATACTAATGCGTTTTTTTTTCTCTGAATGGACATTAATAAAGAACCTAAAAGCGTACGCTGGAGCGATATGTCAATCAGTACAGAAGTGTCTTGTTTTTATTATACATACATGATATTAATATTCGAAAAACCAAGATTAGGATCTTATATTCTATTTATTTATTCATATATTCCATTATTTACATTTGTAAACGTTTGTAATAAGGCGTATACGATCCAGACGAAATAATACGACATAATAGTGTTGGCAGTATAATAAGCAAACAATTGAAATTGTTTCGCGCATTTTTGACACTAAACACTTGTTATTTATGAGGTGCAAAGTCATTGCACTCTAATCCACGTCGTAACCCAACGATTGCTACGTAGGTTAAAAAAAGATGTTAAAAATAAAAGGTAGTCGGTGATAGTGCATGTGCGTACGTATACGTTTGCACTGATAAATATTGGTCCATTTTTGACCCATTAGCCTAACGTTACATGCAAGCTCATTCATTATCCAAATAACGTTTGGTGCAATAATCTGTGAAGAACTCCGAATACTCCGTAGACTTGTTATAAGGATACGAAATCATCACATTGTTGCTATTCACCATTGCATCAAGAGAAGAGGTGGCTTCTTCTTCGGGTGCAACTTATCAAATGACGATTAGCGTCATAAGGATTAGCAGATCCTGTCATCTACGGAAGATCTAGAACCAGAAGAGTGATGCTGGAATAGGTTCACTGTTATCATCAGTGATTGCCATCATTTTCATGGTGGCCTCTGAAACTGACTTGTTGATACCGCTCGGTGAACGACACAATCGTGATTTAGCCACATGAAAGGAAAGAATTGCAAGAGCTTCAAATACACCTAAACAAACAATACAATGGTATCCAGTTTATGATGTAAGCTTTTCTTGGACGATTTCATGGAACGCACTATCGATTGCTGTAGAGAAGAAAAACTCACATGGACCTACTCTTATATGCAGTGCCATCCATAGAACTACACTCTAACCAGGGTGCAGAAAAACTGTAGATAGTAAAGAACGCATTAGAGGAGAACGTCTACAAACCAAGCGACATTCAGGGATTACTACAATTACTAGGAAGAGCGGAGAAAATAGCTTTAAGGAAGAAACGATAATGGATTCACCTATCTAGCGAACATCACAGAAGTGTCGGGTAGACTAAAGGAAGTCCTGTAAAAGAAAAATGTTCAACTTGGAATAAAGAAGATCATAGGACCCTTGTCTTAAAACAGGACGAATTGCTAAAGCTACAAATTAAATAGAGCTACAAAATATGGTGCAGAAGTGGCAAGGTATATTGATATGTTCTAAATGAACGAACAATCGAATTGAGTTGATAATCAAAAGGCTCTCTATTTATTTACAGTTACTATTACAAGGAATGGTTTACGCACAGTATATATGTGGTGGCTATGTGTTGTGTAGGTTGCTTCTTAAGATCCTGTCTCCTTTCCTTTTCTGCTGAAATCCAAATTCTCTCCCTTGAAATCCCCTAGGGTGTTTTCTTCTTTAGCTTGAATTTATGTTCTGCTTTTAACTTTATCTTTTGTTTGGGCAGTCTTGGATATTGTGTTTCTTTGTCGTCCAGTTGACTGGTTGTCAAAACTAGAGCCACTCATCTTACTCATATTTCCAGAATGCTCGCGATAATTATAAATAACATAATAATGAATTTAAAATCACTTTTTTGAGTTGTGTTGTTTTATTGATTTGATTCATTTAATAATAAAAATTATGAAAATGGGAAAAATACGAATCTTGGTAGCTTAGTCATATGGAGTGTAAATGCGTATAAACTTTTATTCTTAAAAAATTCTAAAAACAAACCACTTAAATAGGAGCAGTGCACCTCTTTCTTGCAGACAGACGCAGACTTATTGCACCAAGCTAAGATTTTATCTACGACATGGACACCTGCAAAGGAACACTTCACTAAAACTCTTACCACAATACTTTACTCACACTAAACACATGTTTCAAGAACTGAACCACAGTTCAGTTTTGCTGCTGATGATGATAATTTGGACATTGAAACGTGCGTTCATTTCGGGTGATGTATTATGTTAAGGGTTTTAGTGAAGTGTTTCAGTATTCCTGTGCAACAGAGTTCAATTACTTATTTACTGATATCTGCAAAGTCTTAAACGGTGATCCCAGTCCCAGTGTTGAACCATATTCTCCCATCAGACCAAGAAGTAGGGACTCCCTGCGTCATAGCGCTGCAATTTATATATGCGTACGAATGTTTAATGCATATTACTAGTTGAATAAACTTCCGTTTTTCTAAAAAAAACTGTTTCCACTAAAACTTCCTATAAGTGTTTAGTAATTGTTACCATTAAAAATGATGAGGTTATAATTCCACTTGCTTTTTATACGCGGAAACCAATTTTATTTTAATTATAATTACAGCTTACAGTAAGGTCGCTGCAACAATAATTAGAGCCTCTTCATAAAATTTTTATTTCATCCCGAAGACAAATAACGCGCCATAAACTACGGTTAATATGGCATTTATACTTACATGCCAGCTCTAATAAAACATTTACAACAAATGAAACTTCATTGCGAAGTAAAGCAAACTTTACTTTCCAAAAACATATACTTATCGATCATTAAGGAATAACTTAACGGGACCAGGTACTATAATTTGCTCGCTCGTACATTTGCTTTTATATGTCTCTATTTAGTTTTGCCACGGTTGATGCATTACTGCTTCTACGAATCGATAAACTTCACTCTATAATTTTTAATTTTCAGGCGCTGGTATCAGGCGCAATAAGACATGCTCTTTTTTATCTATTTATGGAGGAAGGCAGATGTACTTTGACAAACACTGATTTACGCCGGTCTGTTTTTGTACTTGACCAGGTTAATCTGGCTAAGATATTATCATAATGTAAGTGTAATCAAGAGCAATTATTATGCAGCTTTGACGCAATTACTTAATGCATAAGCTCAGTACATCACGCTTGACATAAACGTTAAATAAAATTGGCACCATATACGACCTTAAGTGTAAATTTAAAATTAGCCAATTTGCATATATATTTAATTACAGCGCCTCTTGCGTTAATGTGTTGGGGTTTAATATACGGCAAGTTCACATTCTTCAATGACTTCATTTTGGCAGCAGCTTCACTGCACCTCAGCCTTTTCGTAAAACAACATGTTACCTAATATGGAAAACTGTAGCAAGGATGTATTCAGAACAAAATTGTTTATTAGAACTGTCGATTTTAATTTTGTTTTTCTAAATTTAGGCACGTACTCCAACGGCGTAGTTTAATAATAACTGGTATTTAAGAGAAATTTTGTAAAGGAGCAATTACGACTTGTATAACTGTTTGGTTCTGCAAGCAGCGTTTTAGCAAATCTATTTGAGTTAAATAATATTACCTATTGAGTATGTAATATAGAATGCTTCACTGATTTTTATAAAAGGACCGTGTGTTGTGGCTCTGAAACGAAGCTGGAGCTTACTCCATTTTACACTTCTCTATTAAAATCGATAACTTGGTTAAAATATTTCAAGGTGCATTTTCATTTACGTTTCGGCGCGTTTCTTGCCAATGTATGCTTGAAAGGTACACTACTGTCAGCTGGCGTGAAGTCGATCAAAAAATTGGGATTTTTTCAGATAACTGGGAAACAAATTATTATATTTTACTGCAATTAAAAATATAACTTCATTGATATTTAGGCTACCGATTGGTCACTGGTAAGTTAGTTGAAAAAGAGATCGACTTCATTTCCAGTTTAGGGTGAAGTCGATCACCTCTACTAATTTCACACAATTCTCACTTTAAAACGATTTAGGTGAAATCAGAAATAAAAAAATATATATTCAAGCAATGGAAAATCTTGCAATGAAATGCACATTCATAAAAAGGAAACATTTATTCTTTGAGTGCGCTTTAAACAGCGATTGATTATTTTTTTTTAAGATGTCTAGATTGAAACCTTGTCAAATGTACGTCAGTATATCGACGTTCTCTCTCCATCGCACGGAGCTTCTTCGAAGTTGCATCATATCAAACCTTACTGACAATCAAGTGCTTGACATGACGGGCTATCATAACCACCCATTTTTGTTATGTATCGTAGCTTCTACCGCGTAAATTTCAATTTTTTTGATATAATAGAGCCGCCTTCCATGGATATATTTCTTATCGCATTCACATTTAAGTCGCACCTTCGGTATCACATTTGTTCATTAGTTAGCTCTACAATTGTAAATAAAAAATGCTAATTGTTTATGCATTGTTGCCATACGTAGAAATGTGGAAAACTCCCCTTAATCGACTTCACCCCGACTGATCAATTTCACTCCGGTGACGTTGCATATAGGTTCATACATATTGTTCTCCTGGTTAAATATACACGTGATAGTAGGCACACTAAAGTATTTTGTTACAGAAATAGTAGTAGTAAGATCTTCTTGAGCAAAAAAAGATACTAGTTTACAGAAATTTGATTGTTGAGATTAACGTTGCAGTAACCGCAAAAAACTTAACACTGCCGTCTGCTGTTATGTATATTACCACATTGCCTCGACCCATTCTACAGCCTACTTTCCTATTACTATCTAAATCTTAATTACGCTATACATATATCATAATCGAATAAATGCATTGGCCTTACGATAAATCAAATATAAACCTAACTTAACTAAATTACCAATAATCCTACGAAAAGTTACGATTTATTACATATAATTAGCATTATTATAAAAGCTGAACGACACGTTTCTCTCGTTGCTCGAATTGTGCGGATTGCCACAGAGATTCTTTCTACTTTAAAAATTATCTGTCAGCGCTAATTGCGGTAATTTAATATATGATACAACTTTCACGACCATAATCTTTTTAATTTGTTCTTAAAAAACAGGGAGTCGTTCGACGAATGAATTATCATTAGTGTCTTTAATGTGGCTATCTTGTGTACCTTTTTAGGTTCTTTCTGCTTTATATATACACATATTGTCAATGTTAAACGCTAATGGAGCAATTTAAAAACGTGTGCAAGTGCATGGGAATGCATTGACAAAGGTGTGTTTGTATTCCATTATTTTTTACAGCGATGGATATATTGAACCAACTTTAAATAATGTAATTTACGGCTTTTGGAAAAGTCACTCCAGGTTCAACAAACGAAGCCTCAGCTGGTTGTAGATTATTTCGGCAATGGTGAGCGTCGAACAAAGAAAATAAAGTAATTACAAGTCAAGATGTAGCACAAAACAGAACAAACTTAATAAAAGTTCAACTTTTAATAAGTGCACCAAGTAGAACCTTTTCCTGTCTTCCTGTTCGGAATTCCTACTCCTTCTTCTTCTACTTTCTAGTCCTGCTACTACTCCTTGATGTAATGTAATTTTCCTTGAGAGAACGATAACGGAAATATTTCAAAGTTTCAACGCAAAGTTAACTCAGTAAATGTAATATTTCCTCGATTGAGAAGTTCGACTTACGTAACTTCATTATCTTTTTAACTGCGGCCGTAGCGTGGAGTGAGTGTGAGTGAGAGAGAAGAAATAAAAGCAGTAAAAACAAACCGAAACGGTATCGGGAGGAACGACTCATCGCGGAAATCACGAACTAAAGAAATCTTGCATTCAGTGACCAGAAGTCAAACAAATGATATTGTGAATGAAGTGTATCACACCCGCGCAGATCCGGATTAAGGACTACAGATTACCATGTGTTGAAAACGTAAGGCATAATTAAGTTTTTATTTTCAAGATCAATTTCTACAAATTGCCGGATAGACAGCGTAGATTTCTCTTAAGTAGTTGTTCTTACACCAATTTATTTGATATAACAATCAGATAACAAAAAAATTAAACCAAATCAATGTTCTTTATTCTTTGGCAACAAACCATATATTACAGTCAATAGTTGCATTAGTATTCTATAGGCCATGGATGGGCCTGGATAAATCTACTGTAACGGTGGTTTTATTTGTATTAGAATAGTTTGAGAGAGACTTTTGATAAACCTTAGTACTTGTCTAGATTGTTTCTTTCCTCCAATTCAGTGCGTATTATGACTTACTGAAATTTTGATGTCGTTTGTGGCGAATGGAAACACATTGGCATAGAACGTATTCTAACGCCAGAAGAACGACAGAATAAATTTATATAAATGATATTCTAGGACCATGTCACCTGGAAATAAGTCTGCCAGTATCTTAAGATTCCGTTTGATGGAAAATTTTTTGCAGCGACTAGATACACACGTGTTTCTTCGCCTCATAAGAAAGGAATCGTGTCGTCTACCGGTTTTTTAGAGAGCCGAGAAAACACATTTAGTTGCTTTGAAAATGTAATAATTTCCTTGTTTTGTCCATCGCTGCCGTAATAATAACGTCGTTTACACATCAACACCGCATTGGGTTCCGTATCAGATCAATTGTACAACTCAATTTTATTATCCACTTTTTAAAAAGCAGCACTTGACACCAAGAGTTGACGGAAGTATGGTGCATTAACCAAATAACCTTTTGATACAACCAATGCATTGCATCTATGAAGCTAACGCAAACCCTGTATGTATCTTGTTCGACCATCTCTGTTCAAAGAGGCTACAGCTAATACTTCCTATACAGTTGTTGCATTTCGCTTGCTTATGGAAACCGTTTACAACTTGAAATTATCCTTAATCACTTGATTTTATAACGTGAAATCGATACATGCTTTTCAAATTGTGAAAAATAAATCAAAATTGCATTGAATAGGTTGAATTTAGTTGACCGCTTCATTTAACCAGCAACCCATTCTTGTGAACCCGCGGATATACTGCATACGGGATACAAAATATACTTGTATAAGGTTTATAGGCCATGACTGCTGACGGTAATCTTGTATCGTTTTTTGCTTCACATATAAGTTACCCGTAAAGTTACATTCGTTACAGCCTAGTTAACATAACCTTACCTTCAGATATCTGCCACTTCACTCTAGTAGAAGCTTTTTATCATATTTAGTAGATGAAGTGTCTGAACTGACATTTATTTTTAGTTTGTTACTGTTAATCCGAATCTAAACTCCTCGTGGGCTAAAGAGTTGGCTAGAAACTCTGTTAAAGCAACTTGTTAACAAGACACTGTTCCTCAAAAAGCATGTAGGCAGCCTTCTCTTAACAGAGGAAACCGCATGCAGATTCTGCCGGGTGAAAGAAAGGACTGTCACCCACATAGTGTGCGGTTGCACACAAAGAGGAATATGGCTGCTAGGGATAGTCTTGGTTATTTAACATTAAGGCGCAGGCATCTCTTACAAGTCTCGGGAAAGAAGCAATGATAACATAAATGAGCTAGTAATTTAGGAATCACAACTACGTCCTAACTAACCTAAGCTAATCTAATCAAGCTAAGAAATAACCATATACAACATAACCTGATCTTATTATCTCGTCTTGACAAAGCGTCAACTAAATTTAAATTTAGATGTTTGGTATGTGAGCCTACCCTGTATACAACTAGCAAACGTCCGTATAACATATCAACTGCCGCTTGCTTTTCAAGCAAATTATGTATAATAAAAACTTTTCCTCGCATTTAAAATATTTTACATCTTAACATTTTAACTTTTTACCCTTAAACGCATTTAATCAATATTAGACTAAGAACGCCCTTCTTGAGTCGAAACGGTGAAATTAATATATTCAATATATATGATATTGAAATACAGTTTGTATTTTTCTTAATCTGTCTTCTTCTATCTCGTCAACTCTGTAAACCGCGGCATTTGTTCATTATAGATTTCCATCATTTCTTTAGACAAACTGAAGTCCTGGAAAAGAAAGACTAACCACTAATTCTCTCATAATTTGAATAAGTATGGAAATGAAGTTGTGATGCACCATTTTCAACAGTAACAACAGTAGATTGTTAGATGTTCACTTAATTTCTACGTTACCAGACCAATGCTAATACGAAATCCGCCCGCATATAACATCAAAGAGCTGACTTATTAAATTTACGAAGCCCTTGAACTACAAATTTCACAGTATTATTGCCCGGATGGTAGACTAATGAATAGTCCGACCCTGTCTTGATTCTCCACCTCGCTGGGTATTTATTGTTATTCGAGGTATAATACTGTTATTATAGAGCAAAACAATGGACCGTCTTTGTGTCCCCCTAGTGGCGTAATGAATATTCGATGTATATACATGTATATGTATACGGATACTCGATACTTTATTACTAACGGTAAAAGATGTCTTAAGATTTGCTTCGGATCCTATAATGGAATACATGAATTCAGTGAAAAATTTCAATTTTCTCCTATAAATATTGATAAATCACTGTATCTTGGTGTGAAAGGTGGTTGCAATACAGGAATCTAGGAGATATACTACGTAACTAACTGTTTATATATATCTATGTCAGATGTACGCCTGCAGTACGAACGAGTGCACTTTCTGTGCGCTTCACGAAATTAGCAGAGACTAAACAAATTCGTTTCGTTTTCGTTAACTTTCGGCAAAACCAGTAAGCAACATGAACCCATTCTCATGAGACGAATAAACACCAGTCTGTCTAGTCTCTGCTAATTTCGTGAAGCGCAACTCGTCTCTAGTCAAATGTGCTAACATATTTATTGGGGTTGCAGCAGTCCTTTTATATCAAACTCATGTCAAAACTAGCCTAGATATTGAAAAAACTAATCAAATACTGAAGTAGCAACTATATTTTAGAGACCTTTTCTTTTTAAATACTGATATCAGCTACTGATAACATTTTAATGAAACGGAAAGAAAAAAATTATTTCACTAAAAGCAAATTTTATCCAAACTATGATTTATTGAAATAATATCATCTTATGTAGCAAGCATTGATCATACATACCATTGATTCTAGCGGCACTTAGTCAGAGCTGTGCAGAGATGATCCAATAACTCTATGTTTTGCTACTCTAAAAACTCAATCGCTTTTCGATTCATCATTATGGGTTGGTTTTTCGAGGCACGGCAATCACTCTGGTAAGCAAACAGCGGTATACCGATCAGTATTAGCCGCCCTTCGATCTTCTAAAGGAATTCTAGCAACATGATTCGAAACTGAGACAAAAGATGCGACCATTTTCCTCAGCACTTCTTCTCATCTTGAAACACCCATACAGCAGATTGCCATTTGGTTTCGGATCCATAGGAATATATCAATGAGTCCTCATTGATATATTCTCCCCTCACAACGACACTATAAACTACCAGAACTACGGAAAAATGAAATTAATTAATTTAGAAAAAAAAATGTTTTCGGGTATTATTACAATAAGCAAAATAAATTTATGAATACTTTCATTCAGTTGTCCGATAATCTTTTATGTAAGGATATACAGAGTAGCAAGATTTATTCCAAAATAGGAGGCACGGATCCGACATTTGGCAATAAATTCGGATCCAAAGAATCGGATACCCGATCCTGTTAAGAGGACCTGATGGCAGATCTGGACCTGAGTAACGGATAGCGGATCAGGATCCGAGTATTGCATAATGGATCCGGGTATCCGGACAGTTACTTCAATTTTATTAGATATTAACAAAACAAAACTGGTTTGTTATGTGAGTGCTTTGATAATGAAAGAAGGATTAGTATCATAACCGCCATTATAGGTCCAAACTACAGTTCTCCTTCCAACATATTATCTATTGGGGTACTTTACGTAGTGACTTTAACGTAAAAAGCAACTCAAATCACGTACTTCCGCCAACATGTGATAAGTTCTTGTAGCCTTCACGTAGATTACCAACGTATTATTTATACTGTAGGGCTTTTCTGCTAGCGCGATAGCATAAATCAAAGCTTTATCAAATCCTATTGTAAATCTTTAAAAATGGTCTCTATTTCAAATACATTCTGCTTATTACCAACAATTCACCCTCGAGCGTTATACAATTAAAATGACTCACGATAGCCTCCAAAATCGTACTCTCTCAGAATCTATGTGCTTTCATTGTCTACTACAACATATCAGCAAGGACGTTGGAGGAAATTTATTTCCGCAGGCTAAAGTCGGGGATCTAAATGAAACTAAAATAAACGCGCGACGCTTACACACAAAAATGTCGTTCATTAGTGGCGCAGGAAAATCATAAATCGCAATCAAGAGGCAAGCTACAGTCATAACACACGCTTGTCGCGTTCGGAGCAGCAGATAACAATGAGTGTGGGTACGATTTATTGCGATTCGGTTTTTATGTAATATTTAAAGTCAAGAAGCGATCCTATTTCAACGTTTATTTAGAAATATTTCAATACGTTGTCCGTGTTGGGACAGAGATAGAATGCGATTTGCTGAGTTTTTTATTGCAACGTCCGAATCGCATTCGTGAAATATACGAAGGTTATATGATAATTATTGTATTTGGAAGATATATTGAGCCGAGTTGGTAGTAAAAGGGGAATATATAGAGGTACAAAATTTAAGGACTACAGCGTTGAAAGCGTGGCCGTATTCCTTTTTGTATGAATACAATATTACGACACAGAATTACTTTAACGGGTGAATTTATAGTTCTTTGCAAGAACTTTTGGCGTATTATTTTGGTGTATTCTCTTCTATAGACGAGTAATGCCAGTTGTCGGTATCCACAAGTATCTCTTTTTCTTATTAACTTTATTCAATTTCTGTGCAATCTGTGAGTTTTTAATTTACACCATTTAAATAAAGATCTTCCACAGCTCCGCCATTTTGAGGTCTGAGGTTTTAAGAACCTGTCTTCCAATAAATAAAGGTTCCGATGACACGCATGCGTCAGCACTATGAACAGAATCAAGAACATAATCATAGAAAGGCACTGAAATATCTAACAGCAGTTTTAAAATAAAATGGGAAAACTCTAAGATCCGCGAGCAACGGCTTAGAAAAGGTATGAAGCTGATTTGAGGTATATGCGCTTTGCTTGGATTGAAACTAAGCTGTGAAATCTTCAATTCAACTAAAAGATAGCGAAAACATAGCTAACTTTCCATTGTAAGTTCGAATCCAAAACTTTGTAAGTACCTAATTATCAAGGGATTTCTATATGGTCGCGAACTTGTATAAATGGATAGTTTCAAATCGCAAGAGTATGACGTTGAATATGGAATAACAATGCTTGTAACATGTCCAGTACAAGCAATTATGTTGTTGGAAATGCTTTGTCAACGAACAACTTTTGTTGTATTCGACTCATCTGAGAATACCTAAACAGTTGATTGTTGCTTAGTTTCCGATTCGTACAAATATATCCAAGATTCCCCTGTCAAATTTGTTAAGCATCTCTAACACCAATTGACACAAGTTGGCGGATCCGTCGGGAATAGATCCTCTTCACATCTAAAAGTTCATGCAAAATCGAATGTAATGCAGTCTTCGATACGCCTAAGGATGGCTGTATCTTATGGTAAGCCGCATGCCGATCCTCTTTAGTCATATTGCGCACAACATCGATGTTTTTTTGGAAAAACAACTGATTTTGGTCGACCTCTACCAAATTCGGACGGAAACACGACCCTGACGAAATTCTATAAATCCAAATTATTGTGCAATATTCTAATTTGGACTTTATATATGTGTTAAACAACAATAGGTAGTTAATTTTTTTTAATCCTTACAATTCCTATAAATTAAACCATACATTTGATAAACTTTCTTCGCTATGATATTTATGTGCTCGAGGTTGGAATTCTTTATTATACACACATTAAACATTTTATAGCCTTTCCCTGGTCGGTGAAGATTGTCGATTGGGGTTGCAATTAAATAGTCCTGCCATACTCCGTTACCTTCACCAAAAATTTTAGTGACTTTAGTCACAAAATACACAAAGGAATAATTCCGGGGAGTCCTGACTACGAAAATAAAAACAATATATTCGTATAGTCGTATAATTACTTCAAATTGCTTGAATTGTGTAAACTGTTTCTACTAACAAGTGGTAAACCCAAGTTTCTTTAACTCTTACACTTTGCACTAGTTACTTCTTTTTCTTAGAAGAAGAACCTATATCGAAGACTAAAATGACTGTGTTTTACCATGCACCTTGAATTAATTCTCTTCAAAAAGTGTTATAAACTTTTTCGTTTAACATCGTTCGCATAGTATCGACGCCCGCTGTGATGGTCCTGGTTCACATGTACAGTGAAGCGGAGCAGGTAATGTGACAAAGTCGTTTTTGAACCTGTCTAGCTACCGATATACCCATACATTTTTATTCGTCTTGCACATCGAATTTGATTGATGGCAACTCGACCTTCTTGGACATAACGGGACAGCGGTACAGAGGAAGAAGGAGTTTTTCGTACATGATCGAGACATGAGTTCGTTAATAAAGCACCTTTAATTGATACCATAACGTAAATATTGGTACTTGTTAATTCCAGACCCGTGTGTAATATTTATTGTCGTCGTTTATTTTATCAGACGATATTGAAGTCTTGTTATTCGGCGTTCCTTCTTATGGTAACGCAATACCGACGGGAGGTAGTAAATGTCCACCCGCCCGCTAGTGGTTGCCCGAATAAGATAAGTGATTTTTATTTCAATTTGCTTTTCGTTTAAGTACTTCGGCTTTCTCGGTGCCTTTTTCTCGTCAAGTGTAATTACACACTCAGAGGATGTTCACCGCATTTCGATGTCGTGGTTTAAGTTAATTGGAGATATGAAACCGTAGCAGTCGTTATTCGATATGGTAACATTTTATTTTTTACGGTTATCAGCGTTTGTCGCCCTTAGAAAACACAGAGACTTTGAACGCACGCAAGGTATGGTCACAATGAATTTCAAAGCGAAAATAATTTCTATGATCAGCCTGATTATCTTTTATTCCGATTCCATCAAACTACGATTCACTGTGCAAAACTAAACTTTTAGAGATTTAAATCTTGGGTATACCCCGCATAAACCTAAGTATATTTTGGAATGGATATTTGTAATTTTCTTTGGGTTACACTTGTGGGTTGGTCATAATTTTATGTTTTAAGAGGTAAAACAATGTTAATATCTTTTCTTGAAATTCCCTCGTCTTTCGATCTTCCCAACTAAGAATCACTTTCCCTACAGAAGTACCTTCAGGGACAGCGATCAAAAGAATCGGAATTGCTACTTCATTTAGAGTTGTATTACCTACATTTACACGGTATTTACGATTACTAAATTGTCCAGAAACAACTTTACAGACTTAAAATTAATTGGTCAATTTTAAGATCTCAGAATTTTGCTATCAACACGCCTACGAGGAACATGTATATCGGCCATAGCTTTCTTACATACTTAGTCAAAATACATAAAGTGAACCCTGAATATTATTACCTAACAAATAATCAACGAATTTGGTAAACCTTCAGAATGAAATTCAATAGTAAATAGTTTCTTGTGATAACGTAAATCTTAAAGCATATGCACAGTAAAACACAATTTTCAATTATTATCATTTGTGCCACAAGATGTAAAGCATGAGCTTTACACATCACATGTAAAAGTTGTTCACACTCTTATTTTAGAGAAGGGTCTACGCTGCCGCGCCGTAGCTCATAAACATTAGACGACACTTTAAACATTTGTAACGTATCCACCACTACTCTTGTAATTGCTTCACCAGTACACTTTTGAAATCTTTTGCTTGCTAATATGATTGTAAAATTCGGTTGAAGGGGTTCCAGTTTATGGCAAACTTTACACACTATTTTAGCACCATCATAATACAAATCCGAAAATTCACCGATATACATTTTTATATTTTCAAGCAATGGTCACTTTTTGCGCTTTTGTACGCCCGATATACTAGGAATTAAACAAACGTCGTTGGACTAACTCATGTGGAGACCTAAGATGAACACAAAAGATGACTGCTTCCATATATAAATAATTTAATAAATAATGAACAAAATATGCTCACAAATAGTTAAATTAAAGAAGGTAGAGAGAGAAAGAATAACAACCTTTATTCAAATTCATGACTTCAATAGGATACATTCATTCTCGTGTGTGACACATTAAAAACTGCAGACGAAATTGGTTGCGTACAATCGATACCACAATTTAGAAACTTCTGCAGGCATTTTATGGTATCATCGTGCCAAATGACCAAGAAGGTTGAATTAGGGCTGAGTATTCTGAGATTTTAGACCAGATTCGGCGGACTAATTGGCTCAACAGCTTCATTGGTTGTCGGACCATTAATTCTGCTCAGTTCGGTAAGTCAATTTTGTTCCACAAGAAGATATTTAAATCCGTTCGATCTTACAATAGGTATTTTCCATTTATTTAAAAAATTAAGAATTTCAAAAACTAGCGTTGAACACATTCGAACAAAATTTGTTGGAAAGCATAGTAAGGATACCAAATCATGGAGATGTATTCTAGCTTGGAAGGAACAAAAGCAAAGAGAGGGATTCTAAAATTTGACTTTAGAAGATCTAATCACTTACATAGACTAACATGCTCGATATGTGTGGTGATATGTGGGTCTATTCTAGGTTTAATCAGCAGATTTACTTTCTCAGGCTATCAACTGACCAACTGCAACGGAGAAAAAAGTTTTAGAATAAAGAGTTATATTTCAGACATATCATATTTCTAACAGCAGCTTTCTTTTATACAAAATTATTTGAGTAAGCAAAATATGTAGAAAGAAATAAAGTCTAAAACAAGTTAGAAGACGTTCCCAGAACTTTATTTCGCTGGCAATTTTATCTATTCGAAAATAAATTGGTAATAAAGAGATAAGTTCGTTCCTCTTACACGGATATAAACGTAACAATATATTGTTTTGTGGTAAAACCATAATCGTATCTTAAGAGAAATTTTCTTCCTGGTTACGTTGACTTTATGTTATTCTACATCAAATATAAATTAATTAAATGTGGGAGAAGGTTGGTTGGATAATTAGATAAAATAACAAAAATTGATAAAATCAGATTCACAATGTAACGGTCTTGGAAACAGGATGCGATAAACATTTATAAAAGATTTCAGACACGTTAACAAACCGATATAAATCTTTACTGTTTGCAGAGTGCATTTGCATTGACACACTAATTTAAAATCACTTGTGGTCAGTGATTGTGACGTTAGATTTTTCTGCCAGATTAAACTGTAGCAGTTAATAAAGCAGCTGCTATTGCGGTACCTCGTAGTATAACTGAACTACGACCACAAAGAATAAGCAATCAAATATCGACAGGAACATATGGCAATCGAAGACGATAATAAAGAAATTTTTGCATAATTTCTTAACGACGGGATCTGTATAATAATTTAGAATTAATAAGCTATAATAACTTTTCCGCTAAACTCGGCTAATTTACTTATCGTAGATCAAACGCACAAATTACTACAACCCCGATTTCACAGAACTGGTAACTGTCTTTAGACACGAACTTGAGAAAAGTTTGAGTATTAAATTATCGATGAATTGAATAAGAAATAGACTGTTAAATGATTACAATTGTCTACTAATTAGAGATCGGTTTAGTCAAACTTAAATTTTGCAGGAAGCTCCAGGGAACATTTATCGGCTGTAAATTGTCTGGGCGACACAGGTGTTGAGCGTAAGGTAACCGGATTTATATAAAAAATTTTAAATGTAACAAAGACTTGTTTGCTCTACATGTTGGATATAAATTAGCATTTCTTAATTTAGAGCAAGAGAATTGCACAGAAAGAACTATTTGAAGGTAAGTGAAGGGTCGAGCTTGACCCCACAAACTGATAGCAATTGACGGAGAATTACTGACGCTACCGGTTAATACTAGCAAGACAGATGCAAAGCTGCCCAAAGTCCTTTTCCAATATTTTCCATAATTTCGGAGATATTAAAGGGGGTTGTTTTGTTCTAGGCCCCGATAACCGGCAAATCGGCACTTGAAAGACTTACCACTGTTCATAGGGCGAAATGGTCTATAAATCCACAGTTCCATTTAAATAGATAAGATAGCACTTATCAATGTTCCCTTCTATAAATATTGTTTTTACTGTACCGCTCTGAATTATTGTCTAATAACTCCTTTAAAATATGCATAAACACGGCAGTCTTGCGTGCCGAAAACTGGCTTTTAACGCCATTACCTAATCTACGGAAATATTTGAAACATAAAAGACGTTCTTTTTCGTCAAAAGCCGAAGTTAGAATCTCGCGGTGACGATTTGACGTTTATTAATGCTAATATCCTATCTTGACTCCGAACGTTACGGTATATTCACACCCTAGATTCAGCGTTTTGTTTAAAAAATTTTCTTGTCTATGAAGTACTAACAGTATACGAAAGTACGCAACGTGATAGTAATTATTCTTTCAAGACATTCAAACGAAAAAAAGAACGTTGGCGACGAGTGAAGCAAGTTTAATCATTCTTCCGTAAATATTCTCATTATATACGGCCAAAGGATTCACCATTGGTACTTAACAATTATCCGCTTCGTTGATGTGAAATCTGACTTGAAAAAACACGACCTAAAATCAATTTGAAGGTATTGTCGTGCCTCCGTTGTTTTTAGGGCTGTGGTTTAATGACGCAGCATTTATCGAGGTGGCTATTTAATCTGAAAAACACTTACTGCTTATTATTATTGTTACAGTCGATAAACAAGAATACCTTGAACAGAAGCATTGTTTACGATATTATATATTACGACATAACGAAAAAAGAAAACACACTTTTGAGGACGTAGAAAAATATATACATACATATTTGATTTTTCTGGTATTAAAGTTTACATTATGAAATACTAGTGGAATAGCTTGTCTTTATTTTTTTTTAAATCTGCAACTACCAACCCATCCGGTTTGCTTGTCCAGAAAATCCTTTTTAAAAATTCAAGAAGGTATACTTGGGTAGCTACATAAATACTTATGAAATTCCAATAAATTGATCAAATCTAGAGAAAGAGATTATATTCTGTAGCCGCAATACACAGAATCTCTAAATACCACAATAAATTGGAAAGATAGGTGCCAACATTCATTTATCACCCATGCAAGCAAACAAAACACATCAAAATTTGTTATTTGAAAATTGTTGACGCAACAAATTAGACCAACAGAATGGGCGTATTAGCAAGTATTGCTGACCATCCTCACACATATGTGGGATCTATGGCTATATCAGTTGGTTCAGTCCAAAAGATATTAAAATCCAATAGCTACAAACCATTTAAAATTCGTTTGGTGTGTGGGCTTTGCGATAATGAAGAGGTTTGTGGTGTTGCTAATTATATCATGAAAGACTTTATGGAACTTTATTCACAAGTTCCACATTCCGTAGCTCGTATTCTGTGGTCTGATGAGAGCAGATTTCAAGCAACGGAATAGACAACTGTCATAATTCACCGATCGTCCGAAACTCCACGCACCATAAACGTTTGGTGTAAACTAGTTGATCGGTCTATATTTCTTAACGGCACCTTAACAAAACCGCAACACTGGATTGCCCAACAGCTACCTCATTTGTTTGAGAATGAGACGCTTAAAAAATAGATATGCTGAAGAATTAAAAAAAAATGGTGCCCTAATAGCGCTAGAATCTTTACAAAAGGTATCGAATGAAATTGTCAAAAATAAATCAAAATAGTATTATTCTTGGATATGTTACATTGCTCGGTAATTAGTGGCCTTGAATCAAAATCCATCAAAAGACAAATTAAATTGTGTATTTTTTCAATAAATAAGCACACAACCATACGGTTTAACAGCCGCTGAGAGTTTTCGAAACTGCTGGAAATTGGATTAAATTCCCAATATTAAGAGTAAAGAGTATAGATGCTGGCCAAATGTGTAAAAAAGGTTGTAAGAACTCTGTAATCTCTTCACACAGTGTAACAACATATTGAAATCGAAATAGTATCTAGATCAATTTTACTTCCTTTTGTAAATGAGTACCACCGAAGTTAAAGGTAATTTCGAACGCGGCGTCCATGTAATAGAATGGATTAAACTAAAATACGATCACATTAACTGGCACTCATACACACTGGACAAGATTACGAGAACAGCCCTTTAAATAATACCCACTTATTAAATTCCTCCTTTTTACGGACCCGTCCAGCGTCAAAAACGATCGGAATCATTGAACCATAGAATCCTCTCTTTCTCAACGTAAACCGTGACGCTACAAAAACCAATAAGCGATGAACAGATTGTCTTCTTCTTCATCTTCCTCCACTTCGTCGTCTTTGTCTTGTTCCCCCCAGTGTTCTTGAAACTTTTAATAACACTAACTAGATTAAAAATAACTTAATGCCCCGGCAAAAAAAAACGACCACTCGTATCGCCGCGCATAATCTATAATGCTTTACCCTACCGGATTAAGAATATTAAAAATATCGATTAGTTTTGTTCTGTTTTATATCACCAATTCTCCTTTTCCCTAAGCGGCGCTGTGGCATAGGATTAAAAGTTCATGCATGCGATCATAGCTCTGATATCTGGTTACTTATTTTCCGTGTATACTCCTTTCACATATATTGAAACAAAGAAATGTTTCTAGTTTAGATCGTAGGATATTAGCCTTTTTATGCATCCTGTTCCACAGTTTCGCAGCACGTATCCTCATTAAAATATTTGTTTTCTATATGTAAAACAGCTCGCATTTTAGAGTTCATAATGTATGCTATAATCCTACTGCACGCATGCTTTCTTCATGAAAGATTCATCTTTTTGTCGTGTTAGTGATTTGCATAAGATATGCTCTTCGGAGGTAATTAAATAGAAAACCAATTAAATTTTCCAGTAACATTTCATTTCCTTCGTCTTTCCCTTTACCAAATTGAAGTAAAACTGCGGGAGAGTTAGTTCCAAATAGCGTGTTTGCTCATGTAAACGGTGGCAGTTAGTAAACGTGTTACCATGTACTCTACAGAGAGAATTTGCAGGTATTTTATTTGCTCACGACAGCCAAACTCTAGATGTTAAGTTTCCCACCAGAAGGACTTATTTAAATTATTATTTACATAAAGTTGCAGAATGATTTTCCGGGTATTTTCCCTCACTGATTACAGTTCTATTAGTGTTTCATACCATAAGCGCAAATGAAGTGTTTATTTAGTTAATCAAAACTTGGTAACAACAAACAACATAGTAATCAATAATGCCGCTTTTTAGGTATTTAACCATATTTAACTTTGGGTTAACGGTATATGGTGTTATCGGATCAGTAATAACAATAATAATATGCAAAAACGCTAGCGAAATACATCGATCGTACTACTCGATAATTATAATAATAATGATAATAATAATAATAGGTGCTGTTACAGTCGTGTTTTAACCTTTTAGAAAATTAACGACATTTTATAAATCATTTTTAACGTGTTGTGTTTGGCTCCTTACATTTGCAATGGATGAGACTTCTTGTTATTTCTGCCAATTTCACTCATACAAAGTGATTGATATTTGGTCTTGTATTGCTCGTAATTGCTGTAGACTTATTGCAGCTGTTCCCTGAGGAAGCAATAAAGTATTGCGAAGCTTAAGACTAGTAAGTTGAGTATAGTGTTATTTACGGCTGCCCATTGCTTTTTCTGTTGACCTAAATAATAATAATAAGCTCTATTGAACGTACAATAGATCCACAGTAGTATGAGCATCAAGCTTTAAAAGATACTTATTCCAGGTGAAATCTTCCTGATCAACTACGTTTTGTCTAAATAGACCAAAGCATTTGAAAACAAGACAGCGAGTCTCATGGGTATAAAGAGAAGGCAATGTTAAAATTTTCAGGCTGTTTACAAGGTTCTGACGACGTCAAGCCCAACATCACTCTAACATGTTTTGCGCATCGGAGACTCTAACCCAGTCACTGCTTCTGCTCCAATGCATTATGCCATATCCCAAATGAGAATAAAAACATGCAAACTGAAGCGTCCTCAAGTCTTCTAAGCCAAAGTAATGCATAATAGCCCTGCACTTTCCCAGCTTAATCAGCATGCTGAGACCAATTCAGAGTAGAATAAGGCCTACCAGTGCACTAGCATGATCGGAATATCTCAGCGTTACATCAATAGCTGTCAACCAGTCTCCAACAAGAGCACCATCCGCATGTACACTTCTGAGATAAACAGCACTTAGCTATGTTAACATGTAACTTTTTCTTTGTTGTCCATTCGTAAAACATTTCCAAAGCACTTTTCGATTTCATCTGTATTTTCTGAAAGGAGCTGTATGATATAAAAATATTAGAATCATCCACATAGCACGTAACATCGGTGCTTTCGTCGACGCGCGGAAACTAAGAAACAAGGAAGGCTCCAACACTGGCCCCGCCGGAACTCCCATCGTTATAAACTGATTTTCAGACACATTATCGATAATAATGACTCTGTTCGAAATTTGTCAAACAACCTCAGTCCCTCACTTCACAGCGTGACAATTTAGACAGAAGTACAGAGCGGCCGACACAGTCAAATCCATAAGCAGGCCTCTAGAGTAATATTTTTTTATCCATAGAACAAGTTATTTTACTTAAAAAGATAAAAAAAAAAATGATATGTCGACCTGTCCTACAAAATCACGTTGAAAGGGATGAAAAATGTTCGTGGACGCAAGGAATATCGTCAGTCTATCATTAAGAACATATCAAAATGCTTCCGCAAACATATACAATAAGCTTAAAAGATTATAATTGGCCAGCAAAGGAGGATCACTTTTCTTACAAAAAAGGTGATACAATGAAATAATATTTCAGTACCCAGTCAAAGACATTCTTCGTTAGACAATTTCCTACATGAATGTACTACTTATTGTATTCGATTTTATATACCTATACTACTTACTGGCTACATATGATGTTTATTCCAACGTAACACTTTGTATATCTTTCTCAAGGTTCTACCTAGTGCACAAGGTTAAAGCACTTTTAGGTAACAGTTGGAACCAGTAATACTTACGCCAATTGTGATTCATTCTATTTGTCGAATTGCCTGCCTATCATGTCAAACTTGAGGTCCACCGGCCCTCGATTGGTGCTTTCATTGGCCATCTTATTACATAGTCTGATTAAAATTGTGTTGTATCGAGATCGTATGCTTTGCAATATGTACAAAGTAGTTTACATTGAGATCTTCAGGGAGACCTTTAATTATAAAATAAATACCTCTCAATAATAACATTACGTACTTGAGAAAGTTTGCCGTTTTCAAGAAACCAATTACCCTGTCCTATTGAAAGTGGATAACATTAGAAACAATTAATAATGTTGCCGTTAGAAGTATCGGTAATGTTGGACCTGCTGCATAAAAGGGGAAAACGTTATTTTCCCTAAACATGAAAATAGCAGATCCGGATGTTCGCCAACATAAAACATAAAAGCCGCAGTCAATTGTGACATAACCTTAATAGTAAGCAAAATGCATGCTTTGACTGCAAGACCATTGGCGCAGTAGTAATATTTTAAGAATACATTCTGTTCGTTATAGAACCTAAATATAACCATTTATAGGAAAAGAGCACTTAATAGTTACAAGGTAATTTTACAGGTAACTCTATTAAGTCCATGGCTGCTTATTTTTATTAAGGCAATAAATACCGATTTGAAACAAAGCTTTGTACACCTCGCCGATTGCACAATGTATACAGTATTCGTTATGACAACAATGTAACGGCCGTTTAAATTATTAGTTTAGAAACGCGTTGTACAAATGTGTATATAGTAAAATTTGTTATACCGTAAACGCTTTATAATAGAATATATCACTGTTTATGGTAATATATGAATGTAATGTAATTTATGCCCTATTCTTTGTAAGGAACATAAATAATATTGAATTTCATCGTTTGTTGAACTAAACGGTAACAAATATTCACAATTATGTTCTTCTTCGATGGCTGAAGTATCTGCAGAGTAAAATCTAGGATCTATGCAAGAGAGACGCGTGTGTATCTTTTTTCTACCTAGAAATGAGATACTTTACTGATTTACGAGCTAGATAAGTGGGTAGATGCCCCAGCGAGGAGGGGGAAATTACGGCAATCCGATACGGGATGGCTTTTTGGTATCAGCCATGGACTGGAAGGGGGTGGTTCGTAATCGAAAATTACCCTTCGCTCTGCCATATGCTACACTTATTTCCATACAAAAAGTATAAATTACGACAAGCGGTAAAATGGCCTCAAAGCTTATGAACCTGACTGCTTGATAATCGCGCGATTAAAATGTTAGAATTTCAATGGGATATTAGCCGGCCAAAACGTGCGTCAGACGGTTCCTTCTATTATACCGTCAAAAATTTACCATCCCTAATTTTAACGGACACAGTAGTTTTTTTGTGATGTTTTTGATAATGCTGTGACGCTTTCTGGAAGATATCAAAGCATTTTAGTTACACCCTGCGGAACCAAATTTAATATGCTCTGCAGAACTTCTAATAATACTATTTGATCAGAACCATAAGAAAAAAAACTGAGAATTTTTATGGTTCAAATAATTTTGTTTTCGTTGATTGTTTATTCAAATAAAATGGCTTATCTTAAGTTCATAATTCTCAGAACTGGATCTTTGTGCAATGCAGCTGCTATTTTCCATTTTGCTGCTTGCTGGCTCATCATTAAGAAGCTGTGCTCCTGACTATAGCAAAGTTAGCCGTGATACGTTTAAGTCCTACCAATGTCAAGTGATATATCTTTATGCCCAGTCTGGTCCAATCGCCATTTAAATGTTGAGGAGCAATTTACTGCGTTTCACCCTTTACAGTAAGGGGATGACAGATATAAGGTCACGGAACTCTTGAGACTCTTGAGATAGATTTGCTTATATTTGTGATGCAACGTGTGCATAGATCGGTCAATGAATATCATCTACCAAACTACAATTGTAAACATAAAATAAACAAATAAAATAGATAAGAAACAGTAACGAAAAAGATAAAGACACTAAAAGGAAATGAGCCGCTCAAAAGAAGCGTCGTTCAGTCTCGCATAAAAATATTCTACGTTACACAAGGCACTTTTCACAAGATAAGTATGTAACATTCGCTCGAATTTCTTCTTTCAGGTCTTTAAGTTTCACAGGTAAGTGGTAGTAGATTCTGATAAATTTGATAATATACCCTTTTCTATTTGAGGTGGTAGCAGATGTATATGTTTTAAACTACGTGTGTTGCTGTTGGTGACCAACGAATAGCTCGTAATTGTGCTTTGCGAATACAAATAAGTAAAGGGGACTGATGTAATGCCTATCACATGGGCTCTCAGCTACGGGCTACCGGGTTCGATCGCCGAACTCGCAACTCTCAGAATAACGTTTCCAACAGCTTTTCTTACTTCAATATTAGTGAACGCTGAAAATGAACATCTTAAGACATTTCTCACGGGGAGGTGTAATATCTCATAGCCAACCGATCTTCCGATAATTGGTAATACCTACTGGAAAATGTAAAAGCGTGAATTATTATTGTTGCTATTACATTGTTTTCCGCAAATACACCTCCACATTTCTCCGTTCGAGATACCACAAAAGAAAAGAAAAAGGATTCTTAATTTATTTAAATATCTTCCTTACTAAAGCGTAAAATTTACATTTAACTTGAAATTATTGTTTGCGACCTATGTCTGATGACTCTTTACAAACTTTATGGGGGTTTTAGTTTGGTAGACCCATATTTGTGGCAGTACTTTAATGCTTACCAAACGAAGTAGTGAGTCCCTTATAGGACTTCGCATTGTACAGCTTGCCAGTTAGAGGATGTGCCACATCTTACACTATATCGTGACTCTTATCTTTTTATTGATTACCTAAAAATGAATCAATTCCGCTTTACCTCTTCATAATTAATACTGTCAAACGCACGGGGCAGATCTGTAATCACATTATTTACATCCTAAAAGGCTTGTAAGTTTATGTCAAGCTTCAAATTTAACACCGCATAGAGATATCACGATACTTAAAGAAATTGACAAATAAAATGTGCCAATTTTACATAAGTTCTTTTTTTCTATAGTTTCTTTAAGCTTATACTAGCTTCAGTGCAAGTTTAATCATACACAAATAAGTATTGCTTACTTTGCATCTATCTTTAGTTGTCAACTGTGTTACTAACATTATGTTATTCTTGGGCATGTCACACCCCAAAACGTTTAGTACATTATACATGCTGGACGTTTCTGTTTTATAACGATGAATAAATTCTCGTCTAATGGAACAAAGAATATTGATAGCATGAAAACCTTTTCCTCTTCTAACTGAAGAACTATTATTACAAGGTCGGTGAAGACTTTTATATTGATGTACATGTTCCTTGTAAGCAAAAAGAGTGATAGAATAATAACAACAATTCCAAAGAGCTAGGTATTTGCCATGCATTTCTGTAATTCCTCAATCGGAGGCCTTTTATTGCCTATATCTCTTACTCCTCAAACGTCTGCCAACTTCAATGTTTTAGAAAACACCAGCTTCATACACTTATACAACAAAATGTATTTTCCGGGATAACTTAAAATTACAGTACAGAAATCCTTCATAAATTCTTTGCTTGATCCTCAGAACAATTCGTCTATTGAAGAAAGCAGCAAAAGCAGAAAGAGAAGAAGTAATCACCAACATTTTCTAAAACTCTTGAAAGCAGTGAGCGGACAACATTTATGAAAAAGTTTAACGTATACAGGAAGAAGAAAATAAAACATGAAAACTGTACGATGAAATAATAATAATAGACATGATGGAAGTACGAGAGAAGAAAGAGCTAAACAGAAAACTGCAGCAGCAAGAGAAAAGCAAATAAATGGTGACCAACCTACATGTCTAAATGACCTGGCCGTAAATACAATTTATATATTTACATATCAATTATCACTGCTATGTTTCCAATTATAATCCAGACATAAATTAAATCTGGTTACATTTTGGGGTCATAGTTTAGCTTTTCTAAATATTGAAGGTTGCAATTAGAAATTATTGCCTGTAATTTAAGCAAATTGTAAACATGTGGACGAGCTAGGTGGCCAACACGTTTCTTCGCCATATGTATGCATATTTATGCGGTATTCCTTGTTTAACAATTTCTACCCATTTTAATCTACCGCTTTCAGTTAAAGGAATTTAATAAAGGCGGGTAGGAATCAAAGGCGACCATGTCCAAAGTGCGTCTACTTGATTGTATACATCTGCTACTACTATACGTATAGTAGGATCGTTAATCCTATTATAAGATTTGCATACATGACCAACGATAAATTAGTATTACTCCATTATTCATACGACCAAACCATATAGCAAATACATAAATCATAATTACGCACTACTGGATTCGCGATCGTGTGTCCCCTCGTATTCACGGCTTGCGCGATTCTTTTAACTTCTAACGCTCGCTGTTTGAGAAAACTGCGAGCGTTAGTTAATTGTAGCGTAATTGTTGCCATCTCACTTGCGCGATCGTGGCGCTGCGTACAGCGTTTATTATCAATCTTTTGGCATTTTTCATTTAAGATGAAGAGGAAGAAAATTGTGGTATGCACGCACTCCCACGCGTTCGTTTGCCGACCATATGTCCGACAGAGATCGCTGCGCAGGGCCGGCAATGGTCAGTGCGCTTGTTTAGGTACGCGGTTGTCGTAAAGATGATTTATTACCGGTCGACCATCGTTTCGTCAAGGTTAATTTTTCGTTTAATTTCATTTAATTGTTTGCTTAAAATTTATTTATCGATTCGGCCGGAGACGGTGTAAAATGTAAATTATTTATGTTCCTTTTTCAATAACCGCAAGGGTTATTAAAAGAAATTTAAATTATACAAGTATAGAGAAGATGTTGCAATAGTACATGTGTCCTTTAAACTTGCCTTTTGATTTATATGCGAATTTTTAAGTTAATTAGAGATTTCGGTTAGTTGATTTAGGAGAGTGCAAGTTTCCAATTGGCTCAAAAGGACACCTATATGAAGAGAAATACATTGGATATTTTTTAGCTTCCAATATAACACTAATAAAAGCATTTATTTACATAAAATTACGGTACTGTAAGAAACGCAATAAATAAATGGCGTAGAAAACATATTGCGCTAATTGCACTAAAAGTAGCGCAACAGAAGTTGGATTATTATTTATAAACTAAATCCTCTTAACCTAACATTCTTCTTCCCTGTACAAAATTTACGGAACGCTTCGTGAGACTTTTATCTAGGGCATTTCCAGGTAACTGGACAACCATATCCATCAGCCTCAAACATTTTGACAGTAGGGGAATGTTGATTGCTAGCACTAGCTTCCTAAGAAAACTGACGTAACCGATTTACCAGAGTATTTGACGTCATTATGAAGTTTTAAAACCTTCTGCGTGAAAGCTAAGTTCATAATCACTATGATTTTTAGTCCTCAGTCTCTGGGGTTTAATTCCTCAAATTAAATATCGTTATTTAAGGGGTCGTCAAATTCCAGGGAAAGTGCGCGTTTCAAGGTTACAATTATATCGAGATGACACTCCCCTGCGACGCTTGACGGCAAACCCAAGCATTGAAATCGCTTATATAAATTAAATTATATATAACTTTATCTTAAAAATACGAAGACACGTTTCTAATAGAAATTATTTTGCTTACACTGGTTGAAAGTTAGTAAATACTGCCAATAACAGATGAGGGAAGTGACGTTAAAACAATAGAGACTTTTTAGATTGGTGTGTGCTAAAAGATAGGCGTGTTTATAGGTGAAAGCTAGTGTCTGATTGGAAAAAATTATTATTAAGTGAGGCACCTAGATCGTATATATGATGCATCTGTACAACCTTGCTTACAATATACCATAGATCATAAAGTTGGAAAAATAAGCTGATATTTTGGGAATGCTTTCACTATTATGACACAGAACCTATATATTGCACCAACGACATTTCGTCACAAGTTGGATATATGACCTAAAGAAAAGAACGGTCTTCTTACCTAAATCTCATTGAAAACTAGCAGGAATTATATGAATGTGAATAAACTAGTTTGTTTCCACTATTATAGACGTTGGTTTAAATTCTCTCTTAAATGTTTGTATTACTACTAATATTAAATTACTTACACGTCTACCATAAAAAAATGATTTAAGGACATGAGGTTGATCTGGAAATTGGCCGATCTGGCCGAACATAAGCGCTATATCTAAATTTTACAAGCATTTGCATTCATAACCTATATATGTAATTGTTTGTAATTAGTTTCTGCAATAAAACTACTAAGTAATTACCTTAGTCTCCTTCCCTTACATCGCTTTTGTAATAAGTGATTTCAGCAATATCACAAGGAATGATATCAGCATTTTTTGGTTAATTATTTTAGTATTTAGTGTAATGTAGCGTGTTTCACTTCGGAATGTGAATAAATTATTCCTTTTGATTTACTTGATAGAAGCGTTCAAAATTGTTACAATTTCTTTCACTCAGTTTGTACTGCATGTACTCTGCTTAGTGCCTACAAAATCTTCGAACATTCGAGTACAAAGAACGAACTTCCTCTGTGAAAACTTATATGTACCACATATTAATAAGAGCACAACACTCGTAAAGGGCGCTTTTACTACACTTCTTCGTAAAAGAGATGGCACTGAAGGTTTTTAAATTCCGCAATAAGATTCTCCTCTCATTTCGCATCTATCGAGCGATGCACTTGTTAGAGAATGCGAGCGCATCAGCGAATTGCTTTCAAATGGGTCCTATTCTTGCCATTTAGCCAAAGTTGTGTATCCTGGAGGACTCTTTACAACTGAAATGAGTTATACTCTATGCATGCCCGCACATCCTACATATTAAACTTTCCTGTTCTGGAAGAGATTCGGAGATTGGTACGAATTTATGAAAATAAGAAGAGGTTTATAAAACTGCTTGCATACAAGCTGTTTTCCTAAAAGTAATTGGACTTTTTCTATGCATCTTTCAATGGTTTTGTCATTTGTTTTAAATATAAAAAGCATTACTGGTCAATCAATTTCTTGACCGTTTTAGTATTGTTCACATTAATCACAATAATCCAAGTCAAATCTGATATTCTTTCATTCATCAATTGTAGGTAGCAGAAATAAGTAGTACTTCTAGTTAGTCTTGCGATATTCAAAAGTAACGCACATGTTCTCTTTAATGTTTGAATCTTTAGTCCGAAAATTGTGGATTATTTGGTTTAAGCATACACGCCTCTTTTCGAAATGTAAACTATTGAAAATGGAGATTTCTTCCCTGAGCATTTCGTGTTACGGAATAGGAACGGCCATGCTTTAGGTAAGCCTTTACAACTTCCAATATAGGATTTGCGTAAAAGCCTTTTCACTTATTTTTAGCTCTAGTTTAAGGGACTGAAACTAGACCCCTGAGCTGTTAAAAATTGAAAAGGAGTTGTTTGTAGTATTCACAATTAGCATTCAAAACCAGAAACCGATTCAAATTTAACGAGCAACATATGGGTGGACTTGATCTTTTTAGAAACGGGCATTGAGCATGTATCAAGGATGTGGAAGGATATAATCCAGTAAGATAACATTTGTGCAGGACGCAGTTATCATTGCACCTTATATAATGTCAAAAATGATCAACCTACAATCCAAACAGTAGCCCATTCAATGATGCACGTAATAAGATATAGATCTTATCATCAATTTCATTATCGCCTAACTCTTTGGCGTTCGTCATACGCACCCATACAAAGTCTACCCAAATCGCAACTAAACACACTCAATCTCTGTACCTAATCTCAATTGCATCAGTCCATGCACCATCATATGTTCAATTATTTAGGGCAGCACTCATCGAGAAGATCATATGGAAGGATTTAATTTTTCTATACACGGTTAATGTAGAAACTGCGCCACCTACAGGAGCATACTTCTTGGAAGATATCTCCCGCTTTAAGTTCTACGGTGAACTCCTTTTTGCTCATATATGCTCTTCCTTTTCCAGATATCTTACGGACATTGTAACCAGCAATTCTCCATCTTTCAAATTCCAGTAACTGATTAAAATTAGAACATCTTCGTATCCAATGCATTACTTTAACACTACATTTACCTTAAGCAATAAAACAAATTAAAAATATAACTCAGATCTATGAGATAAGTTTAAAAAAACTACCGAATCAACAATAAATTAGGAGAAATGAAATCTTTTTTGGAGTACAATAATTACTTTTCTATTAGGTTTCTTATTTCCTTGGAAAATAAAGGAACGACTTTGCAAACCGTTAAAACTTATTACCATACTTCATAAAGTAAATGCAGGAAGGCGATTTGTATTTGTATTATGTAACAATTTCTTTATGTTTGATTAGATCTAAGTGTTTCTAAGTCTACAAATTTGATGTATGCGCTTTAAAGTGTTTCGCTAGGATCGCGGAAATCCCTATATAAATATACAACATGCGTCACTTGTAATAAACGTATGAATCAAACAAAAATATAGAAGACATATGCAGTTCTACTCCCACCTAAAGTTTTTACGGTACGAGAATTAAAGTGTTATGGGACAGGATGGTTGTATTTCTTGGTTCGCCATGGTTCCTTTTATGTAGGATGACTGTCTTTTGTACCGGGCCCGATACTCCGTTGTCTTTCCTTCTTTTGTCGTTGTCCATTCCTTAATTGTATTCACCACAAATTGTTGACTGAATGTTCACAATTTATCGCACAACTGAGCCTTGTACAATTTTATACCGTTTCACGTACACTTTGTTTGCACTGTATTTCTTGTATTCGACGGTATTGTGTGAGGTTGAATATAAATTACACCACTCAACGATTTTGTTTAAGTTCTGAATTGTATAGCGAGTACATACATTTAAATAAGGAATTGTACGGCGGAAAAGTTAATTATTTATTCGGGCAGATAACCAGGATCGAACTGTGAGAGCTATACTTGTAAAAACGTGAATTATGCGGTAAAAGCGTAATTTGCGCGGTGTGGAACAACCCAGAGGTATAACTTGAAGTCATTTTATGCCATTTGAAGTAACTTTTGAAGGTATCACTCGAACAGTAGACATATAATAGCGAACTCATTATTTCAAACATCAATTCGCCAATAATATTTTAATCATTCTGGTAAGTTGTGAGTTTTCAGTGTAGCAAAATAGAATAAATCTATTGTTTAACGTGAATAATTAGGAGCAGAAACGCTAATTTTGCCGTATCTCTTCCTAGTTTTTTAGAATGTTATCGGCTTTGTATTTTGTTTAGGGAACAGGTATTGACATTAGTGGAGCAAATCATTAAATTTAAACAGATGTGAATTAAAAGGTTAAAGTAAATTTTGAGAACTTTAATAATTCATTGTTTGCGTATACCGCACACTGCCTCGGTCATGCCTATGACCCAGCATTGTTACTAGCAAATCGGATGAGACAGAATTAGATATCCGAAAAGGAGAAGATGGGCACTTACACCTCGCCTTGATTACTAATTTAAGTAAAATACTGATTGTTGTGTCTTCAGAGTTTTCAGAAACTTTAAAGGTTTTCCATAAATCAGTTAGATTTATGTTTGTTAGTTCCTATGTTAATGAAAAAGTGAGTCCGATATTTCTAATACTTTTTAGCATTTGGGCACCTTTTAAATTTCTCTCCTTAGATAACAATCTAATCTTTTCATTATAGATATCGATAATTCTTGTTTGAGGTATTATTTAATTGTTGATATTAAGCAATATTGTGATTCCAAAATATTAAATTAAAGTAAGCATGTCAGTATGTAATTAGAATTAATACAACTCATCTTATTCTGCACATTACGTCTGGTAGGAGTATGTTTCACCTGTTATAACGAAGATTACAACTTTTCTTTCTGAGGTTCTCAACTTCATCCAATATTTTCAAGACCACAGCTATTGCTGCTACTATATGCCAATATAAGTGAATATAAGAATTAAACTTATTTTTTCATGACTCCAGAATTGAGATATAACTATCAGGCTATTGTGCTGTCCTTTCATTTGCAAAAGATTTTTGATATTAATATTGCTTCCAACGATATACAAAATTTAATGAAGATTGAAAAGTCAATAGATGCTGTAATACATCCAGATTCTACTAGAACCGAGGAAAATACAATAAGATTTGAAACACATATATAGTAACTAGCTTTGCTTATGTGATAGTTATGTTGTAAATATTACAAATTTGTTTTATAACTTACCTACCGACCGTCATCGGTAGATCCGGGAACATCATCTAGACACTCTTTCAACAGATTAAAAAGATTTGAAGTTGAAATTTAATTGAAAATAATAAGCTTCACTGAAACTAAAATGAATAAATGCTAATCTCAAACTTGGACGTTAACCGCGTGCTTTCTGGTTACGGATGACGTAAAGGAAATCCTTTAAATGATCGAACTTAAATTAAACCTTCAGTTGAAGTAAAATTGATGCACTACAACTGTTCGATGTGGATAATTACTATCAGACTTGATGGCTTTTTAGCCAGTGATATTTAATTTGCGATACTATGATAAGGATGAAATAGAATTTATTGTTGGTAGGAAATTGTTACATTAAAAACCAATTTTGAGGACGTGAATAAAATAGAACGAAGGCGAGTGATGTTGCAATTTCCCCGGGATTACCGTTGACTAAAGGTATATTCAACAAATAAAACACATACGACAAGGACGTTCATGGCTTTATCTTGGCAGATGTTCATTGAGCGTAAGCGTGGTTGAACGATGTTACACATCCCACAAACGGCATTCACCTTCGGCGTTGCATAGTTCTAATATGATACTGTATGTATTTTCCAGGCAGTCCTAATGGCACTTCTCGAATATTACAGATGGACTAAAAACATTTCGTTTTCTTGTTTGTAATCGGCTATCTTCAAATCTATATCAAATTATCGCTTCATGCAACAAATCTAATTTCTAGGCAATGGCTTTCCTAATTTGTTAGATGCCTTTCTCATTGTTAAATTGAATTTCTTCCAAAAAACATCTACGTATGTACCCATCAGTTGTTAACCAAAACGAAACATATGGATCAGGCGGAGGAAAGAACATCGTGGTGGGGACGTTAGCTGGTATCGCCTACCAAGTGATGTGTCTCTGTGAAATGTATTTTTTTCTGTTACATGTACATGCAGTAACTAAATCAGATTTGGTTGACAACTGGCGCCTTACCCTGCATCATAATTTATTTTAAATTTAACGCAGTATCCTTACGATACTCAAAAGTAGTCTATAGTGAACTAATATATGACATAGAGTTTACAACTAAATTGTAAATACGCAATGTTGTACTTTCCTGGTTCGATATTTATCTTTCGGCATCTATAATTTACATTCCTTACTGCCATACGTAAATGGTTATATACTTAGATATGGAAGAATACGGTGGCACAAATATAGACAGGAACAGCCGCAGTATCCGAGACAGATACACCACAGTTTCATAAATAATTTTATTTCTATGTAAATGATATCTGATAGCATACACTTCAACTCCATATTTGTACACCGACGGCATTTAAAATAACTTTTAACAATTACATACTTCTTTCATATAAAGAGAAGCTAATCTTAATGTAATCTTCCTTCTTCACAATGAACAGAATGTGTTGTCCATTGAGTCTAGTTTCGATTTCAAATGTAAATTTAATATGAGAATGAATTTAAATACACCTTTATCTCGGGCTTTGGTTCCTTAAATCTCCGCGTGTACACATATTAACATTATACTCACATGTTAGCCTGTTCTTATTTTCGCATGGCGATTGTATCTGTGATGTATAGGACTATTTGTGTTGTAGATGTTACCGCATTACGTTCTTGTTAATTTTATATTGAGCTGTTCGCGCTAAAATTGTTTCCTACTGCTCCACTGTCATTTTAGTATTTGTACACCATTGCTTTTAAAGCTCTTTAATTTCTTATAACCTCATTTATTTATTTATTAAAAGGCTTCCCAAGCCAACATCGGCAAATCGTAAGTGTTTTTAAACTTGCCTATATCAAAGTCAGTGTTCCATATTTTGATAACTATTGCGCTAATAAATACAACACAATTATTAGAAAAATTGCCACAGTGTCCCATGGAACTAGTCGACCAATACTGCTTCAAAATTATAACTGTCTTAATTATTGATGTATTGCAATTTGCAGTTTGGTATACATATATAACAAGCTTCGCCATGCATCGTGACTATGACATAGCTAGAGTGAAGGAGTAATCAGTAAAGATTTGGTAAGATATAGTACTCACTGTTAACTGCTTGTTTACCAACAGAGACATCTTCAAACCATGAAGAACCGCGAAACCATAAAGCCAAACCTGGAAGCCAAAAACTTATTGGATTCTCGTTCAATGTAGCATACGTTCTCATCTCACAACCGCAGACAATGCGCAATATATCTGGATTAATAATATTATTTACGTTTATGGAACGGTATTCCCGGCGAAGATCGATACAATACAGCGTTTATAATGTTGAAACAAAGAAAAAGTTTTAAAGTGAACTGAGGCTAAAGGCGCTTTCAATTTATATCTATTATCTTAACCAGTATATTTTACTTACTTTTTCTCCCCCGTCTTTCACACGTTCTCAGCATACGCGGCTGTAATGAGAATTAATGTTTTTGAGTGGAAAAGCACATGCTGTATATTAATACCAAATGGATATATATGTTTGCCGGCATTTATCGTGTAGATATCTATATAGAGGAGGTTTGCAAACTTTGTCGTTTTGAATTGGATTATTTCCTGTAGAAATTCAAGATCTAAGAAAGCCTTTGCGTAAAATGAGGGAGAGGCGTATATTAAATCATTCCTGAACATACTACAAGCTTGCGAAACATGCAAGTCGTTGTTTCTAGACAAACAAAAGATTTAAGCGAATCAAAATAAACTTAGGAACTTCCTTTGAAACAAACTTAGCGTATAAATATTTAACTTTTATTAAACATGCTTGGTTTTATACTAAACGTATGCAAGATATACAAGCTTTTACAATATTCAGGAAGCGGGTGCGATACAATACTACAAGGGCGTTAGCAACGTAAAGGACTAATGAGTTATGACTATAAATTTAACGTCCGGAGAACGAAATATACACTGGCCGCAATTAAAAATACACCACCAAAACATTTTTGCAACATAATGCTTATTAGCATGAGAACTGCTTATACTACTTATAAACATGTAAATGACAATCCAACAAAAAAAAAGTAAAGAATGTTACCGACTGAAACCGGCGTTGCATATCCAAGCGCTTCAAAGGAAAATAATCTCGGGAAGTGATCCTTCTGGGTGTGGCTAAATCTGTTCTACGTGCTTCACCTTAATTTGCAATCCCACACCGTAATACAGCCAAATTTTACGCTATAAGTATGTGAAAGTGAAGGAAGGTTAACTATTTCATGAAAAAAAACAACGATTCAAGATAGCTAACTTATAAAATAATTTATTTGATACTTTACCCTTTAAAATTGCATCAACTTGAGTTTTACCTGACATTGTGAAAAGAAACCCTGCTTAGTGAAAATCCCACGAAAGGAAGTGAGACAAGAACAACAAATAACTCCATCGAACGATGCGAGGTTCTCAAAAGAAAGTTCCACGAGATTATTGGTTGCTGTAATAATACAAGGTACTTGTAATAAGGGGCTTTGAAAAATTGACTGTACACATAGAAAAAATTGATTATGTGATCTTTTACGTTGCCAAAGATGATTTATTTGATGCACTTGATGATACTCAACTTGCAATATGACGCGGAGGAAGGTATCAGATGATTGAAAAAATGGATAAGAAGTGATTGTTTTCCAATCCCACTCAGATAGTAATTACAAACTTATCGCGGTCTGCCAAGGTCACCTTCTTGAAGCACATGGAAACTAAACAAGATGAGAAAGGCGTATGTCGTGCTCTAATATATATTTTTGTTTTTGAAGCTGCTAGTACTCCTCGATCAGACAATGGTTGCGAATTTTGCAATAAAATAATAGAAAACGTAAAAGATTTGTGGCCGGAACTAAAAAATTGTGCACAGAAAGCCGAGGCACAGCCAAAGCCAAAGGAATCTGGATGCGGAATGTATGCTGACCACTTAAATGCAACAAAATAACCCAAAAAAAAAATGGATTAAAGCAATTTCTTCCTACTTCTCATTCTGGCATTAAAAGAACATCGTATAAGGCAATATTTGGCGTAAATCCAGAAGTTAGCTTAACAGGTTCTCTCTGCTAAAAGAAATAATAGGTTCGTTACAGGATCAAAACGATTTGAACAAACTTTTGCTAAACATAGAAAAATAAACGAAGGACCAAACATGAAGCAAAACGGTAAAGAGGGAGAGAAGACCACAAAAACAATGAAAACAAAAAAGTGTGCGATTTCACTTTGTACTGATTGTTTAAAACTGGTTCAAAATCGTCGATGTGTATTGTACAACACAAATACAATATTTTTAAGAATTGAACTACTCTGTTACGTTATACTAATGTATGACGCGTTCTTCTACTGCTGATTTATTTACTATTGCGTATCTAAAACATATTAGTCCTTTCTACTAGAAAATCCAAGAATTACTAATCATGGTTAATCAATAAAATTAGAAGATATTTTGCCTATTCAACCTTCTGTAATAAATTGCAAAGTGCTTGTACTGGCACTCGCATTGTAGCACCAACAACGATGTCAGTTACGTGTGTAAACTCCACTTGGATATCCATTGAACATTATAGAATGAAAAATGATAACCTGTTCTTTTGCAAAGTCGCCAAGCACATAATCCAGTACACAATTACTTAATTTACACTATTCAATACCGTACGCATGCTATGGAAAGTAGGCTTGGACCTTTATTCATTTTATTTCCGTTTCCGGAGTGGACCTTTCAACAACAGTAACGTAAGGCGCGGCACGTTCGCATTGATCTGCAATAGAAACCGCAACAATTGCCGAAGCTATTATTGTAGGGTGTATTGTCTGGGGCAATCCTAATAAGATTTTATCCCTATAGTGGAGCGAAGACATATTATCCCATAAATTTCATCTTAATGCTGACATGCCGTTGATTTGATTAAATGTTTTCAATTAATTAATATGTAAATCACATTAGCACTGCACTATGGCAGCATATATACTGGTTTAATCACTGTTAACGGATCACTTGATCCCTCAGATAATACGAACGTTATTGTTTCATGTGCAAATACTGACGCATCACCGCATTACCGGGAAATGTACAGAGGAACTTCAAATACTAAATTTGACTTTTTAATCGTTATTGTGAACATTGGAATTATAGCCAATCGACTCTACTTGCAGTAAAATGCAGGTTTCTAAATTAATTAAATACCGTAATATGATTATTTTCTTTTCGGTGGATTTGCACGTGTCAACTTGATACTTCTTCAGCAGCTTAGTACGAACAGAAATATAGTATCTTGTGCCAAATGGACTGGATTCTATAGTTGTTTAATATGGTAGACTAGCTTGAATATAAAAAAATAGAATGCAAAAGAATATATTATGCAAACGTTGTACTAGTTTCCTCAAGGTTATTTTGTTATCCCTGTAGAGAGAGGGGACACCAAGGCGGGAGTTCGGCTATACGGGTGTTGAAGAAAATACCTTAATCAAAGGAAAGATTGTGCAGAATACTTAAAAATTAACAAACAATTAATTGCCTTGATTTAACATCTAGTATATGCAAATAAAATTTACCAAATTTTTCGCTACGCCAATGCCTGTAAATTATTTCATAGTATTTTCCTCGTTCACGACTTTACTCAACGAGCTGATCATGCTTGTTCAATCCCTAATCCGTAATCCGTAATCCGTAATCAATTCCATTAATCATGGTAGTCAACAGAATCTGTCTTTTAGAAAAGCTCCTATTGAACCAATTCCGTTCTGCATATGCTCTAGGAGCGAGCGTATTATGATGCTAATACACATTCCCATATGGTAATCAAGCAATAATCTCATTATTTGCTTATTTGGTGATACTAGTTATTGTTAATATTAAGTTCTTATTAAATCAACGCGGCAAAAAAAATAAACTGTTGTAAATAATTCTAACCCAAACCTCAACACTAAAGCTCATTTAGCATGATCATATTATTTTAAGATAGGGATTCTGCTTATTCCACTGGTAGTAATTACGAAAGTATGTCGTACCATCTCGCCACATCAATCTAACAGATAGACGGTACGTAGAAAGGAATAGTTCTCACTGTTTGTTTAGAGAAGGCATATCATCAGACAGACGATCATCATTGTATGGGTAAAAAGAACTTCGTTTCCACAAATACCTGTTAATAGCATTAAATCTATTTTTATCGGGTAAGTGTATTTAGTAATTCGGTTTGGAAAACAACGTGCATACTCAGGGAAAGTTTCTCTGGAACTACTTCACTACGTAACAACCATACACGCGTTAATTTGTAATTTGCGAAACGTAATTTACCAAGACTAAACACAATGCGGAATATTGTTATAGCTACTAATAAAAGACACCGGGCTCCACTACTGTAGCAGGTACAGTACCTATGTAAATGTGCTAAAAATCGAAATCCGCTGATCCATACTTTATCAATCTGTATTTTATTCTTTATCCTGCACGCTATCTTAGTATACATTCAATACTGCTGCTTCTATTCATATGTCGAAAATAACTTATTTCCGGATGTGGGTTTATTAATCTATTTTGTTCTAAACCATGTCAGGTGCCCTTACAGTGAATTTGGCTAATTGATACTAAGGCAAGATGTATAATCCGGCGAAACGTCGCGTTTTCAACGCCCCACATTAGATATGCATGAACAGTGCTTGCCATAATTTCAACATTTGGCTTACTTTGATCATTATAACATGTAACTGAATTTAGTCTTGCTTGTGACAGGAACCTGTGAGGTTTATACACTTTTGCATGCGCTTGAACCCATTCGCGAAACATTTCTTCCACTCTAAAGATAGCTTGGTTTTTAAAAACTTCAACAGTTTCTGGAAGTGCTAAAATTCCCTGTCCGACATTCAGGAACAAAGAGAAGCCGTTAGCCGATAAATTAGGTTAATACGTACAACGAAAGAAACATGCAATCATTTTCTTGCAAATGCTTCATGAACACTTTCAATTTTTATTGGATTCCGTTTATTTGGGAACACCTAAACAATTGAATGTTGCTTAGTTTCCGTCTCGTACGAATACATCCAAGTTTCGTCGATTTTGAAGTGCTTCTGTCTAATTTTCTTAAACATTTCCTAATACCAATTGACACGAGCCTCTTTTTGTGCTTGAATCAAATTGTGCGGGATCCACCGGATGTAGATCTTTTCCACACCATCAATGTTTCTTCAGGTGATTTCAATCAATCTTCAGAAAATTCGTCACGGATGGAAGCAAGGCCACGATGAAGCTCTACAAACCAATTGTATACCAAATTAAACAATTATATTCATATTCGTCTTTAATAACTCGATGATCAATTTAGATAGCTTTCGTTCGATCGAAATATTTAGATCTTTCTTCATCTGCTTAACTTTTCAAAACCAATTTCCACTTCACATTTAAAATAAGGTAACTACGTTTATAGTTGTAATTAATACACCACCTTAATGGATGATTATATAAGATTGATTAGCGACAAATAAATACTGTTTAGTTGCAGTCGACTCGGCCCTAGAGTAATGCACATCACCAGTGAACTTTCATATGTGGAAGAATTGACCAAACTTCAATGGCTTCTTTTCTCGAGAAGCAAAGTTATTTAAACATACCAGAATATCTAAATGATTTTTAAAAGCATCAAATTCTGGAAAATAATCTTTGGGTTTTAGTCAACCATAAACACAGATTTTTAATATTCATGTTGATGTAATAATAGGAATGAAAATAGTGCTTGTTTCACATAGTATAATGTCCTGTATGATTTTGACAATTTTTTAAATCCTTTGCAGATTTCTATTAATGCTTTCTCTGCGTGTGAGTTTCTGATAACGTAACTGATAAGTACGTCAATCTATTAATAAAAACAGAATGCAAAGAAATTAAAAAGTGAGAATATGTTTGAACTGCAAGTAGCTTGACACCAAACACCAAATCTCCCCAAAAGTATAGTTCTAAGATACAATATTGCTCAAAATAACCCCACATTAATCCTCTATCGTTTGGTTTCGTAGTATTTCAGTTGATGCATCTTATTCTTTGAGACTCAGCAAAAATAAATTCTGTCTGGTCTCTGTACGTGGAAGCACTTTATCTAAAATATTTGTGCCGACTGGTAACTGATCCAGCCGGCCAAACTATTCTAACACGATATACGTGTCAGTGTCACCCGACATCTTTGCATTTGAAAAATATCATATAAAAATTTTGTTTCGTCCGTTTTTGGCAACAAACTCACCCAATGAACAATTATTTTTTTTTTTAATGTTTCTACAAACATTAAAACATGAGCCAATGACATACGATTAATCATTTTAATATTACTGTATAGCTGTTCCAACTGATGAAACCGAAGTGCAGAACGTTTTACTAACAATAGTAACATTATGGAATTAGCATTAATTCAATGTTAAACACATTCAGTAGCGAAGCTTATGTAATTTTTTCAATATCATTGTTCCTATAAAATAGGAATAGGAAATACTTAAAAAGCCATTCGTTGTCAATGCGTGTAAAATAACAATAACAATATAATATTAACTCTATTATGTAACATGGATTAATTTAACAACAAAAATTTGCATATGTGACCCGTTCTGTTTTTCATACATACAAGGTTATGTGACGGAAATACATATCGTGGTCGGTGCTGGTTTATTATTACTTGTAAATTTTTTCAAATTTCTTTAAAGATCGCGTTATAAATACAAACTTGCGACTATTATCAACATGTGTACTATCTGTATAAACCTTGCAGTATGTTCTTTCCAACACTTTTACACAAAACGATAGTTTCTATCGTTCACAAAGTAATCGTGATCTACTTGTTTCTTTGGAATTGGAACAAAATTAAACAAATGATGTGTTCGAGTTAATGATTATTTTATTTTAAGTTTGCAATTATGTTTCGCTTGCATTTTGAAATTGTCTTTTAAATTAGTATGAATACAAAAACCACATTTAATCCCTATCCGGCAGCTAATTTTGAATAGATTATTAAATCCAGAAGTCCTGCCTCGAAATCCTTGCGAACCCGGGTCCGAGCGATCGCAAATCCGTAGGTAGTGAAATTCATTTAGTAAATTATCTAAATGATTTTACGGAATGTTTAGATGTAGTGTTTACACAGAAGATCCTACCAAAGTATTTTAAAGTAAACTTTTCTCGAGGAAATTTTGTAGATATCGATATAAAATTCTTTTCGTATCCCCATCCATAGATTACTAAATCGAATAATTCAAATGATAATAATCATTTTGAAAGGCTTACGATATCATGGGGACGATGTGCATAAATCCTGGTACGGTCTTGTCAGTTACATGGAAATTATGCGAGTTACCATGATGATACTAATTTTGATTGTTACATACGAACAGCGGTACGCATATCCGAATTTGATATGATTGAGAAATGTTCAAAATAAGAAATATAATATTGATTTAAATTTAGTAATTTAGATTTCTCGCAGCACAAGTTATTCAATATACCTTTTTTTCTTTCTTAGCAAAACCTATTTTAGTGTGTGTGAGACGAGGATGAAAAACCCAATCTGGGAAAAATTCGAGGGACATTACTGCTCCGCTTCACAACTAAAGTATACTTCAACTAGTACCACCTTCCAACCTAGACAAAATATTAACACTACAGTATACCGATCTCCTAGCAACAACTTGTTTTAGAAATGTTGCATATAACAATGCTAGGTGTAGATGATGGTTGCCTAGAAGTCCTCAACTTGGAAGGAAGGGAACTGTTAAATTTCCGAAATAGGACAGTAGCGAGAGCCAACGCATGATAGTAAATCTATAGCAACATGTATAATACAGGCATAATGGAACTGTGTGGTTTGGAATTCTTAAAAACGTTGATGGTTTAAATTGAATACATACCATCATACCTGCACCGGGCTCAAAATCATATTTTTATAAAATGTGTGAAAGGATCTTTCCGAGCAAAACCAACGGTAATGGTATACTCCATGGTATGACTATTTGCTTGGTTAATACCATACTGCTCTTAAGTTTCTTCTGTAGTTATCAGGTAGCATCAGTTATATGCAAAAATATTTAAAAATAAAAACGGTTTTTGTGTGAAATTACTTTTTATAAGAGCTCTAGTAATACCTCGATAACTTAAGGCTCTGTCTAAAAGTCCCTTATCTTACACTAAAGTTAAGAGAGGTCAATATTTTAAATCAAGTCTTTTACGAATATGCCAACACAGTTGCATAATTAAAACTGAGCAAATAAAATATACTTCAGAATATGCTCCGCAGAAAATGAATTTGCGAAGACGCCATTGCATACCCAAGAAATTGGTTTAGCAAAACAATAGATGCTGAAAGATACGAAATGAGTTATTATTAATCAGCTACTTGATGATGAAATTAAGGATTTTTCTAGCGAACCAATTCTTCAGTACATAGGGCTGGACAAATAGTTGCTCGTTTGGAAAAGTTTTTTGATAATTGAGTAATGAATTTCCCTCCTATAATTGGTTGTAAGACAGCAATTGAAATAACATTATCTAAATCTAGATCGCATGAATACTTTTGCTTGAAAAAAGTTGACGGCTATAATACTACTGTTACTAGCTGGGTTGTAGATATCATGTTCATTTCTACCGATGACGATTTTACCCTCAAAAAGGCCTCAAAAATAAAATTACCAAGGATTGATTACGCTTGGTATCATTTTTGTAAGCGTAGCATGTTCAATTTGCTAGAAACTTTGAATTAATTCCTCTACTTTGCTAATTGCGCTTTGGAATGGAATATGATAATGATATATAATTCAAGTATGGAATTACAATTTTTTAATTGCAGCCCCCTGTAGTTAGTGTAAATATGTAACATTAGAAAAGGAAAATGAAAGTGAAACAGCATCTGCTTATTGTAACTGTATTTTGTATACACTTACATATTATTTCCAAACAAATCATTCCAGTTTCTTCTGATTACATTAAAGTACCATTTGGAAACTGATTAGCAACGCAAAGCCCTATTTTAAAAGAGGTTTCGCAATCATCACTTCCAGTTAGTTCTTCACATTTACCTAAATCAAGAGAGATGTCGTCTGGTATCGACTTTCTGAGAACGTCGCTATTTAATTTGCCATTTTCAACGAAGCCAGCCCTTTGTAGCATACATGCCACTACACATTGTTCTCTATGAGAAAGTTCCGTACCCTGCAATGATTTTATTTTCAATGTATTTATTTCGGTTTCGTTTAAATTCAGCTCTTTGATGCAAATATCTTTCTGTTCGATGAGTCTCATTAAAATACCGTCCTGAAAAAATAAATAGTTCGTTAAATTAGGAGATTAATGCTGAAGATTACGCATGACTTACTAATGATATTACACTAGTTGATAGAAAAAGTACTGCCGTGATATACTTCCACATGATTTCTGCAACTGTGAAATTGTGATATCCAGAACAATCTCTTTGTGCATTTTATATGCATTCCAACTATTGTTGCTGCATCCTTTATTAAGTTCACCTGCATGTACAAATAGGAAAATAATTTGCATGGAATTTAATAACATTATTCTGTGCTATAAAATTGACTACCATTGCATATTATAGTTCTATAATTACTCGCTTTGTAAATATGCTGTAAAGGCAATTCAAATTTATGTTTATTTCCAATGTGGCAATAAACATACGAAATTAAAAGGCAAATTGTAACCAATATAGTTCAGTATATGTTCAATGGAAATATGTTTCTCCTCGACAGTTGCATCTATAAGCTGGAAGGAACTATTTGTTCTTCCCAAATGCCCTAACAGTCAACTCAATTAATTGATTAAACGAGGTCACCCCACAGTGTTATCAGTATCAGCCACCTTCAGTTATATGCAGAAAAATTTAAATGTAGAAAAGACCGTTGTGTATGTAAAATGAAATATATTTTTTTTTATTACTATATTGTCATGAGACCCTCTGTATAAAAAAATAATTGATAACTCGACGATTCAGGCTTTATATTATTTTCAAGTGTGGGATCTATTTATTTATTTTGCTAAGAAAAGTAGAATTAAATGATATTTTATTTCTGATTTAAAATTTACGTTTCTCTAGGCCAAATTTTAGATTTTAATGGCCTAGCGCAATAAATGTTTAGTTTTTTAAATTTCAAATAATTAATTGAATTATTCTTGTTTAGTTAGCCAAACAGTGAATTTTGTATCTGTGCACTGAAGTTCTTGAATGAAATGTTGAACTTCGTTGCCCAATTTTGATAATCTTGGCTGGAAGTTGCATCCGATTCAAAAGTTAAATGCTTACTTCTTAAAATTTTGTTCTGTGGGTAACAATTTTGATGTTAACCCTCAAGTACTATCGTGTTTTCAGGTAACACAACTGCTATCGTGGGGTGTTTTACACCCCACTCTTTAAATTTAGCTTTTTTTTGTTAGTTATCTTTTTTTTTTCACTTTTAAACCCACAGTGTAATAACTAGACCTTTATCTTGCGATTGTTGTAAGGAAAAACAAAACTTTATTTAAAGCAAAACAGAAAATTAGGAGGAAATGTTACATTCATAAAAATTATGTAAAAAGTATTTCTTCGTACAATTTTTTCTTTTTACAAAATTGTGTTCTGTATTGTTAAGATGTCTTGGTTTTTTCTGTTACTGGAAACTATGGTCTTACTCCCTGTAAAAGAAAATGCCATTAGCATTTCACATAAAAATTCTGACAATGACGTTGTGAGGCGTACATTTTATTTGACAAAAAACATGTAATGTGTTATTTCATGTAATCAGATTTTTATAAATTTCTTACAATTTACCTTTGTAAGCATTCTGCGCATTTTACAAGTTGCTCAGAATGTTCCTTGCAGACATGCTGATGACATCTATGACACGTGGTTTTTATTTTCTTGTCTCTATTTCGCCCGCAGATGTGACACCTTTTGTAGGTTCTTGAAGGTTCTGCTTCTTGTGGCTGTTGTTGTGGTGTTTCTAAGCCTAGTAAATTTTTGATAATTGAGTTTAGCTTAGTTGACAATTCTTTTGTTTGGTATCGTCTTTTTACGTGGTCATTGACGAGTTCTCTTCCTAGACGAATATAAAATTCTCTTCGTGTCATGTTAACTGTATGGTCTGAAGTGGCTAAGAAAATTATGTAACTGTTGACACGTGAAATGTCTACCATTGCTCCTAATATAGCCATTGGCCATCGTCTGGTTCGTCTTTGGCAGGAGTACGTCATACACTTCTGGTCTAAAGCATCAACTCCCCCTTTGGTACAATTGTAGAAATTTATTATTTCAGGTTTTGCATTTACTTCAACATTTCCATTGTGATGCATAGACGAAACCAACAAGACACAGTTGTTCTTTTTTGGTATGAAGGAAACCAACGTATTATCGTGCGTAAATCCAAATTTACAGGTGTTTATTGGTTGCTGTTTAGTTTGTAAAAATGCTGGCGGAATTTCGCGCTTATTCTTACGAAGTGTTCCAACATACGTTATACCAACCCGTTTCAATTCATTCAACAGCTCTATAGAAGAAAACCAATTATCTCCTGTTAGATTTCGATTTGTATTGATGATCGGAGAAATTAATTTGAGTACACTACGTGTTGGAACTGAAAGTTTGTTTGGATTGGGTTCGGTTGTCTTTCCTGTATAAATAAATGAATTGATCAGATAATGCGTTTTCGAATCGCATAAGCACATAATTTTGATGCCATATTTTTTTGGTTTACTCTTGATATATTGGCGAAAAGAGCAGCGGCCGCGAAATCCAACAAGCATTTCATCTACAACAGCATATTCAACTGTAATTATTCGTACAGTTTGCGTTGAAAATTTCATAAATTTTTGAAATGGCAGCAAGTTTATCACCATTGTCAATCCTGTTCCTTCTAGTTGTTTGATCGTCAAATCTTAGCACTGACAAAAGAAACAAAAACCGTTGTTTAGACATGACACCTCTAAAAATATCTCGTCCCGTACCATCCGTTGCAAAAAGACTTCTAGTATCTTCGTGGTTTGATTTAAACACTCCTGCCAAAATTACAAGTCCCAGAAATGCTTTCAATTCAATCATGTCTACATGTTCAACATAACTTGCCGTTGGTCCATAAGAAGAACTCGTTTCCGTTATTTTTGCATTTGTATGCTCTAGTATTTCATTTAGAATTTCTTCCGTAAAGAAAAGAGAAAATGCTTCAGAAGGTGTTCTTGGAGGAGTATTTACTGCCGGACCCTTTGCTCCCGGTCGAAGAGTGACTATATTAGAAGATCTGGTACGTGAAGTAGCAGGAGGATTTTTGGACCACTTATATCGATTTCGTCCATAGAAGTAACTTGTTCTTGCACTGACATCACCTAAGTCTTCTTCACTTTCGTTTTCAGATTCGACTTCAAATTCTGAACATGTGTCGTGATCACTATGTTCGCTTGCTGCATCACTCAAATCATCATCACGTTCATCAGGGCATTCACTTTCACTAACATCATCGTAAAAGTTTTCGGCAAGATTTGCTAATTGTTCATCAGTTAGAAACTTTATCATATTGTTTTTACTATTCAATACACGTATTATAGAAGGGAAATAAGGAACAAGTTGACGACGCTCTGGTTTGTGAGGAACTGAGTAAGAAATTTGTTTGAGTCGAATATTTATACGCCGTACAGAAATCAGGGGAAATGCCACTATTTGATTTGTAAAAAATCACCGAAGTCGAACATAAATGAGTGAATCCCCTGTACATGTAGGTACTATAATAAAAATCGCCGAATTGGAACGTATATAAGTGAATCCCCTATACTTACATGCACAACAACATCTGTGATTTCCCCAAAAGAGGACGAGGGCTATTATCACTATAAAATTCTAAATCATTGGTTAGAATACACTACGCTATTTTTGAAAAAAACAAACGTAATTGCTATCGTGGGGTGTTGAGACACCCCAAAAGCTATTTTTTGCTAAAACTGTAGAATATGGTAAATAATAAATTACACTATATTACATATCTCATTTGCATAGGCGAATACCTGGAACCTTAGAAATGTGACAAAAATAGTTTTAGAAAAAATTAAAAAAAAATGACCTCTGGGGTTCCGAAACACCCCACGATAGCACTTGAGGGTTAAAATGTCAAGGTTTACTTGTAGAGGTTTTAAAGTTTTCTTTGAAATTGTTTCATATTAACTTGGAAGCTTTTATATTCTATAGAGGAATGCTGAATATAGCCTTGTTGCCGAAATCTGTTTATCCCAACTCTGGTTTTCAATTTAAGATCCCCAGTTCACTATCTGAGTCAAACAACATTCTTGATGTTTTTTAAACATACAACATATCTTTCTTTGCATAAAAGTACCCTCTTTCATTTTTTATTTTATCACAAGGATATCCTTTTCTTGTCTATTTATATCTTTGAATTATGTGTCTGCCGATCTAGAAGTTCTGGCGAGTTTGCTGCTTGTGTTGCCTAGTATCGGCCCGTGCATTCAACACACCCTTTTGCCTGGCGGCACGCTATTGTTGACATAAATGTAACCGAAAGTTACTATTTATGTGAATTATTCACGACGAACGATTGTGTAGATATGGCGGAAAGTTTTCAAAGTTGAAGAAAAGGACTTGTTCATGCTACGCTTAATAACATACTATTTTTAGTAGTTTTCAGTTTAACTTAGCAATTTAGGTCAGTAAATGTTTCGAAAGACAAAACTGTTCAGAGCTCTATAAAAGTGTTTTTGCAGGTACAATGGTACAAATATACACCTGGATGGTATGCAATAAACCTGCACGAAAGTGACAAACCTGTAGGTTTCCGATACTACTTCGTCACTTGCCAGTTGCCCAAGTTTACTTTTGCCTCACTGTACATGAGTTATACCCACTAAATAGGCATATCTTCAAATTAAAGCTACACTCGGTCATTTTTCCTTCAATTTCTGCTACACCGATGTACTCAGTATTTAAGTTAACTTTGAAAGCGACAATATATTGACTATGTTATTCACTATCATTATGAAATATATTTCTGGAAGTTGTAAATAGACGGGACAAATATATCCCGGTCAATATTTCCGGAATTCAGCTATCTAAAATTATTTTTTTGGGTAAATTACTCCCAGTGGCAACATTATTCCATTATACTTTGAAAAATTTAAATTTTTCAAAAACATATAATCCGCATTTTTTGGGCAAAAATTATATAACCCATTAGTAGCGTAAGTATGAAATCACTGTCGCATCACTTGATAGGAAATAAACGAGGCAGTAGCAGTAGTGACTCTACCCACAAAAAGTTTAGTGAAAGTTTTTTAATAAGCAACGTTAAGTAACACAATTTTCAAATGTAAGCTTTTATATACGCTTCTGTGTTTAAATAAATGTTAAATTTTTATAGCCTAACGGATTACTTAAATAGTCCAAGTGGAGAGATTAAAGACATATACCTCAGCGAAAATACGCATATCTGTAGATACCAGACAGAATTTTTTTTCATGAGCAATTCTCTAATATTCAATTTAATTGTTTAAAAAATTATTAAGAATAAAATTATCACTACTCCAGAATACCAACACTGCATTTACAGGTGCACCTGTTATAGAAGAAGAAAAATGGGTGCTCGATGTAGATTTTTAAAACGGTCCGTACCGTAATTCTAGATACCTCTGCATAATGTAGAAAATAATTTTTATAATGTGGACTGGAATCGATTGTTGAGTGTTCGTGCCGATAAGATATGGAAATGGAGGGGTGGGGTAACTTCTTTTCCCGTCACAATTCAAACAATGACGCTTTGTATTTGAAATTATAGCTAGGTGCGATGCATAATTAACGCAAAAATTGAAATTAATTATAATTAATATTCATGCAGTTTTTGGTTGTGAAAAATAAAAAAATATATAACTTAGAAGGTTCTTTGTAGGTTATGTTTCTTGAGTAATTAATTATACACATTTTAATAGATTTGATAATCGAGTAACTTTTTATTTTAGAAACGCTAGAATGGAAAACATAAATAGTCAAATATTTTTTTGACCAGAAATGCGTAATATAAAACAATCGCTAATCCGAAGAAACCATTTTCGATTCATTTATTCAGAAGTACCTATTTATTATAAATCAAATAGAGAATTTAAGCATAGCAGTAAACTAGCAAGCTTACTTAGCAAGTGTTATGTGAACAATATAATGAAATCCTATTGCATGGACCTGAGCAACAACAGGTTGTACGAAGAAGTGCAGAAAATAAAATCAGAAATTAAGTATTTAAAAAATAAGTGGAAAATACGATGAAGAGTAGAGGTAGTCTGTTAAAGCATAGGACCAAAACAAATCAAAGAGTTTCCAAGCGTATAGATAAACTATGATTGCAGCTTCACGATATGTGTGTATTAATTAGTGAATATTGAACGTCGATGTATAACATTAGTTCCTAATATTTTTAAATTTGTCATTCATTGTGCATTCATTATGACACAAGTTAATATTCACAATAATATATTCAACGCATACATCTAAATATCACCGGATATTCACTTCAATTCCAAAATAAAAATAGCCAATTATTCCGTACAGTATATAAGCGCAATCAACTAACATTAACCTAACAGAATTACAATATCAACACCAGAATGCAAGTCATCCCTGTACTCTTCCTTTTTTCTGTTTTCTTGTCAATAGTAAGTATACGCATGCGTTTGGATTTCATTGCTGATGCTACTTTGTATTTCAGAACTGTTTGAGGCTGAGCGATGTCGCAAAAGCTATTCAAGAATGTTTGCAAGAAATGAACATGGATACCAATGAGTTGAACAGGTTGGAGAAAGCGCTAATGCTTAATCTTAGTGTTAGCGATAACGAAAAATGTCTGGTTTCGTGTGCAGCAAAGAAAACAGGTTTCGTTCAAAATGGAAAGATTAACGAGGCATTCTCTATAGATGCGCCTATTGCTTCCATTAACTTCGAACCATGCCGAACCATCACAGGTGATAATGAATGCGATAAAAGTTACAAACTTGCTCAATGCAGCGTTACACAATTTTTAAAAAAGGAAGGCAAGTTTAGATAGATTGCACTAGCTTATATTATGTCCATTTTCTTTGCTGCTGGATACGCATTTGCTGCCTTTGTTTTATTGTTAACAATGTAAATATAACAGAGAATTATTATTTGTGCATTTTTCGTGGCAAACATTTGCGTTATTATAATGAAAAGTTTTATAAGTAAAAAATATTCGCTTTAGTGTCATTTTATCTTAACAATTTAAGCGAATCAATGAGTTGAAAAAGAACTGTACAATATTGAAGCTTTATTCTATTGATTTCAAAGGCGCGGTTTCTGCTGAAATGCTGGATTTGGAAGATGATGGTGTTTTCAATGGATATCATTGCTACTACCTGAATTTTATTGATTTTGACTATGCATCCACGGTATAATACACTCCAAACTTGGGAACTCTATCTTGGATCTATTTATTCATAAATATTTAGTAGCCATGAGAAGTGTTGAATAACAGACATACTTGGCAAATGTAATTGAAATTATGGTGATGATCCAAATAGTGAAAACATGGGCCTAAGCCTCAGGAAGTCTTCCTGAGCGAAAATGAGCAAATGACTATATTTAATATTATACTTTGAATCAAGCAAGTTCGCATACCTACTGTTTATACCTCATTAAAATTAATTTTTCGAAACAATTATGAACAGTAATACTCAAAAAAGACGTAAGAATCAGAAGATCAACACAGGAAAGTATGGGTTGAGCAGTAGACAGGTGCCTGAATTTGAGCGTGTTATACAGGAAAGTAGCAGATCTCTGGGACAATTTTTATTCTTCTGAAATTGATAACATATCTTGCGAAATGGCATTGAAACGAAGTTCTCAAACTCATTTTAGAGATGGAGCTTTCATTGTTAGAATTATTTTATGTTAGGTATGTGTCTATTTGAATCCTAATTAAGCAATGAAAGGAAGATAACGTTAATGCAGATTTCGCAAAACGTTTCTTCTCTACTTTTGACCGTTACCTAAATGGTTTTTACAGCCGGGGGATTGAGTATTGTATAATTCACAGTCACACATTTTGGAAACTAGTGAAGGTAATGGCTATAATTTGTAAGTATACATACGCGCATCCGAAACATCAAGGAAACTAATGGAAACGCTTTGGTAATTAAAAATTTACCACGAGAATTATACCAGCGCAGATGCCTGCAGGCTAAAATGTATAACAGGTATCCTACATCTTATAAGATAGTCCTATTAAAGAAATCTTTGCATAATGTTTAGAAAATTAGAAAATGACTGGAAGATCAAAAAGCCTTGTACTAGCGAAGAATGCCAGGACAAAATCAGGCGAATGTATTCGTATCAAGCTAACCGAACAGAACGTAGGGATACCAATCCCACTTAAGGCAAGGCTGCCGACCCGCCGAAGCATGCAGCCGCTTTCTATCGACCAACTAGGAACTGCCGGCACGAGTCCATGCACTGGAAGGAGACCTGTTGGCAGCCGATGGGGTCCCGTGCATTCCATGTTAGAGAAGTTCCCTTCTCAATTTTTGATAGGTAACGGTCGGTATCAATCTCTCGGAACCTGGCTCACATCGGGTCGTCGCAGCCTAGGTCGCCCAAGTGTGACAACTATCGGCCCGCTCTTGATTTATGCTCATACAATGGGGACGGCCGGGCCAAAGCACTACCAAATCGTACCTGCCAGGATGTTCGCTACTCAAAAACTTGGAACTGAGTCAGACCATGACGGCTAGCTAGCTCCAGGCCTCAGGGTCCACCTGAGGATGGATTCTCCAACCAGCCAGGACGCAGCGGAGCGCTCCCAATAATATATATGGGAAAGGGGGCACCAACCAGCGATTGGGTAGTGAATCTGCGGGTCTTTATGGATAAACGCCGTTTACTCAGGCTAACCCGACAGTCAGGACAGCACTATAACAAAAGGGACGTTGAATACTGTCAGGGTTGTTAGTAGTTCATGTATTTGTAAAGTATCCACTACATTGACTAGAAAAATTGAAGATCAATTATCTCGCGTATGCGAACACGATCTGGAGAAGGCAGAATACACGCTGCCATTAGTCTCTAACAACATTCGGACTTAAGTAGGCAATTAACCATTACGAAACACAAGTTATTGCGAAGGTGTTCGATCATCAGCTTAAGAAATTACACCGCTAACTGCGAGATGATTGAACGATAATAATAAATAGTAAAACGACAGCACAACAAATATAAAAGGTAAATTATTGTTTCACTCCATTAATTGTATATTTGGGTTCCGTTTAGTAAGTGAAAGGTTTAACATTTTCGTTTAGGGTTAAGCTTCAATCGAGATAGACTATCCTCGGCAACATAAAAGATGCTATATTTCGAAGAAAGATTTTCCATTTCACTGGAGAAAAAATCCAATTGATGAATAATCGCCGCAATGTTGAGCAGTACGATAAACACCAGAGGTATATTATGTAGACCATTGCAAAACACGATATTTTGTATTCTTTTTGTATGTATCTTCAGTTGTTTTGTCGATCAGCATCAAAAGAAAGAAATACAAGCACGGCTTCTCTTCCGTCTGATTGGCTGAAACTGTATGTGCTGTGACTGGAGTAAATAAGGTATAATATCTATCTAGGTTAAAAAGTTAAAAATTTTTAATCGATTGGCGAAAAACTCATTTGTCGATTCAATTTTAAATTTTAGACTTATTTCATTTGAACTATAATATTACATTAGCTTAATAGCTGCGTTTTCTGTAACTGAAAACAACAGATAAATTTCGAAAACTCGTTAAACAAATGTGTCAACATTTAAGAGGATAAATATTTCTTGACTGCAACTGGTATATAATATACGACTATAATTAAACGTTGCCTATTTTATACTGAAAAATCTGCAAGAAGAATAGATGTTTATCCTTCTTTTGAACTGTCCCGAAAAAATTGTAAGTAATTATAATTTTTCATTCATTGATCCATAACGATGCGCGGTAAAAATATATTTTTTGACGTTTAGGAAAAAAGTATCGTCAACAAATGTGCGGACAAAACTGAATTTCTCCGGTTATATTCATATTAGACATCTGTACAAAAAAAAAACTAATTTATTTAAGCTATTTGATCATTCTGTTATAATGCAGAGTCCGACGAAATGAATCCACAAGGTTACTATCAATAAGCAGTGGAGAAGCGGTGGACACGACGACAGGGAAACTGACTTGAGTACCAGCACAACATAAAGGTATTGGAAAAAATATTTGATTCCTGTTTAATTGTTTAGTTTCTTTACATCCGTAGAATTTTCCTTCAACGAGGAAGATCATTGTAAACATGATAGTATCAACAAGGTGTCGTGGCCAAAATGCAAAACAGCCTTATAGAAGGGCGAATAAAAAATGTATAAACTGATTGGACGTTGCACAATGAGATATTTTAACAATCTAGGGGAACACTGTAACAAACGTTTTGCGTTTTTACTGGATAGAGGCTTACAACCAATACACCTAATATATTCTAGGTGTTAAGAGACATACACAAAACATTGTAAATCTGTTAACAGTGTAATTTTGCTGTGAATGAGTGGCAACTTACTTTACTATTGCATAACGAATGAAAATCTGTTGGGTTTTTATTTTCATTATGGTTTCTTTAACTGTTTTTTCTCAAACCTTTATGGTTTGCGGTTTCATCTAGTTAAATTGTATAATTGCAGATCCTAGGACAGCATTGAGCTTCAGCAATTAACACTGTTATATCAGACCAATTCAGATCGCGGTGTCCATCCACCTATCAAGAGTCATTGTCATAGCCGTCCATCTTCAACACATAATCAAGGAACACTTGCTCAAGTTTACTGATTTTCTCTGGTATTCTTTCCTTTGTTACTATTTTATATTCAAATTTCAAGTTAGATCTTCTATGTTAATTAAGTGAAAAGATTTTAAGGACATCTTACGAAATATGATATTTACACACAGCATGTGTTGGAAATCATTCGGTTTTCAATTTACGATCACGTGTGAATAAGAATGCATTTTGGATGGACATAAAGGAATTCCTCTGACATTAATATCTTGATTTATAATTATAAATGTAAATAAACCGAAGTATCCGTTGACGTTTCAAAATCGTAAATATCAGTAATATAGTACGGGTTCAGCTATAAAAACTAAATTACGATTCGGGAAAGTATTTCGAGTGAATATTTCAAACAGCGTAAATCAAAAATCAAACATATAAAAACAAATTTTCCATTAAATACGTCGCTTTTGGTTTATTCCCGAAGGACGTATCTTAATTATTCATTGATATTGCTGAGTGATATATGTATATATATATGTATCTGTTTCCCACATGCTTACCGAAATACATACGGGGAGCTATTGAATTACAAGAAGTATGTGGTGTCGGCAGTGAGATTTTAACAAAATAATAAATATTAGGAGAGGAACGTTTTCGTAGCTATGCTCATGTTTCTTCTAGTTGGGCGTGATTAATGAGTATTAATATTGTTTTCATCACAATCTCCCGCATTCCAAAATCAGTAATAGGAAACCGCGCTTAAAATAGAACAAAATAAATTATGAGAATTCAAAAGCACAGAAGCACATAACGCGCTTGTGTGGAAACGTTGAATATCTTTATTATGCAATTAGCAGTGCGATATAGAATATAACATCTTATTTTTATGGCCGAGTAATAATCAACTGCTACAGCACGCGAAATATAAGCATTAAACGTTTCCTTGATATGACTTCTATTATTTTGTACAAGTTTAAATATTCCTTATATTATCACATACCTGTTTAATATCTTTAGCGTTTAGAACTAGATAATGATACCTACAAATTTGTTTATTATTAGTAAATGAAAAGGGGAGTTAAAAAGGGAAATGGTATAACCTTTTGGCCTTATCAATTATCAAAATATTTTGCTTTTATTCCTGGCTTCAATCTTTTTCACTATTTGCTTTTTGAGTCCTTTGTTACCTCTTCCTAATTGTTTATACCTATCTTCCTTGTATCAGATTTCATTTCCTTAGGCCAGTTTTTCTTTGGTCTTCCTCTCTTTTTCAAACCTTTTCATTCATAGAACACTTTTCTAGCAACTCTTTTCCCTGGCAGTCGAGTAATGTACCCTAACCACCCCATTCTTTGTGTTCGATCTTTTTGTTGTTCTTGCTTCTTTTATACAGGTCAATTACTTTTATGTTTGTATGTCTTCTCCGTTCATCTTTCGCTGTTCTTAGGCCTTCTAATACTTTTGGTCTGATTTGGTACAATTGGTCTGATGATTGCTTTGTAGGCTCTAATTTTGACTCTTGATAATTTTTTGCCTTCAGCATTCTTAACCCTGCCGCTTTCAAAATCGCAAACTTTTCCTTCTACACTGACATTTATTCTTATCTGTTAGATCTACTCCCATTTCTGCATATTTTGTTTTTTCCTCTGTTGTTCCAATTTGTTTGCTTCTTCCCCAAGTTTGGTAAAAGTCTTCGCGAGTTCCCTACTGGATTGTTTTAATTAGAACTACATCATCTCTCCCTGGTTGTTAATTCCTGTATCAAACCAAAAGTCGTCGAGAACGGATCGCCTTGTCTTTACCCTTAACCGTCGTGGTCGAGAATTTTACCGCACACTGGATATGTTGCCAAAGTCATAGGGACTCCGCAACGTTAGTTAATCTTCTTCCAACTCTGAACTGCTCCGAGCAATTGCTATCTGAACAAAAGTTTTGTCATTTTCAGTAGATTTACGTATTTTTATAATTTCTAAGTTTGCAAGCCTTTCATATAATTTTTCCCTGGAAATTATGTGACGTGCGAGACTAAAATCAGCAAAGAGCGTATGCAGGCCTAAATTTGGCTCAGAGCTATTGCTTTAAATGGGTTTTAATATGAGTATTCGTCGATCTACGTCTAAAATCTCCTTGATATTCATCCATCACATAATCCTCGTTTTTATATTTATTCCATATAACTTTGGCAATGATTTTAGGCGCTATGTGTAGCAGTGCAATTCCTCTACAATTTTCGCGCCGTATCTCGTTACATTTCTCAAAAACGGGACAAATGAGAGCATTATTTTATTCTTATGGCCCTCTTTCTTCAGTCACTCTTGTAACTTGTATCCTTCTTGCAGAAATTCCACTTTCTTCTGCACCTTTATTGCCCTTTTACTCTTTAGTAGCTTAATACACTTCTTGTTCTGTAGGTTCTCCTATTTCTTCCTCCTTGCCTTTTACTGGTATAGAAGGTCCTTGTTCGCGTTTTCGTTTCTTTTCTTCTACGCCATTTGGCAACTGATTAAAGTATCTTCTCCATCTTTCCTTTTACCTCTCTTTCTTCATCTCTACAGTGAAATTAACGAACTTTGTCTGGTGCGTTTTATTTCTTGATAAATTCTTTTCGTTTCTTTGTTAGTGTAGTGCTAATTTTTTTCTTGTTGCCCTCTCTTCTTTAGCTGATTTAAACGTTTTCTTACTGGTACTTCTGTCAAACGTGTGTAATAATCTATCGTCGAAGTTACTAAATTTCACTTTGCACAAGTCTAAATGTTCCTTACGTTATTTATCACACGTCTATTTAATATCTTCAGCTTTCAGAACTAGATAAACATATTTACTAAAATGATGGTATGATGGTTTCTTACGCTATTATCTAAAACAAAAAGGATAGTTAGAAGAGGGAATAGGTGAGCATGTGATTTTTTATACTACCAGGCTAGCTTAATAAAATAGTTTCGTAAACTCATGCAAAAATTTAAAGAAACTGGTACAGTTAGCGATAAAAGGTAATTGGATAGAGCATGGATCTAGTTTTACAAGAAGTTAGAAACGTTCGGGAAAATTCTTCATATGATGTCTGCTTGGCGAATTCTCAGAAGTAAACTTCGTTTGTATACATATAAAATGAAAATGCGTTTTGAACTTAATGAACAAAATAGGCAGATTCACCTGAATTTCGCTTTGATAATGTAATACCGCTGAATGGTTTGAAAAAATCATCTGACCAGTTTGAATTAAATGGGAAGGTTAACACACACAACTGCGGATATGAGTGGACAATAATTCAAATACTATTACTTAACATGATGTCAAGGTCACTGTTTCGTGCGGTCTAACGCCTAATTTTCTAATTTCTTTCGAAAAGCGGACATTTGTTAATAGACCTACTACTCGTGAGGAACTGAAGCAATCGTAAATTATGTCCAAGCTAAAAATAAAGAAACTTAGTAACAAGAAATAATTCCCAATTATATTTAGAATATTATAATTAAATCTAATTTTTAAACTAATTTAATATACATAAAATGTATTTAGAAAATAAATAATTTACTAAATTACTAAAGAATTACCCAGGTAAGATTCGTAGAAATATTACAGTACAAAATTTGAAATGCTTTTAGCTTCCCTGAGGATGTGCGTATGGCACGAAACCAATAGCTTTGTTGACCTACAATTATGAATAACTCGTGCAGTCACCACGGAACGACCATATTAAAGTTTTTCTTGTTTCTCCTTTTAACACTTTTGTTTTTATAAAATCTAAAAATTTGGTTGCGACCATTTCAAACTGGAAATTTATTTTCGAATACCCCTATATAGTATATATGTATTCCTCATTCTCCAGTTGGTTATAATTTATAATGCAATACTTTCATTTCTTTTACATGAACGAATTGACAACGATCTTCACAAAAAGAACTATTTCTTGCTTGCACATTATGCATATAGTTGATAGTAATTAATACATGTCGTCTCTTTGTGTTATATACCATTTGAATCAACTTTCCCCGCCGCAATGTGTTCATTTGGAACCGCCGCATATGTATGTACAAACGTTGGGCGAGCGGAAGAAACAATACGCTCAAAACTGAAACATTTCATTATGCGTATGCAAATACATTCTACCCTTATATCTTTGACCTAAATCAACAACTTAACACTATCAATAAATATCGTATACTACGTTGTTGTTATTATGTTCTTCCCAATGACAATTTCTGTGTAAATGTCGATCGTCGTTTTTCAAAGTCCACTTACACCATCCATATTGCTTTCATATTTAGAATGGAATAATAATACAACGTAGAAAAAGGGACAATTTATGGTTCAACACAATACCGAGGCAAGAATACATATGTTATGCTGATGACATATTAATAAACAATACTCATACATACTGATGCGTTCTACAAGTTGCATTTACATAGCCATTGGTAGAGCATTGTGTTATTTCTGTGACACTTCGATTTGCTGCGGGAAAACACCGGCTCATTCTATCTCGCTCTTGATCGGCCTAAAATGTTAAAGTATTCGGGCACGGACGAAAAAATGCATCTCTCTCATTAATTATAATAAAAGCGTTGCGTTCGGGTTCGTCTTGTGTTTTCTGGTACATCCCTTTATTCATTTGAAGTACGTTCGACGGGTATTTGCATACAAAAAGTTCTCCACCCCCTTCAGATGTATGGGCGTCTCATGCCGATCGTTTGTAGTGGATCCTTCTCTTGTGACATCTCTAAATTTTGAAAGTATAAGTAATTTATGAGGTTAAATATTTATTCGTAATGTATTTGTAAGAAGCTATATATGTCGTATAATTTGACATTGAATGCGTCAAATACTTATGTACACATACAGGAGAAATCAATGGTACGAAACTTCGGGGTTCATTTCAAAGACTAATTTGAATAATATTTGTAGTTTCTACTGTGAAGGTAGCTCTGTTAGATCCACTTTCTTACTATCAAAACGCAAAACGGTAATTCTGTTTATTCAAGAAGGTCTTTCAAATAGTTTTGAGCTAATCAACATAGTGGGAACGATATATGCTAGATGTATACGAAAATACGTCCAGGAAAATGTTAATCGGTCATATTCTTTCCAGGTATACCCTAGGGTTCAAAACTAGTCCCTTTACTACTTAATATCTGCGTAAAAAGACGATTTGAGGGTTTTTAATTCAATTGACTTCGTTAGTGACTCTACTTTTCTACAAAACAACTTACATATTATTGAGAATTGACACAATTGCTATCGAATTTCCTTGAACGTCTATGATACCTGGGTTAGTCTTGCTGAAGATGTTTTGTGCATATGCTTGTCTGCATCTAGAAACATTGGCCTTGTAAAAAGTCGGTTGGAATACGTTTGTTTGTTGTTGTTGATCTTCAATAATTGTTCCATGATTGTTGTAGTATTGTTCCCGTAGCAGATGGTAATGTCGTTCAAAGACCCATTTGCAATTTTTGTAGCATAACTATATGACAGTAAAGAATTGTCGTGGGCAACTCTTTACTTGTCGTTGTTATCCTGCTGAAGCGTAAATGAAAATCTCCGAAAGCTAGATCAAAGAATGATTTTAATGTTATTTACTTCAAACCATTGTGCCCAGTCCAATTCTGCTGAACCTGATATTGTGAAGTCACGTGCTTCTAGTCCAAATTAATTACAGATGGGCTTTTTGAGCGACATTACCAGCCCTTGTGGGAACAATACTGCAGACGCTGTGAAGGAATTATTGAAGCTTAACAACAAGCTGACGTCATTGAGTTGCAGAAAGGGATTTTTGATTCACTCTAAAAAAAGTTTTCGACGATATAGTAGTAGATGTGGTTATCCTGAACGCACAACTTGCTGCACTTCCTTGCTGGCTGCTCATAAATATCTAAATCTCTTAGGTCAAAGGAATATGTATTGTGCAAAATATGTGTTAAATTTAATTCGTAATACGTTGCTTCTCGCTACATGTCATTTTTGTGTTTTCTCCACTAATATTTGTTCCCATTTAAAATACCTAAGACCGAAATTAATGTTCTGCTTCAGTCACCATAAATTTAAGAATTATTATTCGATGAGTTGGGATTCCTATACCTAATGTATCTATTTGGCTCGTTTACCTGCCTCTCACATTATTCTTTTGTTTTCTGAATTATTGCTCCTACTTTTCAGAATAGTATACATTCTCCCCTTTATCTTCTTTTTGCCGTAGTGTGCCTATGAATTTATAGATTTTGTTATAGACTTCTCTGTTCGGCAAATGAGGTTATTATTATTAAAATAAGTTATGGTAAAATTAATTAAATCGTTTTGCAATAAGGGGAAAATTTTTTAATGTTAGCATTAGATCCACAATGTGTATTGAAAATTGTGATATTTAAGGAAGAAAGTTTTCTTGATTGGAGAGTTGCCTCCTCCCAGAATAAAATAAGTATTAAAAAACTTAGACTATTAGTTAAGAAAAGTTAAAAAAATTATTTAGAATCAGACGCTTCCTGTAAGTATGGTATATAACGACTTGCAGCAAGTACTGTTCTGTTCAGTGTTGTTTGGGGAATCAACAACTTGCTAATTTCGGTTTTAACAAGATTAAAGTTGCTATGGGAGGTTCGGATTCATACTTGAAGTTATTTGAAGGGTGCAGGTGCTGATCGTTATCAAATAATCTCAAGTGTTTTACCAATAGTTGGTCTTGTAAGAAATCTTGTTAATTCCAAGGGGAAAAGGGGAAAGGTCTGAACACAGTTTATTCATGTTTAGTTACCTTTAAATTCCTCCATTATTTGCTTCTTGCATTAAATGTATAGACTGTAAAATGACAAATGTAAAAGTTGATATTTTAGATACAAATAAGTCCTCTGCCATACTAACAACTTGTTATAGATTCTAATTTATGTTGCGCTAAATCTCACGCAATACGGAAAACGCATACAGACGTGCTCAAACATTATTACGAAAGAAGGAAGCAAGGTTTCTTGCTCTTGGTATATCAACTGTTATCAACAGAATGCCAATAATTCCCGAAATATTCTATGGAGCGACGGGGCAAACTTTTCTGAACTTGGAATGTTTAACAGAATGTTTGACAGAATGTTTAACAGAATGTTTAACAGAATGTTTAAGAGAATGTTTAAGAGAATATCTAACAGAATGTTTAGCAGAATGTCTAACAGAATATCTAACAGAATGTGTAGCAAGGTGTCTAACAGAATGTTTAACAGAAGAAACATCACTGATCAAGAACAAACCCGCTGCAAACAAATTCTACAACTGCTCAAATTTACTTTAGTTTCAATATTTGATGTGGCATTACATCATCAAGAATTAATGGACCTTTTATCTACGAGAACTCCTTCGCCACTGAAAAATACGTGAAAATAGATATTGTAATATCATTTTTCAGTAGGATGGAGCATATGTTCACAACTATAGAGAAACTTGTCGTCTTCTAACTAATCTTTTTAACGACAGATGGATTGGAACCGGCCTTCAAGATCACCTGATTTGACCCCACTAAATTTCTTCTTGTAGGGTTATCCCAAAAATCGTTATCTATTCGAGACAGTACGGTAATGTTGACGTTCCCAAGAATGTACATCAAATAAATACAGGATCCTATTAAAAATTGTTCGGAATGTCCTGAAACAAACCGAAATGAGGAACGACGAGGGGCTTTGGAACATCTCCTGAAATGGAATTAGCGGCTGTAAAACAAATAGATTTTTATTTTGTTGTTTTATAATTAAATGGTGTTCTCTAGTTTCGCAGTTGTTTGAAGAGTTTTACCAATTCACACGCTTATTTATCAGATGCGCTATAAAACATGAAATGTCTAATTGCCAAATTAGTACGTTCAATATTTAATATAATCGTAGTTACGTTTATGCAGAGGCTATTCAGCTGAACTTTATGGTTAAGAAAATAAGCAATAAATTTAAAAACGCAATCACTGCTTCACAAGAATCGCATATGTCTGCATCTTATGGTGCAAAATCAGTAACAGCTGTATGCACTCGTGTTCGCGTATTTATTCACTTAATATCCTCGAACAATAACCAGTACATTACACGGGAGTTAGTTTCGAACACATAAAGGCGCGCAAGCAAACTATACACAATAATTCTTCGTCTTAGTTCATTTACCATTTCTTATTAGTTTCGAATAGAAACCTGAAACGGAAACAAATGACCATGCATACGGTATACTTCGATTTGCTGATTAGTAAGACGATGTCGGTGGTCTTTATATCAAACCGCTTTACACCAACTCCATTAATTTCTTCACCGAATATACCCATTCACGTAGTCTAATGGGAATATAATGTGTAGTATGTGTTCTGAAGGTGTTTCGAAATTACGGAAAATACTGATGAATTTCTTTGTAGATTAAATTTATTACAAGAGAAATTGAAGGATTAATGCCATGTAACCTAACTTAATGTATAGCCTTATAGAACCGTCATTGGATATTAATTTGAACTGATATTGACCAATAGTGATGATAAATATCTTTATTCTGTAAACCTAAATAAGTATAAAATTTGTTAATTCAAAAGGTATTCAAAACAAAACGAATGAGTTAGTAAAACATATAGGCTCATTTACGACGATGGCTTATTAAAAGTATACCTGGAAATAATAGTTTTGACATGTTGGTGGGCAATATTATGGATAATGATGTATTTTTGAAAAATATTTTCAACTTCATAGCACTCTTGATTAAACCGGAAACGAATATCAACTTTCTTATTTCAAACGGTATATCCTATATATTATGAATCGTTTGGTCAGGTCTTTCAAAAGAAAATTCAACAATATATGGTAATAAGTAACAAATAACGATATATGATAATAAATAATGGATTTTATGATTTAAGTCGGAACGCCCGAATTTAGCTATAGAAGGTAAAATAGGCTTTGGCCACATTTTTTCGAGTATAGTAATAGATATTCTCATAAATAGGCGGTGCCATCAAAAGAAAATAATTTTTTTAGTTGAATATGTTAGTCTTTGGATTGACCTCTGTATAATATTTTTTTTATATACATTTACATCAATAAAGGAGAACTTATATTGCGACTAAGTTAAGGTCTGTATTTGTCAAATTTTTCGAAAAAAAATCGCATATTTCAAAGATTATACGTCTAACCTTTATAATATTCTACTAGATGATAACACAAACTTTTAGTTTGTCGAAATATGCTTTGCCATATTTCCGTTTATCTTCCAAGCTATTTTTTTTTATTGCATTTGGTTTTAATTTGTCATTTCGTGAGCTTGACATCTGATTTTTTTGTTTCATTTTATTTTCAAAGATCAAATCCTACTGTAAAAAGTAAGCCTTTTATTTAATCCCGTATTCGATTTTTAAAAAGCTCAACATTTTATTTATGCTGACACATTAATGTGTAATTTGACAATCTTAATAATATCAACAAAAAATAGCCCTTCGTACACCAGAAACTATTTTTTACAGGAAAACGTTTTCTACAAAATATGATTATTATTTTGGAAATATAAATCTCAAACATTCAGTGATGTAAATCTCCAGCCAAAATTGTTTTCCTTTAGCTCTCTCCATATTTGAATTATTATAATTCTTTGAGTAGTTTATTCTCAAGATTCACTTTATTTTATATGACATCTTTAGTGGCTTATAATTGTAATAAACAATGACAATTTTTAGTTATTTCATTAATTCTTTTCTTATTTAACTAAATTGGAAAAATTGTTTCCGTTTAACTCTTCGCAGATTTGAATTGTTTCAATTGTTTAATCTCAAATTTCACTTTTTCCCTTAACAACATCAAAATTAATAATTAACATAATTATTAATAATAACCATCAAACTGATTTACAAAGAATTATAATATATGTATTCCTCAACTGAGTAGCAGAATAACCGCCGTTTTGAAAAATTATAGTAATACTGCGATTATGAACTTAAAGAAGAGACACGCCTTATAGACAGACCTGATCATCGTTAATTAGCGTTATATAAAGATTTTTTGTATTTATTGCTTTTCATTAATTATTTGTTGCGTAGTATAAAATTCTTCTAGACTTGCGTTACCATTCTGATCGTTCAAGAACGTTGTAACACAACACAATCTTCGTTTGGTCATATTAATTTAGTTAATTAAATCGGCTACAATTTTTACTGTTTTAATAGCGAGTGGGAGTTAATAAATAATTCATGATTATAATGTGAGTTCTGACTGTTTTAAATCTAGTTTTATTGCTTTTGTCTGATTTTTTTCCACCGTTGTTCTTAAATAACCCTTACATTAATTGCTGAAAGTTTGCTTTAGTAATAAATAATCAAACTGATCTATCTTTTGCTCTTTAAGTGACCAATGTTAAAAAAAAATTGTTGAAATTTCAAATAATTGCTCATCGCAAATAATCCTTGAATATAGAACAACAAAAGTAGAACTACAACAGCATTGCTATCTTTAGGATAGTTTAGTAGAGAGCAAGTTTTAGCAGTACTTATAGCATCAAAAACTAGAAATATTGACCTGAAATTGGCCTGGGCTTGAATTGGCAAAATTAGCGAATGTCCAAAACATTATTTTCTGCGGTAAAGCAACGTTGGTAGCTCTCCTTTAAAATTTCTTTCCTTCAATTGTTCGTCCTTCTCCAACATTTTATTGTTATATTATTCAAAAATGATTCTCTCAATAACAGTAGTTGAGGAAATCGAATCATTTTCTGGCTGGATGATGTACTGGATATATTTTTCGTAACTGTCCTACCTAAATTAACAGTACACGTTGGGTGTGACGAAAAACAAGCGAGAATATTTTGGGAACGGATTTAGGTTACAATTGTGATATCTTGATATGGTAACATATAGAAGGGTTAAAATATGTTTCGACTTATAACCAGTTAAAAGTGATATTGTAAACTCAAATTTACATCTAACTAAATAACATTTTGCATTGAAGCCAAATCACATAGAATTCTTGGGGACAAGAGGACAAGACAATGAATGTTTATTGTCCATAAAGAAAGATATTGTCAAGTACATGATAATTCTACAGGGAAACAAACACAAGTACAAACAACATTTCTGGTAGTATGTGTAATATTCACAAAGAAATCGTATAAAATCAAATTGTCTCTTTTAGCAAAAGACTGCCAGCTTTAGCTATATTTTCGTACTTTAAAAATTATTAAATCTTTAAAGTAACTCTTGGAATTATTTGAGGTGTTTGCTTTTTTTGGAAGTAAAATCAATTTTGATGTTAATGTAGATAAATATACAGTCTTTTCGGTAGTCCATTTACGTTTCTTAGTTTCAACATTGCAGAAATGTAAAATACCACTTACATTGCTTTTGCTCCTTATTTATCCATCCACTGACCTTTTGTCGCTCAATGTTCTGGAAGTGCAAAATAAGAATACAACAAGCAAATTGGGAAATTGTAAAGCGCTGAAGTTGAATAGCCAAAAATAATTGTAATAGACGAGCTGGAATATGTATTCTTTTAATAGTCCGCGCATCTTGCCAGCAGTTCTTTTATTAAAGTTATTGCTCTTACCTATGTTATTTATCCCTATACTTCAATTTTAGCCCCTCCTTACCATACATGTTATCCTGTTAATATGTCTGGTTAATTTGCATAATTTGATTTCTTCCATCAAATTACCAACATACACTTCCCGGTTGTTGATGTTTCGATTCTAATTATTATTAATTACATTTTAAATTACGTTATAATTACCCTTTAATCTCTTACAAAAGTCTATCGACCGTATCAGAACTTGATAAGAGATTCTCACAGGGCGATAATGTTACAACAACAACAGCGCTGATTAATATGTCGCAGGTATAATTAATTTTTTTTAGTAGTCCCGGACAGGTGGAGCTTTGTATACTTTTACCTCGACAACGGCGCCGACATATTTGTAATTTGTGTACCTTCTATTTTGTTTTTATTTTCCGTCATTTCACCCTCTAACGCACGCTTCCTCCGCTTGATTCTCTCATCGGATCTCTATCTTTTCTATTACGCTACAAAACACGCGTACCGGTCGCATCCCTTTTCTTAAATTAGATTGTAAAGTTCCCGTTCTAATAAAGTTGAATTAATTACAAGGAAAAAAACGAGGAACGGAACATGCATGTAAGAGAATTTTCTTAATTGATGTATTAATTAGCCGTAACATTCTCTTAATAGATGGAGTTTCTTTGATATGAAACCGCTGCTATTTATTACCACCCGTGGGATTAGAATAATGGTGTTTAATAATGTTTTGAAAGGGCTTCGTATCAAATCAGTTTTGCTTGTATGCACAAAAATACACAAGGGTTATTTAATGGTGCACTTAACATTTTAATTGTTGTCGACTAGTTTATAATCAAATTGTGAAGAACTCCACTTACATACTAGATATGAGCTATTAAGGATATTCCAAATTTGTTATATCCTTGTTATGATCTAACAAATTTAATATTACAGTGTTAATTAAATTTATTGCTAAATCAAGGGCCTAGAATTAATCAAGGGTCTGATTTAAAAAATTATTAAAAAAGAAAAAAGATGTCCAGACCAAATCTGACCTAGCCGGACTTAAAACTTAAAGCGTTAAAATCTCTGTAAACATCTTTTTTATGTTTTTTTTGAGACCCTAAAATTGACATCCATGTGGATCACCTATTGCTTCAAACTCCATCTCCTGTGCTGTTTCTTTTCGCGCAAAGTGTTGATTTTTGGCTTTCCACAATTCTCTAATGAATTTCGTTTTTAAAATTTATGTCGCTATAATCACTTTTCCAGTTTATTTTCACATTCTTTTGCGTTTAGTTGTAAACTTTATATTTATTAGTTGTTTGTTAAATTGTCAAACCGTTGAATATTTATAGCATCGTATCTATAACATACGCTGATTATCTCTAGTTCTCTTTAAAACGAACAACAATCGCCTGTTTAGCCCTGAGAAGTATTACTTTAACGTTAGATTTAGTATCTACACCGAAATTATTTGTATACGCCATGAAAGAAGATCGGTCCATATATTTTTCCTTCAAGATACTCGTTCAGTTTAAGTGAGCGAAGTGTTTCTAGAAATAAACGAAACAATGGTCGAACATAACTCTGTGGAGTGCGTGTCCGTTGACGTTTCTCATTCAAACACATTTAATTTTTATTGTTCCGTTTCCAATGCGAGAAACTTTTAAATACAATGATCTAGGTGTGGCCCGATGGTTGAACATAAGAAGAGTTAAATATCATGGTGGACTCGGCCTCGGATATGCACACGGATTTCGAACACATGGATGTCTCCACGCGTCGTGCCCCATACAGACACTGACGCATATAAATTGTCCTTTACCCCGTTTGCATGTTTGTATATACCGACGCTCCAACACTGTTTAATTATATTGTAACCTACATACAGATTTACGTATCTGCAGAGCAGAAGGAATTTCTTTGATGGAAGTATTTAAAGTGTTCCAATGACAGACCAATAATATCATATTTGCAACAGGAAACATGAAACCCGAAACTCTAAAATAAATAAAATGAAATTAACTACCGTTTGTTGTTTTAAGAGAAACAGATATTAGTGCCATACTACGAAGGATATCTTCTTATCCCTCTAATTTTTTGGAATGTCAAAATCTTGTTTGCCTAAAAAGAGGTACAGATTACAGGTTAAAAATTCGATGTAGAAGTAAACTAAAAATTCTTCCATATTAAATTACTGTAATTTGTCAAAAAAGAAGACTATCGTCTTCTTAAATTGCCGTCTAAAATTTCTAGTACTACACAAGGTATACTCACCATCAATCACCTTTATTATATTAAATATTTGCGTAAATGCTGACAAGCCACCTTCTTCTTTCCGGAAACATTGTAGATTTGTTATGTTCTAATAAAACTTACCACTTAAAGCATTATATCGGCCTTCAACAAAAGATTTTGGTGAAACTAAGTTACTACTTCGATGCAAGTAATAGTGTAGGCTTCCACGGCTAGAATCAGTTAAAGCTAAACGTGTTTCGGGGGCGAAACGTCGAGTTTTCAATTAACTATGATACGGCCCGAACCCGGAACACGTTTAGTTTTTACTTTAATTCATTTTATAATCCATAACAACTGCAAATTATGTTTTATTCGCCTAAATGAATAGCTAATAACTTTGGTACTGAAAGTTAAATTATGTGTTATCTGTATCATTTAAACAGCAATTATTTTCTTCCATGCAGCTTATTTCTGTATTTGCTTTTAAAGGCAATAGATAATCAGGCCTTTTTCGAAATAGAATCCAGTTTTAATTATACATAATTAGTACTCTTATCTTTAAGCATAGCGTTAAAATTTATGTCCTAGGAGCAACCTGAGTTGCCGTAGTAATTAAATCTTGAATTTATATGTAGATACTGCAGGGGATATATGAGCTAAAAAATAAGAGAACAGTAAATTGTCAGTAAATTACCGAAGAAGAGCTCCTGCTTTTATTGCCATTAAATAGCAGACTGTACATAATAAAGTTCTGGCAAGGAAGTGCGGCCTTTTGGCGAACGTTGAGGCAGGCTATTCAAGATCTACCAGAGGATTTGGATAAATTCCAGCGTACGATCTAAGAGTATTACCTCGTATATTTTGACGTATTTTAATTTTCTGCTCAATGCACGTTTTCCACTTCGCAACTTGTAAATGGTAAATTTAAAGAGAATGGAATTACCTCACTTTCCAGTTTTGTCGATTATTTAAGTAAATTTTGCGGCTTACCGCTAGTTCAAGTTTTATTGCTATTTATGATACTCATAAAGTATTACACTATTCCTACACCTGCAGAAATTGAAAAAAATATGTTTTTAATCAATACATCCTTTTTTAAATTAACACTCATCTGTGATTACCATATATACTACTTAAAATGGACATTATATTACAGCAAATTTTGGAAATAGGACTTCTAGCAAAACGCAGAAATTAGTACGAAAGCATTACTTTTAATGTTCGTTGAGGTGTTTCAAAGAAATTACATTTGTAAGTATTACACAATGCGTCCAAGAATTGTCACCAGAAAAGGAAAAATTTCGCTTCTTTGCAAAGAAAGAAAAATATTCTTTGGTCATTCGGTCACCGGTTGATGATGAGGACCATTATTATATTACTATATAATAAATTAAACTTGTGTGGTGCGGAGGGTGCCGATACTTATGTATTGTTTGCCATACTACGCCACAGTCCTTGCTATCATTATTCTTTGGAAGATCGTTTGTTAATCTCAGCTTGCAGCTCGGAGACTATTTACTTAACTTGTAACGTCATTATTGGGATTTTAACAGATCAGGAAATCACTTGCTCTTTTTTTGTGGAATTGTGAATTTAGGAATATCATTTTAATACCGCGCTCTTTTACTTGAAATCGCTTTTAAAAAACTGTTTGTTGCTAAATACTAAATAATATAATAATAATAAAGAAAGGATTTCGTGAACTGAAAACAATTAGACTGTGATACTTTTCTGAAAGTAATGAATTTTCGAATTATGTGATTTTCACTAGTTTACACCAATAAGATCCAAGTGCTTGTACACCGCGTCCGATTTGAAGAGATAACATCTAAAATAACATGAAATTATGATGTCATGAAAAAATGTTAAAATTGACATATCCCATTTCACCACCACCACCACGTCATCCGCCTTCTGCAACTTTTCTCTCAAAATTGTTAAGGCAAGTGAAAGATGTTTCGATTTAACAACAACAACCAACTAGCATTAATTTCTTTGCATATAAGTAGAAGTTTAAAATTACTTTACACATAACAAAAGACGTATAAACAATTATGGTAAAATGCTTAATGTTCTAAGATCGATTTCAGGATCTAAATAAATTACATGTTCTATAAACAAATATAAATTGGAAATGACAGGGTGTCTAATTTAACTACTCCTACATCGATTCGATACACTGGTGAATAATTTGGTATCACAATTATGAGTAAATTCATTATTTAAACAATAAGATCGGAAACTCTATCCGCCAAGAACATGGTCGTTGTATTATTATTGATATATTGTTTAGAACGAGTAAGCAGGTATCCATTTACAACATAAAATCAATCTTTTTAACATATATCGAACTATAAAAAGGGAAAAGTAATACGAAGCTGTTTAAAGTTTAAACGTCTTTAGGTCGTAAATTTAGTGAGAGAATACCATGAACTAATATTTCAAGAGTTGTCCTGTTATTCGATAACGGTTTTATTCAAACTTCTTCTTCAAATTACTTACGTCATTCAGTTTGATTTACATCCGCGTTTGTTTTATTTCGAGGATATGCAACAACGGAGCGTAATTTGAATAGATTTATTATTCTAACATATGATACGACATAAATCCCCTCCGTTGAGCTTGAGCTGCACTATTACGTTTACCAAGGATGCATCTCTATACAGAGTGTATTACCGTCAACAAACACAAAAATGGATATTTCTACAGATAAAAATTAGGTTTACAAATAAATCTTTATTAAAGAGATGTCGTTGTACAAAATTATATTATGCTGCAGCATTGTACTAGATCTTTTGCACCTTAGGTGTTGCTTTTATAACTTATGTATTTTATAACAATTGCATATGCTCTTAACAAATTTCCCGAATAAAGCCTGCCACAAATTTTAGAAAACTTAAAAAGATGTCACATTCACATACACATGTGTATATGACATTGAACCATATTCGCTGAAAGAATAGATAATTGTTGAATTTGTGACAGCGGTTCCTAACTGTGTACTTTTCTTTTGTAAGCTTACATTTAAGGGGAAAGGGTAAGTAGATAACTGGCTGAGCAGGATAATATCTATAAGACTAAGTGCTTTGATAACCCCAGCAAACTAAGTAATAACTGTTGCCGGATTGAGCCAACCTTCTTTCGTATGGTTCCCCTGTAAGTTACCCTAAAAGCAACAAGATAAAAGACTGAAAAGCGAGCATATATAATTGTAGCTGACAAATTTGAACGAAAGATATGGGAAAGTAGTACAGTAATTGATGAAACAAATTCTAAAAAAAGCAAAAGCAGCACAAATAGTAAAAATAATCTTTGCTTTTAAAATTAAGACTTGGCCAATTAACAATTGTTGTAAGACGCTTCTCAGCCTACTACGCATGAACACAAAAACAGATAATCAAAACATTTACTCCTGCATAACTAAAGTGTAACACATATAGCACCGTTCGCTTCGTCTTTCCAGTATTTTTGTAAAAACATGGAAATATACAGGATCCCACCTAACATAAAGAACGCTAGCCTTTGCTGCTCAAAAGTAAGTATGAGAGGGATCTCCCTGTATACACCATACATGTAAAGTATGCCCAAAATAACCGGACCCCCTAATACCCAAGTCACAACACGCCTTTCATTGGCTTTTAACTTAAACAAATAAGTAATATTTTATGTGAGCTCTATGTAAGGATTAGAAACACACGCGCGCAGTCGGTATTCTTTTAGGTACGCCTGTTTATTCTTTTGTTTCTCTATATGGTCCGGCAACAGCTACTTGATGAATTGAGTACCAGCGTAATAAGTAATACCTGGACGTAGAACACACCCCAAATGTAAGACCACATCCAATTATAAAAAATTAAATTTATTACTGGACTATTAATAATTTATGTCCCCAGTAAATCTTGCTCGTTTATGTATTGGTTTAAATTAACTTTTCGTTAGTATGATTTACAATTTTGTTTCAATAGAATCTGATGGAAATATTTTTATGTATAGTTATGCGATTAATTTTTATTTTATTTATTTTTTATTCATGATATTTGGAAATATTTTAAAGCACTCAGTCACAAACAGCTAATTTTTAAAATATACTTCCAGTTGATTGCTTAATATTTGTTTCTTGTAAAAAACAATTCAAGCAACCCGCTATAGTGCTTTAAATGAGCTTGAATACGTTTAAAGTCAGTACGCTATTCTATAAGTATCTTAGACGTAACGTAAAAAATTTATACTGATTTGATTCTAATGTAAAATCAATTTCCTATGTGTGCAGTAAGTTCATAAACGGCAATATCGTATGATCTGCTCCGCATTTATTTCAAATTACTCGTGACTATACGAATGTTTTATCGTAAAGCAACTGTAAAATAGAACAGTTACTTAGATATTATCTATGGAGTGATTGCTCTGTGTACTCTTATAATACCAGTAATGCATTATGCAGTGTATATACGCGTTTTAACAAAAAGAAAATAGGTAACATCTACCATGATATATGAATAACAAAAAAGAAAATGAATTTATAAAAGATATTTACGGTTAGATAGACTTTATAATAGTTTCCTGATATACAGTAGACAACAAAGGTCGTAACTGTGGTAGCAGACAAAAAAGTGATTGGCAGCCAGCTAGGGCAAACCATTGTCTCAACCTACGAATACACCACCTATAGTAACACATGAAATAGGAAAACTACCAGCTTAACTACACATGCTAGTAATGCACGACATTCACGTTTATTACTTTACTGATACAGTTCCATGTTATCAACTCTATAGATTTCTTTGTAGGCTACGTAGGTACGTTTGATTTGATTTTGATGAAATTCACCATTTTCCTACTAGATTCTTGTCATTTCCTTTTGTCATTATAGGCAAAATTGATTTAATTTTACATCCAATGTGTTGATAATGTTCATAACTTCATTACTAGTATTCTTTTGAAAAATGTTTTATTAAAAAGAGTCAGCTCATCTACCGGATTATTGTTTTTAGTAAGGGTTTATACCAACAGACCAAATTTAAGTAGTCCAAAACAAAATGAAAAATATCAACCAGAAAGTGTTTGAATATTGCTGTGGACGGGCCTGTCAATCACACAACTGTCCAAATACAATGCTAACGCGGCTCATGGAACACTAATGGAATCACTCACGGTAAAGCAATGTGTGGAGGAAAGGCAAACGGAGATGTCTCTGACACCCGTCGTCGGGTTACTCCGAGTGCTTCTCTGCCTCCAACCGTTACTTTCCTCTATAATAATAGCGTTAATTTCTAAACTACAAGCAGTGGTGCCATCAAGGCTTGTCGTAGGTGGAAACTTTCAGTGAGGTCAAATTGCTAACGGAGAACATTTTAAAATCAATTTTTGTTAATAACAAGAATCGTTTGCATGATGCTAATTACGCTCTTCGTCATGTAAATGGTAAGAAAATGATTCACACTGTATAGTATTATTGTATTTGGAAAAGAATAGAAAATTCATGTTTGAAAAAAATTGGATTAGAATTCAGAACAAATGTGATGATATCGTAACTATAAAGCAGATAATTAAAAAAAAAATGTTAGGTCGACTAGTACTTTTTATAGCAATAAAATCGGGGTATTTCAGCGATTAAAAAAAAACTTAATAACGATATTATGCTTTATCCTATCGACACACCGTTTGCCAGGTCGTGTAAGGCACTATTAAATCAGTAGCGGCGTTTTATAAACTACAAACGGAAACATTCCTTGTCATTTCTGGTTGTTTATTGGTAACAAATAATTGATTTCACAATCTTTTAAAACAACTCAGGGACGAGCGAATTTAAACATAGGAATTAAAACACGTTTACTCGCATTTCTCATATATGCTGACATTAAAAACTGGGGGCTACCGTTTAAAAAACATGCAGTTAATAGAAATAAAAGTAAATTAATAAAAATTCAGGCGTGAACTGCAGATCGAATGAAAAGCAGATACACAAAAAAGAAGCTTGGAATTTGAATATGTGAAAGAGTTTAGATATTTGGGGAGACCGCTGGTCAACAACTGCAATGAAGAAAAAGAAATTAATATGAGAATTATGAAAGCCGATAAAAGTGCAAGAATAATAAACCACCTGATCGAATCAAAACTACTGTCGAAGAAATCAAAGCTTTACAAAACTGTATTGACGCCAATGATATTTCATAGCTGTAAGGCGTGGGTGGTTACCTCTCCTTAGCGTAAAATAGCGATATATGAAGAAGTAACAACAACTAACAAAACATATAGACATAAGACAAGATAACGCTGAGAATAAGGAGCGCAAATATTAAAATGCGGAATATAAAAACAATAAATAGTAGGAATAGTTTTCACATTTAAAATTTGGCAGTTTGGCAATTGTTATGATGACGATGCTTAGCAACGAGCTCTTTGGATTAACTTGGTGACACAGGATACAATTTGGCTCGTTTTCTTGACCCACTCTGCAAAACAACAAAAACAAATTACATGCAATTTATTGCTACATACGCTCATATTTTTAAAGCTAAAGTATTGTAATTTTCTTTTCACCAACGTCGTAAAAATATACGGAGTGTTCCATTCATCATAGGAAAGTTGACCTAACTCCTGGTGACGCTAGAATACCAACCATTAGTTCACAAAGAATAAAAATCGACCTGTTTTTCCTAAAAGCGCAAGCTCATTTCTTTAAAAAGATAGTAGGCGGTGCGGAGAGTGAGGCTGGGGGCGTAATCTAGAACCTTACTGTATACACCAAAATACAGCCTCTTGAAGTAGCAAAACCAGCAATACATTTTTGCCAAGTTTCCCTAATTTCAAAAATATAATTTCGGCTCCGCATAAGGAAGATTCCATGTCAATAAAGCCCAATTCGCTATCATGCTTCCATTGTCAGAAAAAATTGATTCTGGGCAGCTTAGAAAAGAATTATAAAGGAGTATAATTAAGAGGTTTCTGTAGCTTTTGAAAAATAGTTAAATTATCAAAACAGATTTAAAAGAAATCCATTATAACGCCGTATTTACAGTTAGCTATTGCATTGTATTATCGGCGCAGCGGTTTAAAGGAAAGTAAATGCATTAAGCTTCAATTTCTTGTTTAAATCTTTCACACGCATAATAATTTCCATACGAGGGCTATTACCAGGCCGTTAAATATGGACATTGTTAGCTCACGACGATACTCACACATACAATAAAACAATAACAGTTAGGAAAAAATGACCGCACTTATGATTTGTATATGTGTACCACTCTAGCATATAATAATTTATTATTCCGGGAATAATTAAATTTTATAGATTTGGTATTAATCACGGCGCATTAAAAGTAAGGATATCGTAATTATTTAAAACAATGAGGTTATAAATAATCGTTAAATTTCTAATGAGGTACTTTAATAAAGCAAATAATTTATTCAATAGTTACAGGCGGCAAGGCGATGCATACAAAAAGATATTCTATTACGTTGCCTCTAAACTTTCATGAATTATTACCGGGTGATAGTAAAACTTCCATCTGGTCACCCGTGGTTAGACCATTATTGATACTTCATGGTAACATAATTTTTATTTTTATTGTTCTTCTCCTTTTCTTACATCAACCTAACAACGTTTCATATCCGTTCGACACACAGGCGAGAATATGCTTACTGCAGGTTACGTCCACATTAAAATTCATTGACTCCCTTAGCTTGCCAATTCGCATGCTCCGACACTTAGAAAGCTGCAATGATGTATGAATGTTATAATAAACAAGACATTTATTAATTTTTAACCATCTCTTGGATTGTATATTTTGTAGGAATACATTGAAGCATCCGAAATGATCGCTGTAAACTAGAAACCTTCTCGTGCAATACTAAACGTTATAGGTAATACATTAAGATTAGGAATAATAAGAAGGAAGTATAAACTTTGGGGTTCCCAAATAATTGTTTAAATTTTAACGAGAAGTTATACAAAATGTACGTCAAACAGAATTTGATGCGAAGTCGCTAACAGGTTTCTCAAAATAATAATGCACATACACTATAAAAAAAAAAATTACTGCAAAGAAAATATATTGAAACTTTTGAAGAATCCGTCAGTGACAATTACTTCACTAGCTCTCAATATATTAATTGATATGAAGTTACTGCACTATTCCATTAATTACAATATGGAAGCAAGGCGGCCATCTCTAGGCACTCAGTATTCAAAATATAATAGCCCCGATATAATCGCTACGGTAACTCTATTTGGTCTAACTACTGCTTTCGTAAATTAAATACGGGTGCATAAGAAGCCCAATTTTGTGTTAATGCAAGATAAGGCTAGTGCGCACATCGCAGCCATCACTATAAGCTTCCTTCAGTAACACAGGTTTCACACCATCGATTGGACTTCGCATCTCGATATGTGCGATTTGTTAAGTAGATTTGGAGATGCCCAAATCCGCATCAAACTCTCCAACAGCTAACAATTGTTCTAATCGAACAATGAGGGTATATAGCCCAAGAAGACAAACGTAGACTCATGCGAAACATGTCTCGCAGGTTTCAAGCAATTTTTCGTTAATACTAATGGAAGACGCACACGTTATTAAGCGACTCACAATCTTTCAAATGGACCTTACGTTATGCCAACCGGATATTTCTTATTCACTTTATTTCTTTTAATTGCTACTGTTACAAAATGGTTTACATAAATTAAATTATGTATTTTTTATATAATAATAACTTTTTTGTTACCGGTGTATAAAACAAATGTTATCGAAACCAGATAAGCATAACGTATGCTAAAATCAACCAGGAGCTGAAACCTATCAGTCACACGAAGCTAACGTGTTGTAAAAAATAATGTGAAAAATAATTCAAGTTCCATTTTATTCAACTTGAGGCTCTTTAAAGAGCGCGGATTTATTTTACTATCAAGTTAAAACCCCAGAATTCGCGTAAAGTTTACATTATAAAATAAAGAAAAAAATTTCGTCATGCATGTTTTAAACTTGGAAAGTAGGAGCGACATAGCACGTTTACAGCGTGTAGAATGAAATCCCCTTATCTACATAAATGGACGATAGAAACAAAAAATCTAGGCAGGCGTGGTGTTCTGGGGGAAATCAGCGCACCGTCCCGACTGTGACACAGATTTAACGAGCAGGTCTCTGTATAACTATTTTTAACAATAATAGCCTTACATAGGATACAAGCCGCTTAGTATTCGTTTATTTTTGTACAAAATACAACAAAAAATGTACTTCTTAATATAAAAGAGAATAGTACTTTCAGTACCATTTTTAAGTAATCAGATTTCTCCTCGTAGCAGAGAGGATAGAAATCAGCCTGGGAATATAATATCCCCAAATATTATTTCTGCTGAAAAGACAAATCAATACATTTGTCTTATGTGCGTTATTCTTGGTGACCAACCATATCCTTATTGAATTGAGCAAAACTAAGGGGCTGTACAAACATTATCATAAAATCATTAACTTGTTCAAATAGTACACACATAAAAAGGATTACTGAAAGCAAGTGAAAATTACTTGGAGGACTTCCTCCACGACGCTCTTATATATACACAAGATAATATGTTCCGCAACCAAGAAAAACCTGAAAAAATTGTTAAATTGAAGCCAAAATAAGTGAATAGCTTTTATTTAAAATATTACTACTTTTATTTCGATCATGAGCATATTGGATCTGATTCAATATACTCTTTGTTTATATTTTACCTTCTCTTGTTTGTAACAAATTCGTCTTGCTGTATCGGAGCCACCTCCTTCTTATCAGCAATACTCAAAGACCAAGACGAAGGATTGTTTCTAAAATTATTTTCGCTCCATTGATGAGAATTTCAGAGACTGTATTTCTTTTTAAAGAAATTCATTAACTCATTGCGCTGTCATAACTTTTTTCTCATGACGCCTAAGGTCCTATTGTGAAAGATCTAATACGGCTAGAAGGACCTCTGGTGTTTGAAATTACATTAATTTTTGTTATTACTTAGTTATACAGCGTCAACGTAAATATCTGGTTTGAAATTCGGCGTTTCACAAAATTTTATCCTGTTCTATAAACGAGATTTCACTCAAGTAATTCGAAACCTCAAAGAGAAAATAAGATGGCAGCCGCCGCCACCTTATATTATTCTTATTGTTTAGCTGACTTATATTATATTATATTATTGGTGATATAATTCACTGATCTGTTAAAACTTTATTAAACTGTAAAAACTGTTGAGGTCACAACATGGTTAAGCAGTTGCTTAACCAGGAACACCCACCTGAAGTGATTGTCAGCGTATAACTGCCCAATATTAGAAGTTCTATGTGTGTAGGGCCACTGTATTGAGATTCTTCAAATGGAAATAGAAGGAATTTGAAAAATATATATGGTCGTTTCATTTGCAAAAATTTTGCGTGTTTATTATGGATTCTTCTATATATTCCACAATATCTGGTTCGATCCCTCTTATATTTTCTAATGTTCTCCTCGATCCCCCTTTCAATGTTCTTTTCTTCAATTCTCTGCTTCCCTTATTTCTCAAATGTTCCCAAATTCTTTAGTATTGTTTGATAACTAGTACATGACTCTGTTTCTGCTAAAATAAAGAACTAAACATTTGAGGTCTTCATATGGTTAAGCAGTTGCTATTGGTGTGTAAATACTTAAAGAGTAGGATGATCAGGGCTGCTTGAAGAAGTGAAGAACACCCATCTAAAGAGGTTGTCAGCGAATAATTGCCCAAGGCTAGGCAAGAATTCGAAAAATATGTATGTTCGTTTCATTTTCAAGAATATAGCGTGTTTACTATGGATTTCTCTATATATTCCACAATATCCGATTCGATCCCCCTTGTACTTTCTAATGTTCTCTTCGGTCCCCCTTTCAATGTTCTTATCTTCAATTCTGTGTTTCTCTTATTCCTCAAATGGTTCCAAATTCTTTAATATTGTTTCATAACAAATACATGTAACTTGGTATAATGTTAATGCCTAAATTACTTCTTAGAAAACCTGTTTTTACGTTAAGGTGCCGTTTTCTATCTAACCCTAAGATTTACACGTTTAAATGTTTGACATTTTGATGATGACTTGCTACAGATGACATCATGAATTTAAAATACTCGATTCCAATATAGATGTGTTATATGTTTTTGTGTTTTTTAGCAGGAATTGTTATTGCAAAGTATATTCTTAAAAATGACTGGTGGCTTTACTAATTTCAGGTTGACTTTACTGGACCCTGTTTTTGCTAAAATAAACAAACTATCAACATAAATCACTGAAATGACGAAATTCAAATAACAATACTAATTATTATTGCCATTATTGTTATTATTGCTTTACATAAACCTGAATTTCTCTAGAACACAGTGTTAAGACCTGCCTTAGTATATACGTAATATCCAGCTTGGTGAGGATCTTTCCGTTCCTGTTGGACATCTTTCGAGAGAGACGCTGACAGATGTAGAGTCGTTCGAGTGTCTGATAAGACAACTCTTTTAGACCAATACGTACAGGACTACATGACATCTTTGCCGACTTAAATCACAATTTCCTTGATCTGGGATCCATCGCAAAAGGCTCTATTCTGCAAGAAAGCGATTAAAGAGCTTACAGTTACATGTACCCGAAGGTGTACTTGTACACAGGAGTTAGGATTTCTGACCTAGCAGTATTAAGTTTTGCCAGTTTAGAGACTATTTCAAAATTACTCAGTAGCCATTTTCTCAGAACTATAATTGGAATTAGAACAACTGGATACGTACAAAACAGACATTCTCGGTTTTATTTTCTTCTTTAAACAAGGAGTCGTAAAAGGTAACGAATTTGCAAAATAATGTTGACATTTAGTAAGTATTTTACACAGCGACCACCTACACTCATGCATACATATTTTGCACAAGCGACAAGTGAGTAAAATTTTATACGTCGGTAAATTATATATTTTCATCCTTTCGGGATACACCTACTGTTTTCATGGAACTTCTTATAAGGGGTAAAAACAGATTTACGATAAAACATTTTATCGTAAATCTATTCGGGTAAGTATCCCAAGAAATAATTTAGATGGGTAATTAGGAAAGGCGTACAATTCGCATATGCATACGTATGTAGATAAGTTCCTTAACATCTATTATATATTCTACATAAACTTTACGATGTACTAACTAGCCTCATTGCATCGAACCCTTTTATTTTCCCAGGGCTCCGGACATTTTAAGTTCAGATCATAAATTACGTGGAAGTTTATTACCTAATTAAATGTTTCTAATTAACCCAATACGATAATGAATGAATGCAGTACTTCTTGCATATTATTAGAAATGCTATCATTGGATGTATAATTCTTAGATAGGTGTTTCATATTACGATTATTTTACACACGAGTGATCTGTCTTGGATGGTGCACGTTGGTAGTTCATTCAGACCTTAGTTAGCTACTGATATAAATCTTATGAATAATGCCTACGTTACAGCAGCTACTTAACCAGGAAAATATATAATACGGTTGAAAGAAAATTGAACGTTTACAATGGTCGTCGTGTATAACTAAGTGAAATGCTATTCAATCATAAATCACCAAGAAGAGAATTTAAAGAATGCATTGGAAAAACCGTTCCATGAATGTAAATCTACAACATTGTCAATTTGTTGACTACGGGACTCTCTACCAACAGAATCTAAGGAGACACACTCATAAGTACAACATAAATGTACTGGTGTAGTATCCAGTACACTTATGTTGCTAATTATTCTTACATCTGTTACTGCCCACCGAAGTATAAGCAATGAAGCTTTTCATAACTTCGGTAACCTTTAATGTGAAGGCATGAGTAAAGTCTTACATGGCTTTTTTACTGTCATCCCCTGGAATTTCTATCGGTTTGCAGAATGCCTTGAATGGCCAGCATCCCTCTCGAAATTCAGGTTTATGTAAAGCAATAGTAATTAGCATTGTTACTTGCATTTCATCATTTCGGTGATTTATATTAATAGTTTTTTATTCTTGCAAAAACAGAGTCCAGTAAAGTCAATCTGAAATTAGTAAAGCCACCAATGATTTTTAAGAATATACTTTGCAATAACAATTCCTACTAAAAAACACAAAAAGATTTAACAGATCATCTACATTGGAAATCTTAGGATTAGATAGAACGCCTTAACGTAAAAACAGGTTTTCTAAGAAGTAATTTAGGAATTAACATTACACCAAGTGACATGTATTGGTTATGAAACAATATTAAAGAATTTGGGACCATTTGAGGAATAAGGGAAACACAGAATTGAAGATAAGAACATTGAAAGAGGGACCGAAGAGAATATTAGAAAATACAAGGGGGATCGAACCAGATATTGAGGAATATATAACACGCTATATTCTTAAAAATGAAACGAACATATATATTTCCTTTATTTCCATTTGAATGATCTCAATATAGTAGCCCTACACACATAGCATGTCTAGCCTTCGGCAATTATCCGGTGACAACCTCTTCAGGTGGGTGCTCTTCGCTTCTTCAAGCAGCCCTGATCATCCTACTCTTTAAGTATTCACACACCAATAGCAACTGCTTAACCACATTGAGACCTCAACTTTTGCTTATTTTAAGATATTCTTTAACGTTTTGCTTTACCATATCTACCATCATTTAACCAAACATCTTCAGTTTTTTAATAGACCTATTATTTAGTAACTGTATATCTATAGTCGTTTATTAACATTGCTGTATTTACTTCCGAGCTCTTTGCTGTTCTTCGCATTTTCTCTCCCACGTACAGAAGCCTTCCTGTCACTCCAGTTGACATCCTCTTCCTTTTCATGTCTTCATCTCCATTCTGCATTCTGCATTCTGTTTGCAGACTGTATATATATTTTAATGAGGCTTATTTTTTTAATGAATAAGTTTGAACGCTCAGGGATTCTTTGTATTTGGATGGTGGTGAGATATACTTGTTTCTTTGCAAATTGAAAACGATTAAGAGATAAATTAAACACATTATGCGTGAGGGAGATACTATTTATCTTATATGAAGTTTTGAAATTGTATTTCCCTTACCAAATTTACAAAATATCTTAAAAATTAGATAAATACGGAAACCTGTTTTAATCCCTAATCGATAGCTAATTTTTGAATCAGATATTAAATTTAGGAATGGATTTTTAAATGAAAGTTGAATATGTATTTTATTTTTGGCCAAATGTTTAATGTTTGGTCCCTGTGATGTCGTACACTTCTGCTCCAAACCCAGATAGACTTCTCAATCTTAAAATTCGCGAGGATTTCAAGATTGAGGTCCGGGCGATCCCAAGTCCGTAGGTGGTGAAATTTATTTAATAGAAGCTCTAAATATTATTACCGAGTGCAAACTTGAAACGGTTTTGAAGATCCTATTAAGCTATTTATTTTTTTTCTTGTTTCCTCGGGAAATTTTGAAAAAGACGTCCTTATCGAAAAAGAATTGTTAAGTGACAGCGTTCATATAATAACAACCATTTCAATAATTGCTTTGCGATCCTATGCGAACGGTGTGCATATGCCCTGGTACATACTGTCCAAACTAAATAAATGATATCAACATTATATATGCAGTGCAAAAGCTAATTGTTTTTTGTTGGTTTCAACTAATTCGGAAAGTGATAGTTTACCATCTGCCATTGGCAAATTGCAATATCTTGCACGTCTTCGAATTGTTGCAGTCTGAATTATAAACACGTTGAAGCGTTTAACGAGCCAATAAATTTAATAATGTATATCTTAGATGAAAAACCTTTTACGTCATGTTTTCTAGTAAGCTTGTCGGATTTCAATTAGCAGATTACATTATAGTGTTGCTTAAGGGCGAGTTTTCTTTTTCTTGCTGCGCTCTACTGTGATATATGTAACGGTGTACAGCTAGATGCGGCTTAAAGTTACGCTAGTCTTCGTGTATACTCTCTGTTACTACATATTTCTGCGATACGGTAATTATCCATAAATTACAAGAACTTGATGTATGCATAAGCATATTAACAAGGAAATGCAGCCGGAGTCTAACGGAAGCATTCAATGCAGCTGTGCTATGCATTGGAGATCCAGGAGCAAATTCATAAAGTTTAAAATATGCGTCACTTCTGAAGGATTGTAAGGTGGTAGTTATAATGCGTCATTTAGTTTATGTTTTGCAAAAAGTGCACCAAAATTTCCCGTTGTACAATATTATCGCCTATAAAGTTTCGCTGTAATTTCTTTTATAGAAAACGCTGAATGGTATGGTTTTAAGGTATGTTAACGTAATTAGGTCATCACCAATCAACGACTGTGAAAGCCATTCTCCCATGGGGAGCATTTCCATTATAGCTAAGCTACTAAAAGAATATGAGGTTTTACCCAAATTTTCCGAAAAGACAATTTTGCTTTACACCTTAATTCTTGCTGTCGCCTTGAAAGTACTCACCTCCGCCAAGTATGCAACGATCCCGGTGATTTTAGCACTCCTGGAAGCTGAGATGCAAGGTGTCCAGTTGCAATTCCGCTTGGATAACTTTAATAGAGTCAAGACGTCGCCATTCCAAGTTGATTTTCATTTTAGGCAAGACGTAGAAGTCCCTGGGGACTAGATTAAGAGAATTGTCATGTTGTTTTTTTACTAGGAATTCTGTTACAAAGGGGCAGGTATACATGAGCGCTTTGTCACTGTAGAGTTACCAGTCTTTGTTCCTTCCACAAACCGAATTGTTTTCGCTGAACATTTTCCACAGTTTCTTATAGTAAAGCTTCCGGTGGACAGTCTGACCAGATGGCATAAGCTCCTTTTCCACAAATATTGGAATATCGAAAGAAATCATCAACATATTCTCGACTTTCCTGGAAACGTTTGAATGTTCCTACTTGAGTTTAGGCATTCTTACTAGAAGCCTCCTCCAATATGCGGTGGAGACTGCAAACAGAAATTGATGTAAATCCGTTGCTTCTTTACATCATCCATTTGTAACTTGCAGGAACACAGGAATACCTTGTAACACCTGAGCGACAGCTGAGAGGTGCACCAAGAAGCCTTTGGTGGTGCCGGGATATTTGGGTTGGGCTGGATAATAACATCCTCTGGTGTTTTGGGTTACACCTTCTGCTTACATAATAGCGAGTATTAAATACTTAAATAAAGTAGTAAGAAATGAATTGCCTGCAAAGTTACATCAACCACTAAGTTCATTTAATGCGAACAAAATTGTTGTTAAAGATAGAGCCACAAATTTTCACAAGTTGAGAAAGGCCCAAAGATCTAAAGTAGATAAATTGGTACGAAATACGCATGCTTATTTGAATAAGAGGATTTTACAAGATCAGGTGTTGATTCTATTTCGTGGCATTTTCCAACAGAATAACGTACAAACTTGAAAACAAACATCGCAATGGACTGATACTGACACGTATCAGAATAACATTTATTGGAATTATTTTAAGCCACGAAACGCTTGATTCGGATAGCCCCTACGTTATATGTAACAAGAAATGAAAAACTTTTAATGTAGAACGCACCTGTTTTTCGTTTTACATGAACATTCAATACAAAGATACATTCATTTTATTTAACAAAATCCAAAAATTTAGCCCATTTACAAGAACACTATTTAAAAACACTACTTGAAAGCAAATGAAAAACGGGTAAGAACATGAAATTGTTTTACGCTATTTTCACGTGTACACACTCTTGGAACTTGATCCGTTCCTCCCTGCTCATTCCTCGATGTAATTAAATTTAATGAATGAAACACAAATCTCATATGATATCGGTAGGATTCGAACCTACAGCTCCCATTTGCCGGACGAATGCGCTACCACTACACTTTAATTATCTAGATGCAGATGTATTAAAACATCTCGAAAGATATATATTTATTTATGTGCAAATATACACTATTTTTTTATTAGACGTAGTTTCTCTTAGAATAATTTGGTGTGCTTTTACGACAATCAATTTTTAAACTGCAGGACTATTTTGTTTTGCATCATTAATATACTCTATAACATTAACGAGGTACTAATTATGGTTCTTTCATGCGTACCAAGGGAACTTCGGTTATTACAGTTACTAAAGGATGTACATATATACACAGAAAGTATTCAATACACAACCATAGTGACGTACATCGTAAATTTCGAGAATATAATTGCTTTCAAAATGCTACAACGTCTAACGTATGTTGTATCGACATGCATATTCATAAATCCTTTTTATATCTTCACTTTTTTTCTTTTGGTTTGATATGCAAATCGTAGATATCATACTAATAAGTTCGGTGCGCATGTACGTAGTATTTATATGCACACCGCATTTTTCATATAATTTTCAAAGATAAAGGTTATATGTCCCTTGAATTTCATTATATAACTATTGTATGGGTCGTATACTTTCATCTTTGTAGAGAGGATGAAGCTGAATTTGTTTAAGAACTGCGTGCCGTTTTTTAAATTTCCTTAAAACTTAACACAATAACGGGATTGGTCGGTGATCTTCATGCAAATTGCTTCTCCGGCTAATTCCTATTGTTTAAAATTGCTCTAGTGGAATCCTTAGTAAAAGTAACTACTCTGTATATGCATTACGTAAAGCATTAAATTGGTCTTAAATATAGGTATTGAAAGGAACTTGCATAAGATATTTCCAATTACCTTGCCCATTATTCTGTGAGCTAGCTGGATGCGGGGTATTTGCATATAAAAGGAAAGCACCATACGGGAATAGTTGTATTTGTTCGAAATAGATATTTATAAGTTTTGGAATGTGAAGTAATAGCTGACTTAAAAGGTTTAATTTGCATTTGCTATACGTATGTACGTCCTATTAGATGTAATGCCAAATGCGTTCCATTGTAATATAGAATGTTCTAATTTTTAAGCAGGCAAAAAGAAATTTTATGGGACTGCGTTGGCATGAAAGGATCCCGCCATTTTGTAAGCATCCTCGTTATTAATTCTACTTGGATCAATCGAATCGTTATTTTATAAGACGTTATCAGAGATCTTGAATAGGAAAGTGAAGCAAACATTAACTTTGTACATAATATATTCCATACTAAATGTGAGATTAGTTACCATATTTGCTATGCAGTGTGAAAACAGTAAACTCAGTTGGCTTGTCTAATTTTGAAAGTCCCGAGAATTAACTTTCATAGACATATGATTAAGATATCGTCATGGAAATGTTTGGCTGCCATTCCAAATCTATTACTCAATATTAATTCTCACGATATTGCTCAATTCTCAAATAAACTATTTGGAAATATCTTTCTGTCTTCCAGTATGCTTGATTATTTTTCAATAATTAAGAATTAAGGTCAAGTTTATCCACCGATTTTCAACTACTTCGCTTGATTTTATCGTATTTGAAATCCGTAATTCCGCTGGGATCCTTTCTTGGCCCGGAGCTATTTGTAATCTACACGTACGATGTTCTGAAACACCTTGAAATTCAACTCTCTATCCACGTCGACGTACAGTAAGGTATTGGGCAGATAAATCTGGTCATAAATGGATGTTCCACATTATTTATTTATTTAGTTGATAGCACAATTAAATCCACCCATTAAACTTTAATTGGAAGTGCTATTTGAAGTAAACTATCGTCTGTTGTTTTCAAGCTTCCGAAGCAGCAGTTGTGTTATATATTTATTATTATATCCAAAAAACTGCACCAACATCTAAAGGTACGAACCTCATATATGCTAATCGAAACACTTATTTTTAAACAGAGAATTGCTGTTTTATAACTGGAGATGGTGAAGATTCACTATCTTGAAATTTTTCTTAATAAAAAGAAATTGAGAGATACCGTCTTTTTTTTTACGCTTAATTCAGGCCAAATTAAAGCTTTAACAAGAAGAAAGTACATCGCCAGGAAGGAGCCTCCAGAAAGAAGTTACGATAACATGAATGGATTTTTTGAACGAAGAAATTCACAAGTATATATATACCTGTGCAACTATACGAACGGTAACCATGACATAAAATCTTCATCTATGGAGTGAAAATAATTTTAGAAGCAATCTTTCCTGTTGCTCAACCGTCAAAAAAGGCTTTTGGAGCTCGGAACAAGCACTACAAGCAAAAAAAGGATAAACTTTTCAAGGAAGTTCAGTAGGAAGACATACAACATGGACATTATAAATAAATTGCGACTTACTTTCGGTTGTTTGTTATCTAGCTTAAGATCTTAGCCTGGATTTTCCGAAGAATGCTTGGAGATGCTTCTATCTCCAGAACATACACTGGATTCTAAAAACTTTTTTGTTTAATATCTTGTCAAAATTGTTGTTATTTTAAAAATACAAGGGATTATTGTCCCCATTTTTTTTCAGTGTAAAAATAAAATAAAGCATTCCCTTTTCTAGTTAATTCAGTTGAGAATGTCATACAAAGAACGTAAAGTAGATAACTTATTTTGAAAACCATATTAAAATTTGACTTAATTTTAATGTGGTTAGGACTCAGCTTCTCTTGTTTATGTAAATAGAAAAGTACGTTCCAGACAATTTTTCGTTTGAGATTTATATGCATTTCCAAAGGGTCTAAAGAGCCTGTAGTGTTAAACAGATAACATAAATTTATTCCAACAAAACCAATGCCATCCGTTTTACTGAAATCATGAACTCTTTAGGTTATTACCATTTCATTTGTTTTGAATCGTTCGCGATACTCGGTTGTAACACGTTTAACAATTATATAGCTGGCAACAATTGTTAATCCTACACCGCTGACTATCATTATATTTCCAATAATCACTATGAAACATTGTCTGCATATACTGTTCACTGCATATGCCAATATGTCTACATAATTTGTATCTTTCAGCACTTGCTCAACACGCGTCTGTATCGGCGATTAATCGCGCAATGGATGCAAGCAGAATACTTATATCGCCTAATTTGAGTGTCGGAATATTGAAAGGTGCTAAGTTATTGCTAAAAGTAAAACAAAATAAAAGGTGTCATTACACAATATTATTACGTGTTGCGGTAGTTCATATCAGCGGCGCACGTATACGTGTGTAGATAAAGGTCATAGCACCTAGTAATTGAACTTAAACATGCTACGCTAGCACCTATTTGCTTTTATAATAGGACGAAGAAAAATTGGAAGGTAGTTATTTTCGTTCGGCTAGTGCGCGTACCTTTTGTATTGTTTAGCAGAAATAACTGTACATAAGTAGGTGTTTATTACACTCAAAAGATAAAAACGAACATTACTTTGAAAGCATTGAGTAATTTAGATATTTCCGTAATAAATACATACATTTGCCTTGGCATAATTTACGTAAGTAGACTACAAAGCAATAGTCTCCTATTGTTTCTCACAATCAATGTACAACGACACAAATGCCTAGTATTTTTCTTGAAATTATTTCACAATTTGCTCAAAGTAACAACAATAATTTCTATCTGCTTGTTAGGAACTTGTTTTCTTTGGGAAGTAAGATTATCAGGTGAGTTCTAAATAGATATATGAAAAATATAGGGATTTACTTCCTTTATAAAAGCTACATACAGACTAGAGTGGGTTCCATAATTAAAGGAGGGACATAAAATAGAGTGATGAAGGACCAATCACTAACCAGATTATTTAGAAAATACATATACCAACTGCAACGTTCATATCGAGAAAGCAACTAGAGGCTGAAAGATGCTTCAAACGAACAAAAACACAACGCTTCATTCGAAGGCTACAAATTCAAGGGGTCACCAAATCAAGTTGAACAACGAAAAAACTTTTCATTAAACCAAAGCCAAACCAAGCCAAAATTACACTAACATTTATTATTTCTCGACGAAATCCCCATAAACGTTGGAACATTTACCCTAGCGCAATATTAGCTTCAACATCCTTTTACGGTATTACTGGTTGTTAAGCTGCTTGAAGCAGTCCCTAACTCATCCTGGGCTGCTAAGCATTTATCCATCAATAATTTCTCTAAAGGTCTCAATAAATGAAAATCACAGAAGACTAAATCTAAACTATTCGGACGATATTCGGGGTACGGACCTTCCAATTCGGCTGTGCCAACTATAGTTTGACTTCATTTGACGTGTGCGATTTTGCGCCATCATACGCAAGTTGAATTCTCTCGCTTATTCATCCCGACCTTTTCCTTCTAATGGCTACATGTAATTTCTGAAAACCTTCTCAGAATCTCTCATTGTTCACACAGCAATGAGCCTTCGCTATCGCACAACAACGTGACAATGGTTTTACGAACAGGTAGGGTAGTTTTGAAATTTCTCGTAAATGGGGAAGCCGGACTGTTGTTTCGTTTTTAAGGTAAACGTATAATCCCAGGTTTCTTCGCCAGTAGTGATATTTTCAATAAAGGGTTCCTCTTTTATTGGTATTGGGTGCGATGTTAAAATGAAGCACTCATTCTCCTAGTTCCTTTTTTCATCAGAGGGCGTTCTTGGCATTCAGCGAGTTGAAATTTTGCGAATGTTTAGGCCTCATATGATTTCATAAACACTTTTACTTCTCTAGTTAAACTTGCGACAATTATGCGATTGTCATTCGTATGTATGGTCGTTACTCTGCCATTAATCTTCTCCTAATTCTCATTCAGCTCCGTTCTTCCATCTTTAAACTTTTAACTCCAAACGCTAGCTTCTTGGCGTTCTAATACGTTCGGACCATAAACGCGCTGTAACCAGCAATAAATTTCCCTCTGATTAACTACTCTAGCTTACAAAAATATGTTCACTCCTCGTACCTCACACTTCGAATACCTAACATATACTATGTTTGTTTGGAAAGCTAAGTTGTGTTTTAAATAAAACAATGCTCCAGACTAAAAACGAACGAGTTCACGATTCTTATGAGTGGCTGTTTATTATATCGATGAGCACATATTTTCGTATATTTACTATATGCAATGAACGGATTTATTTATATAAAGAATACAATCATTAATGTCTAATAAAATATCACTAAAGTTTGTTTCTCAAAGTTAGTTAATAAACTAGTTTTCTGTTATGTTGATGAACAGGTTTTAATCTGATAAACGCGATGCGTTGTTGTAAAAAATGTATTAGTTAGTGGAATATTTTTCCCGTGCTTTAACAAAACGTACTAACACGTTTTGTTTCCTTATTTACCGATTAATTCTTTAATTAGTTTATTTACTTATTAAGTTAGTTTGTTATTCGAATATTTATTTATTTTGTTGTAACATACTATAATCATATAAGGAAATATGACAAACTTTACGTGCAACTTCTCATTCAGTTATGTCAAGGTGTACACTGCCGTTCAATGAAGTTCGGTCATAGAATAAAAATCTATTATATCACTGTATACAATTATTAATACATAAAATTAGAAAAATATTAAGCATACACTCTTTTCTAAGGGATTAAAGCCATAAATTATTATATAAAGTAGAAATATTGCGACAACCACAATAAAGTCCCTTTTATTATCATTCCAAGGATTTCTCGGAAGTACCGATCTTTTGAACGGGTCGTTTGGGGATTATTAACGAACAATACATTTAGGAAATACACCGCAGCATCACTCTTGTTTATTTATCGCAGGCGTAAAGATATAAATTTGCTTCATTTTACTGTTAAACGTGTGTTGGTGTGCATCTGTCGTTTTTGTGCGAAAGTTTTAAGAAAATTTACTTCAAAATGGCACCTGGCAAGCCTACCAGTGTAGAAAAACGTTCACGCATTATTACGCTGTTTGAAGAAGGATATTCGGGGCGACAAATTGCTGAAAAAATAAATATGAGAAGTTCAACAGTAAATGACATCATAAAGCGATATCGGACAACTGGAACTATAGAAAATCGTGTTCGTCCTGGAGCATCTAGGAAAACAATAAAAGCTGAAGATTTGAGAATTGTATTATTAAGCAAACGCAATAGAAAATTAACAGCGGCACAAATAGCAGCCGAAGTCAATCGCGGCCGTGAAGAACAAGTTTCGGCGAGTACGGTAAAACGTCGACTTCAACAAACGGACCTTCATAGACGCATTGCCATTCGAAAACCCTTATTACGTCGGGCCACCAGAGCAAAACGGCTACAGTGGGCCCGTTCTCATCTAGATTGGTCGTTAGATGATTGGAAACACGTGCTTTGGAGTGACGAGTCAAAGTTTGAGGTTTTTGGGCAAAATCGACGAGTTTATGTCCGAAGATCTAAAACCGAAAAGTGATCCCGAACTGCATTGTGCCTACAGTGAAGCAAGGACGTAGTTCTGTGTTAGTGTGGGGATGTTTCTCCTTTGCTGGGACGGGAGATTTATGCAGAGTGCAGGGTGTAATGAGGAAGGAAAATTATTTTGCAATACTCCAGAATCAGGCAGTGCCATCAGGATTGCGTATAATAGGCCGTAACTTTACATTCATGCATGACAACGACCCAAAACACACTGCGTTAGTGTGTAAGAACTATCTAAAGGAGCAAGAAGAACAGCACGCCCTGAAAGTAATGACATGGCCCTCACAAAGCCCAGATTTGAACCCTATAGAGTTGTTGTGGGATGAACTGGACAGGAGGATCCAGCCCAACTTCACAAGAACATTTACGGAATATTCTGCAACATGAATGGATTAATATTCCACAATCTGTTTTAACAAAAGTTATCGAAAGAATGCCTAGAATAGTTCGAGCGGTGATTAACAGCAAAGATGAAAAAAAAATATAATGTTCAGTATGTTATATTAGGCTAGAATAACTTTTTATTTATTTATTTTTGTCTTTTTTACCTGTACATACAATAAAATTACATTTTGTTTTTAGTTTCGTTTGTTTCTGTAACCTTTTCATGTTTTTTACCAACCGACCGAACTTCACTGAACGGCAGTGTGCACAAGGCACGCGAAATAAAATACTAGGAGATATAAAAGGATTGCTTTCTACGTAAAGTTATCACTTCTTTCGGTTGGTAGTTGATATGTATGTTCCAGTAAATAACAGTAACAAATAGTAACATTTGCAAATACAGTTCTTCTTATGATTACATTAATTGTAGTCAGCAAGAAAAGCCAGGCACATTCAATATTTTGACCGGCTTCATTGCTTATTTGATAACAAAGCTACTGCTACTACAAGAGACTTACATTTAATTTATCACTCTTCATTTTAGAAGCATAGAATAATATTTTGTTCAGAATATTGATTTTTGTTGATTGATGCTTACATATACACAGTGTCCCATTTCAAAGAAATAAGTAATCTAAGTTAATTCGATAATGCCACGCGCAATTGCTTTCGTTTCCTTTAGTACGTTATAAACTTCAGGGAACCACTTCAACTTTAATCATGTAACCGACGAACGTCATAACTTCAACAGCAACAGTGCGTAATAAACATGAAGAAAGAGATCGAACACTTTCTTATTAATAAATGATCATATTTATTGCTGTATTTTCATTTTATTTTCTATATGTAGTTGCTTTTTTACTGAATATGAATCCTACATTGTCGTTTATTGTAGAGTAATTCCTTTTATGATCATCGATCTTGAAGATTTTAAATAGTTGCCCTGTTTGAATAACCACATACACACGCAGCAAAAATAAAATTAGTTAGTCTTCAACTGCGCTGTAAACTAGAAGTGATTTCATACAGTTAAGTGTAATTAACTGTCATTTAAATTTACATAATTGCAGGCACTAAACGTAACAGGGCCATTTCATAAATTAATACGCTTTTAACTAGAAACAAGAAAAAAAAAACACAAAATATTGTAGAAATGTAGATAGTAAGTGACCAAATCATCATCGAATAAACAGAAACGTATCTTATTAAAACAATTTCGTATACATTTTGCAATTATATTAATCCGATTAAAATGTTTCAAATTAAAACGCCGCATACAAGATAGTTTAGTGGTTGGCGAATTTATCGCCAGCACAGAGTATACTAAAATTTTAACGTCCTTGATAAATTATGTGGTCGCGATGTGTAGCCGTCGGCATATATTTCGTCTTATTCCTAGTAAATCCATTAATATTTCAGCCTAAATGGGATACAAGCATGATTTATACGCGAATATTTCACTTTCTTAGAAAGAAGAACATGGTAAAATGTGTCACCCGAATTTTATTTATCGTTTAACATAAACACTTGCCGCATATTTTGTAATTTTATAATGTTTCTGAAAAAAATTGCGCTCGTAAAGAATGCGAGATCATATCCCGTTGGTATATGTATAACTTGATACCATAAAAATAGCTGTAAAGGTGTGTAGATTTCCCAATTAACGGCTGGATGTGTCACAATTCGTTATAAGTGGGGAAGGTAGCTCACAGATTTCCTTTGTTAAAATATATTTAATTTCTGCATTAGTTTCACTATTTTTGTTTGCGATTTACTTTACAAAAAATGTTGAAGTACCTTATGGATATTTTAGGAAACCGTGCATTTTGAAATAAAGCAACTTGACGCTGCTTCGCGGACATCTGAAAGCGGTACTTCATTCTTTTAACATTATTGTTAAGCGTTCTTTCGCGACTTTTCTATAGCTGCATTTATTACGTTTCAATGAAAAGATTTTTGTTGACAATAATCTAAAAAACAAACCAAATTACAAGTATCTCTTGGCTATAATCTGCCAACATATCGGAAATCCATTTTCCAATTAGCTACCAAATTACTACCTACATTTTTGCTTTCGCCGCATTTAAAACCGTATTTCTCTAAAACTATTAAATAGATAATGTACTTAACATGAAGGTTGAAAGTAGTGTCTTTGCTGTGTGGCTAATAGGGGAAGATTCAAAACTTTTAAAGAAAATTATTCAGAGACAAATCTGGCATAACGTAAAATTGTATTGGAATATACGATTCATATTATTATTATTACCCTTTTAAATAGAACCCTGAATATAGTATTGTACGGTTTTTGAGAGAACTGAGATTATATCAAATTTTTGCGAAATACCGAATACTAAACAAGAGGGGCTCTAAAGGACCCTTGATATGGGTCCGTATGTGAGACCACAAGTGATTCCGATAGAAGGGATATCTGGTCTTGCTAAAATAAAGAACACGTTCCCTGTTAACCTAATTAGATTCAGCAAAAAAGAAGTCAAGAGCATTATCAGGGTGAACACTGTCTCCTGAAAAAGCATTTGTATAACACGAATTGCGTAAGCGAACCCTGGTGTAATGGAGCCTTCGAAACTACTTAATTGTCTCCTAGGCAAGATAATTGCTTTTAAGGAAGACACTAGGCTGCTTGAGTAGAAATTAGTAGCGATACAAGGAGCATTAAGCTCAAGTGACCAACCCAAACATTATGAATAATATTTGTTATTTTTTTGATTATTTTTTTATTGTATCTAGGCATTTTCCGATGTGTTTTATTAAATACAATGGATTAAGGCAGAGAATGTAAGTGCTTTATTGGGAAGGGTGATGGCCCGAATTTTATTCGATTAGGCTTTTCTTGAGTTTGCAAAAGTGCATCAGAAATGGTCAGCCGACGATACAAAATAATAAGTTCTTACATGCGTTGAACATCCAGTGTTTCGTAATAAGCTGCTCTGCGACTTGTAACATTGTAATAGTGCAGATCAACAAAATCTATACAGACCCAACGATATCTGTAGCATTGGAGGTCATCCACTGATATGCTAATTTGGATTTTATATAATTTAACCTGGTTATTTAGATTTTGTTGTTTTAGGATCTACATTAGCGAAATTATAATAAAAAAAAGTGTCTGCTAAAATTTAATGGGAGGTATTAATAAGGAAATTATAATTAGCATTTTTGTATATTCTGTATTTTTATAGGTAAGCATTAAACGCAATATCGAAATCCGAATCAAGATATCAATGTTCATATCGTCACTGAATTCGGGATACGAAATCATCAAAAAGGTCAAAACATTCAGGTATGTAAGTCGCTGGATTGGTATACCCATGAGCATAGATAACGAAACGTATAGACCAACACTATTCTTGACATAACCACAAGGTTTCAAGCGAAATCCTTTTAAAATTAGTTAAAAGCAACTTGTACCATTTTGGATGTTATTAAATAAATCCCGTATTAACCTGCATATGTTTAGACTCGAACAGCAGCTCTAAATTGAAAATAGGAGTCCTGAAGCATTTCATTATTACTCTTTACCACAGACACTTCACTAGCACTGTACGCGCGTTTCGATAGCTAAGCTATCGTCTTCAGCAGCAATACTGAACTCCGAGTTCAGTATTGTCTCAGGTAAGGGGTAATAGTGAAATGTTTCAGTGTTCCAGTGCCACACGTATTCGAGTACGTGATTTAGAAAATAGGAGTATTTTAAGAAGGGATAAAGACGATTTCCCAATATATACATATATAACTCACTTATACACATACGATAGAATCTGATTCCCCGTAACAAATCAATACAAACAGTATTCAAGTTGCTCTACTTAAAACAAGCAATTTTTCAAACGTCCAATGCTGTCTCACTTACGTTAGTATTAAAAAAATAAATAAAAAGACGCTTTGGTAATTTACATTTCCTTGTAAGATTCATATTACTAGAGCCATTGTCTAAAATAGGAGAGCATACAATAGGTGTTTATTACTAAATTTTGATTATATATTGCAATCGTCTAGCAACTGGTGTCCAACTCAAACGGTAAATAATAAAAATGTAAAGCTAGTAACGAAAACCAAACTCAAAAATAGGAATAAAAAACAACTGTTGGTTCCTGTATATATATTTCTCAAACGCTAGAATGTGTACAACTCTAGAGGTACCTATTTGTTAGAAACGTAGTTTTTAAAAATCATCTTCGTGCGAGTTCACATCTAAACGACTATCAAATTTTGGTTTTTACAGCTTGCGGAAAGGCATTGCAAAATGCATACGAACATAACCTCTCACAAGGGAGACTCATTGCTGTAGTGACACCAGAAAGTAAATCAAATTGGTTGAGGAAGTCGGACGGCAAAAGACTAAGGATGTATGGAAACAAAGAAGGACTTAAATATGTTGAAAATAAGATGATATCTGCATAATTTAGTTTTTACATCAAATAGGTTTATACAATGACCCATAACTATTACAACATCGATGATGTGGTTAAGATAACTCCGTATTTATGTGGAGGTTGAGAAACTCTAAATAATCAAATTTTACGAGAATAGGGGTTCCAATACAGTATCTTCAATATTTTACGACTTAATAATTGCGAAAATTGAAGACCTGACCTAACGTATTCGTTATAGACAATGTCATAAATTTTAATACAATTAACATTGTTGCGGTAATTGGCGATGCGTTTGAGTATTTCTACTTCCTTCTATCTATTACTAACATCGCGACTCCAACGTGAAAAGTAATTATGCATGCCTTATTATAATAATTACTAATTTATTGTTGTATAATTCCAAGAGAAAATAGGTATAATTACAGCTCGTTTTCCACATGCGGTCATAAAATGTCGAGCATAAGTACGGGTGAGTGCAACAGCGCCAGGTTAGAAAAACATCGATAGCATACAAACATGACTCCAAACTCACGTGATGCAGGTACACCGAGGAAACGTGCACAATTTGCAAAACGAGTTGAGAGAAAAGCAATCGCCATTACAGGTCGACGTGCATCCTTTTTTAAACTTCGTAATTTGTCTAAGCCTCAACATTTAATTAAAATTGTTTCATGTTTGCGTACGTACGTATAGAGGTATATGTGTACATGCGATATGTAAATAAAATGCTCGAGGTGTAGTACCGAGCGGGTACGATTCTTCAATACACACGAAGTTATTTAGCGCCAACTGCCTACACTGCTTATGAATATCTATAAGCTGCTTGATTAATTGTCTCTAACTTTCAATAAGCTATAAACGCGCTAAACCGCCAAAGAATCTTTGAACTGCTTTTCCTTTTTTTGTTTTAATTACTCTGCCATAGAGGATCCCTTTAACATGTGAGTATATGCGTCAAGCTGACGGCCAAAACGCCCATAAAACCAAATACAAAAAAAGGAAGAGAAAAGCCGTTTCTTACATATTGCTCCTTTTCTACATTCAACAAATATTAAGATATGAACAGCATCGGTATCCAAGAGGGAGAGAGATAACAAAATTTGAAGAGAAAAGTGAATTAACACGAGATGAGATGATTTATTGTAAACGGTTTGGGGCTCCTCTAATTGCCACGGCATAAAGCTCACAAAGTACACGTTGTTAATATGTTAAATATTAGAAATTTATGGTTCCGACTGTCAAATGTGATTGCTAAGGTTGTTTATGGATGAGAAAGGTCGCAAAAAGCTCTATTGCGATCTATAATTATTGTAGGGAGATGTCCACACATGTTAATTGAACGTATATTAAAGTTCATATTTAACATACTTACATACTTACATACGAAGAGTATTTTGCAATTTGTGATACAGTGTACTAATTTTATTTAAACCTAGACTATTCAGCAGTTTCTCCTACTTTATCTTACAGACATGTATATCTCATATTAAGCCTGCTAGTATTGTAATGTGTCCGTCGCTGAAATATGACACTTTCTTTACGGTTTTTGACAAGCCTGATATTAATGCTATTGTCCGTTTTTGTCGTGGTATATTACTATGGAGGTTTTTGATTTTTACACAGTGGTTTTAGATGACTTCCTGGCAAATAGCAGTAACGGTTTGGACCAATGAAAGACCCATTCGTTGCTTCTTTGGCCTGCCTGTCGGCCTTTCCATTTCCCTAACACCAATGATGGGTTACGACCCAATTGCCTTGGTTCTAATATCTTACAAGGTGTCTTTTTTAGAACTGTACCAACTCTGTGCCAACATGAAGGTACCAAAAAAATCGGATCATAGAGGAAGATATAAGGAAGGTTGCTGCATTTTATCGAAACTTCCTCAGTTTGACACTCGAAAATAGTTCCCATCTGAATTACTATCTGTAGAGCTGTGTAAATTTAAACAATCACTTGGCAATTCTCCAAAATTCCAGAAGTGACTAGTTTTAGGTATAAGGAATGCTTAATTAATGCAAAGTATCAGCAATTCTAAACTACTGCACGTGTCCCATCAAAATAACAACAAGAACACTACTGGCAACATAGAGCACGTTGTTTCTGATGGTCTATGTTAAAGATGTCCTCTCACTCAAAGTGGAAACTCCAGAGGGTAGATAATTTCCGAAGTAGAGAACGTAATATCAAGCATTCTGCAAATCATTGTTATTTTTGCAGAACACCACAAAAACTGATCTTCGTAAATATTTCGCAAATGGCTGACAATAGATATAAGTAATCGAATAGGATCTTGTAGGAAACAACGCCAGATTCTTACAGTAGCAACTAAATATGCACTAATACACAAGTGTTCCATTTAAAAGGACATAACTTTGATATGTAATATTCTTTTGGTTCAGTCGACACGTCAGAATGATTTTGGATGGTATTATTGCCCCACCGGTCATATAGAATTTGCAGATCTCAAAACATTTTAAAATAAACGTAAATTTAGGTATATTTTCTGGCAGTTCATCTAACGACAAACCTATCGAATTGTGTTTAAATCAAAATTTTTCAATTACTTGCGTATTCCTCTAGGTTCAGACTAAGATTTTCTCATCAACAAAATTTTGAATACTTGCTTAGTTAATGTCAACTTTAGATATCTGGTAACTTGAGTTTGTGTGACTCTTAAGTGCCTTATGCATTCAATGCACCTTTTGTGGTAAACATTGACCCACTATTTAGGATTGTGTTACAAAGACATAATCGAAATACCATGTTATCGTTTCCATAGAGTGACCGAACTTTAGAAACATAATATGGAGAAAGAAGGCCAATTGGATAGCTTTCTTACTGGACATTCGTAATGTTGGGAAGACTTTCTTCTATTGGGCCTTAGAATTTGCCCTTTTGCTATATTGTTTGTCGTCGTTTTGGTCAACTAGTAATAGCAATTTTTGTTATGAACGCACCAGTTTCACGAAAACGTTGATCCAGCCTCGAAAATATATTTCTCCTAGGATGTCACTCATTTAAGAAACGTATGTTATATTCACGTCCTGCCAGATAAAATTAAATACGAAAATACACAAAATTAAATACAGAAACACATAAGATTAAATACATAAATTTCAAAATTGGACAGTAATGTTTTTGATTAAAGTCACATTAGAATAAACTTATTACTATATATCGTTGCCAAATGTTAATGAACAAATGCTAAAAACAAATTTTGGAGTCAACAAGGAAACGTATTAAATGTTCTATAAATTGCAGCTATCTCCAGCAACAAATATCGAACACTAACACTTACTTGTCCAAACTTCAAGAACATCCTAAAGCATGGTACAATATTTTTATGTTGAAGTTTTCGATTCAAAATCAAACGAAGAATGTCGCTGCGCGTAACTGTTGCGCCAACTTATATATGGTGTTTCGTTTAAAAGAACATGCAACTTTCTTTATATATGTCAACATAATTTGAAATTGTGCTACTAGTATATATCTATTTTCTGTTATCAAATTTCGCAGTGTTGCTCCATCCTATATGCAGAGTTTGACAAATCTTAAAGCATTCCTTAAGCAAACCTAAATTTTTGTATTAATGAACAACACAAGGTACGCAAACTTCGTATGACACGACGAAGACGAAGAGAATATTAAATTTTGTTAGATTTTTAAATGTTAACGCTAAATTCAGGTGTAATCGGTACAATGGCCACTACCATATCACACTACCAGTATGTCTATCCCATGCTCTTTGATACTGCTTTTAATAGTAAATCCATCACATCAGAACTTTACAGTTACCTGCGAGTTCGAACGAATACACTACCGTTAACAGGATTTTGAGATTTGTTTAAGTAATGTAAAGTCTTTATATGCATCTAGCATAAGTAACTCGGGTGTATGTAACTGTTGAGTGCCTTGTACTAAGCAAATACGTGGACGAGTTCTTTTACCTTCTACGGTCTATCCAAAGCAATTTCTAAAATACAATTAACTAGCATATGTATAGCAGATACCATTATAAATTAAGTACGATCAATATGCGTCCACGAATAAAAAATCTCACCTGTCCCGTGTCGTATGACTCATTAGGTATTGGAATCTAACAAGACTATCAGAAACGTAATCTTAATGTGAAATATTACCGTCGACGATTATAGAGAATTGATAAAGACCTCGTGTTTATTAGCATCGGATTTCTCGAGACAATGAACACACATACAACAAATAATCCTTCTTATTTGTCCATTTGAAACAATAAAGCTAAATGGCTGGCTAGATAGTGGTGTATGATCGGATAATGAATACAAAAGGGACCTTGATATTTCACTTGCAATTGTGTACTCAAGTCTATGTAGACAAGTTTCTATTACATCAATGAAATATAAATTATTAAGTCTATAAATATTACTGGAGATAAAGTTGTACTTTATTTCCAGTTAGTGTCTTGGCGTTTCTTAGAATTTCTGAAAGGTTTAAATAGAATAATTCAAATCGGATTGACGGCAATGAAAATCGAAGCTGCCACCCTAGTTAGCTAGTAATAAATACAACGAAAGCTTTCCGATTATAACTTTTGCTCTTCCAGACAACTTATTCGTTGTTGTTTATTTAATGTTCAGTTAACGATATAGATCAACTATGTATAACTAAACTGTGAGATTGAGAGAGTAGAAGATGTAGAAAAGATGGGAAAATGGAGAACTGATGGTGGAAGTGGTATGTAAGGTGAAGACGTATAGTTATTCCATTTTATTCTATCTGCATTCTGTCTAAACATTAAATACTTTAAAAAATATAATGCTAAGATAGCTTAGCTTCCTTATGGTATTGATGGAATAATTCACGGCAAACGCAACAAAAGGAAAAAAAAAAGTACACTAACACACGGACATGTTTCTACCTACCCGGCGTCATCAGCGTGGTTTCGAGAGTAATTTTTTATCTCCACCTTCTATCGCTGTTGCCTCACAGTTAATGCCACAACTTTCAAAACGACAAACAAAAAAAGATAAAAAATTACTCTCGAAACCACGCTGATGACGCCAGGTAGGCAGAAACATGTCCGTGTGTTAGTGTAATTTTTTTCTGTCCTTTTGTTGCGTTTGCCGTGAATTATTCCATTAATACCATGAGGAAGCTAAGCTATCTTAGCATTATATTTTTTGGTTATTGTTAGGCATTTTCTGATGTGTTCTATTAAATACTTTAATAATAAACCTACAAAATTATTGTAAGATTATCTCGCAATATCGAATAATTTGGAAGAAATCACAGGACCAAGTATGTTGCAAATTAAATTTATTTGTACTTACTAGTGTGGAGCTAAATTAATTACCTTCGGCAGCTTTTAAATTATCGTTTTACCTTATTATTACCATTATTTACCTAGTACGATTCATTGTTTTTTAAAAGTAAGGTTTCAGGCAGTGTTAATGATACAGTATCATAAGGTGATACGTCAACAAGATTTCTAAATTTTCTTAACCAATTTTTATTTTTCATAACAAAATCTGATATTCGACATTTCCGTAGCGAGCTTTCCTAAAACACACAATTAATTGATAAACTATTACTTTTACGCCCAAACAAATTCACCTTGGTTCATAATGGTTATTTCATGAAACAATAATGAAGCAGACTTCGGGCAAAGTTAATTCAGAGGTACGTTTAATTCCTCCTAACATCATGGGTCGTGATCAGAGCATCAAAATGTTATATCGTGGAATATTGATAATGTAAGCGCGAACTTATGATTATTCAGAGGTTTCTTTTTAATAATGGCGTCCAACAACACAGAAACCATTGTTATCTTCTTATTCAAGTTCACCGTTAGTATTCCCAATATTTATTTATCTAAGTTTATTCGTCCGACGACAGTCAACTACAGGACAACTTAACTAGACGAAATAAATAAATTTGTAGTACCTTATCATACATATACATACAAAAAAAAGAAACAAAATAGCGATAAAAATACAAACAAAACCTTATTCATATCTGAAAATATAGCAAATAACAACCACAGACATAGCCCTAAAGTAACAGTGTAATGAAAAAACGTTTGCAGACACTTCTAAATAATTATTATAAAAAATATCAAAAATTTACACATTATATATACAATGTGTAGCATATGCTCGAAACTATATCATAACTAGAGTGGGCAAATTCGGATGCGCATCATCGGTGTAGCTAACGAAGGGAGTCGATATGCAGAGATCACGAACGGTGCCGTTCCGGTGCTAGATACAAAAAGTTTTTAGGATGGTTTTCGTAGATTATGAACCGATCTCGATAAATTATCTCAAAATGTTATTGAATGAAATGAACACAGGAAATTACCATCTCTAGTCATATGTATAAAAAATAAAGCGTCTTAAGCGTCTTCCGTGACTTGAAAAAAAAAATAGATACATTATAAACGATTCTAACCACTGTGGAAAACAAACGGCCCCGATTAGTTTCTTAAAAATAGGTACAATAAGGAGCTTAAATTCATAAAAAATGTTGCAATTTATAAAGATGACTCTTTTACATGTTAATCGCAATAGGAAAAATGTAAGAAATTCTACGACCTGAATCCCACCAGAAACGCGCGATAAGAAACTTCCCTTCCACAGCATATCGCAAGGTATTAGTAAAGTTTAGAGCTCAAGATGAGCGTATGTTTCAGTTCGCGAAATAGAGTCAAAAACTCTGTTAGCAAGGCAGGAATTTATAAAATTGCATGTAGTCACTGTGGAAAAGCCTAAATTGGTGAAACGAAAAGAGCGATATGCACCAGATTCAAAGAGCACATTAGGTATTACAGAAACGCGAGAATTTAATCGCCAAGTGTAGCGTAATACATAAACCAAACCGGTATTTAGATAAAAAGGAATGCAAATTTGTCGCTGTCCTATTCAGGTTTTATTAGGGTAAGACGAACGCATGTTTTATGTTTCGTGCTGCAAGGACAAGAGACCCTTTCGTTTATTTTTCTGTATTTTTCGCATATGATAGTTTTAAGGTGCAGAGTTGGCAAAAGTAAATCCTTCTAAATAAAGATTTTTTTTCTCGAGAGTAGATAGAACAGCTTGTTAGTATTAGAGCTTTTTTCACCGCATTCGGTCATACGGTTGATAATAGGATCCGTGTACCATTCAAACAGCTGTTAATTGTAAGTAATGTCACGGTTCAATTTTAGAGGAATGTTGTTCAAAATACTGCAATCTATTGCAGCTTTGGTTGAATGCTGAATAATTCTTCCCAATGTTTTTAAAAAAGCAACATCAATTCCTTAATTGTATAATTGTATGATTTATCTGTAACACACCCAACTTTGGAAACTAACAATAGGAAAACTACAGTGAAGGCTGATGCTTGATTTCATTGAATCTGTTAAATATTGACGTTTCTGTTATTTGATAAGTTTATTATGATAGACGATTATGGATAACTTAGTGTACAGTTGAAATAAGGACAGCAAGGGATTCAAGTTAGTGTAATTAATTAATTCTAAACGTAAATTTCTGAAATTTATTGTGAGAGCTCGTCTTTTCCAAAGGAGATAATTCCCTTTTATTAGTGATAAGCGGATTATCCCTGCAGTAAAGATTAATGTAGCTATAAATGTGCGTAACTGAGCAAAGATACTAGACCAACGAATGTCTAACATTTACTTTCTTGATTTTTATTTGTATTTTGACTTCCAGTAAGTATGTGGAAAAAGCTTGTCTCATCACGCTAACTTTCTCCTAATAATTTATATTGAAAGAAGCTGTCGACATGAATACTCAGAATTCATGATCCCTTTGTTACTCTCTACTATTTTAACCATAATTTCAAGTTATGGAAATTAGAAGCGGATCGAAGGTTACATTTGTAAGTCTATCTACAATGAAGAACATTCAAAGCAATTTGCATTTATGTTCTTCCCTTAATAAACGAACAGAATCAATAACTGTTATTACATCAACAGCATTCTTTTCTCTATCAGGAAAGTGGTATTGAATCTCTTCGAATACAAAGTACAGGCCATCTAGATATAATAAGCAGCTAACAAGATCCAATAGTTCGCATAAAGACACAATCTAGGCATGTGATTAATCGTTTTTACGTACGGTCATGCAGGTTCGAACGATAAACAATAATTTCAACACAATCGCACAATTTAATTTATCGCAGCGGAATAGTTGAACGAACAATCAGTTGCCCACGCGCGTACGATCAGCATTTCTAAGACACGTCGTATTTATGTCACAGTCGCGGACACGCGACATTTAATTGCCTTAAAACGGCATGATTTCGCGACCACCCAAAGTCGTTCGCTTGTATTATTTATACGCGTACGAGGCGTGAGAAACAATTTGTTGCGGTGCGATTTTATGATTGTATCATTCCATACAAGTGGCTTCATTTCGATTGTCTCGCGGTAATTTATTCCGATGTTCCATTTCAATCTTTCATCGCTTTTCATATGCCATTCCACTACGTAAACATTGTGCATTTTAGATGTGTACCAGAAGCTGATTCAGTAGCGATACAATAAGCTTCAATTTATTTTTAATTTACTATTACAATCACGTAAATGGGAAATATTAGTTGAGATGCATGACTATTGAAAAGTGATATTAATAGATGCCGATATTACGGGACTTTAACGTTATTATCCCATTATGGTACACTGAAAATTACATTAAATGTCATATTGCTGCTTACATGCAAGTTTAAAAGGTGAAGCAGTGTGGTCCAATTTCCCTAGCTTATTTTTGTATCTGTATTTTAAGAATATTCTTATCGTTAAAAAAATTGAACTGGAGAGTATCTAACCTAACATGCTCTAATCACTGAAAATGTCGAAATTAATAGCGTAATCTACATTGACCTATATAAGGGTGGCATATCTGCGTCGTACATACAAAATTTCAATTATAGCTACCATATTCCACAGAGAGTACTAATGAGCCGTAATTGATTACCTTTGGTATGATGCTACTGGTCCAAACCTGCCACCTTCGCAGAACGTGGCATTACTAACTGCTCACATATGTGGATGTCGATATATCAATTAATTTCGACATTTTCAGTGACTTTGGCTAGATACTCCCGTTCGCACATCTTCGTACATATACGGCAATTTCAATTACAGCTATTACTCTCCACGGAGGTTTACTGATGAAATAAAATAAAAGAATGAACAATGTTTAAAACCGAAAGGAAAAACTTTAAAATGTGTTTAAACATAGCTCAGATACTTAAATAAGCAAACAATTGTATATTTTTACAAGACTCTATTGATTTAGGATTTCAAATTTGGAAAGTAATTAGCTACGAAGAACTTTTAAGAAAATACATCAATTTGGAACAGGTTTAGCAGTGTCCTCGAGGTAACAGTTCGAATAAATTTTCTTCCCTATAGTTTAGCCAATTATTGAAAAAGCAAATTTGTAGAAGCGATGTAACTATTATTTTCTATATAACAAATTTTTAGCATTAAAATACTATTTCTTTTGGCTTTAATTTTAATAGTAGTTGCAAATGTTTCTGTGATCCCACTTATTGAGTTTCATATTTTGATTTTCCCCGAGAAAACGTTAAGAGGCTCGTTAAGACAGTGCCACGATCATATTATTGTTCCGGAACATATTTTGGCAACAAAATTACTCATGAGAATCTTTGGAAAAAGCCTTGTAGTAAAGGTTTTATAGGCAAAAGTTGGTGTCTAACACATGCCACTTAAAGATGGAAGTACATGTTAGTTCTTTTGGAATATGACCATTCTCTTCACTGAATAAGTATAAAGTAATAAGATAGGAACACTAATTTTTACTTATCTATTTAAGCTTCAACAGAAAATCAGGACCTAAAAGCAATTAAATAACAATCAAGAAGAAGTAAGAATGTTGACAAAAATCTGGATGCATTGGCAGGAAACGACTAACCTTAAATGAAAGAGTTCATTGTTAGTAGCACAATTTGACGTTAGGTTAGGTATGTTGTATTTTTTAAAGCTTCCAAAATAAAATTCAAAAATCAAATTACTCCTTTTTGGAAATAGAATTTATTACAAAATTATTAGATAGGCTTTGTTCTTAAGACAATAAATTATTTTATTATTTTTGTTGTGCCTCACTTCGGATTTTAGAGCTTGGCAATTATCGAATGAAACATAAATTCCGTATTTCTTTAAATTATTAATTTATCTATTTATTGTACTTCTGACATGTAAAAATGTCATCTGCTTTCTTTTCGTAATCAACAGGATGATATTGAAACTGAACTGGTTTATTCTCTGTGCATTCAGAGTTTTCAACAAGATAACAAAAAATAATAATTGGACAAGTCTGAAAATTTTGCAAATAACCAACACCAGCAAGGCCAAGCCATCAAAAATATTTAGACATATATTTACCGTTTTAAAATACCATCGATGTATCACATATCCAATTATTTTGCAAAATACTGAAAAAGATATAGAGCATTTCCTAAAAAATATCGAAGACAAACTGTCCAGCTTCTATTTTTGCCATTACAATACAGAAGGAAGAATTCATTTAAACAATAAGCAGCATCCAAATGAAAGATTGATAAAAAATAACACAAATTGTGGTAGGCTTTCTACTAGATAAGTACGAAAGCAACAAGTGACTATCAGCTATCCCGAAGAAGCTGCGCATGATCTTGAAAAGCCATATAGCGACATAAGATATATCAAAAGAAAATCAACATTTTTGTCAAATGGACCCATAAGATAAATGTGATTGTAAAATTGGCCTCTTATTTGATTTAATTGAATGCAAATTTTTTACAACAAATTCATATTGAATCTAAATAAATTTTGTTCTTGTTGCATATTTAAATACAAAATATATGTGAGTTGAACATATTTACATTTAATTAAACACTAAAACACTATATCAAAATGCATAAGTGCAGAAAACAAAATCTGTAATTGGATGTCAAAACCATAGAGTAACTTGCAGCGGGATTTCCAATATCCAGCTTTTCCAGGCATTCCCAAGAATTGGTTTTCCTCCACAAATTGAATATTTTTTGATAGGATCTCCACAAAAGCAATATTCCATTCACCGGCGCTCATAAATTGGTTTGAAATTTGTTTCTTCCTTGTTGCAAACGAAATACTGGAATAGATACAGCAATATAAATTTCAAAATGCCGAAGGAAAGTTATAAGTTACTGTTTTGGAATTGCTACAGAACTGTTCTAAAGGAGATAAAAATCAGAAAAACGACAGCTTTTCCTGCTTGTAAAAATAAAAACGTAGAAATTCCTATATTATTATGAGGCCATATTCTTATATTTTTACGATTCTGAATATTAGAAACGCTAAAAATGTAAACGGCATCTCGATAATATCTTATGATTTTATCGGTATTATTCGGCGCAGATGTGTTTCTGGTAAGTTAAAACGTGCTAAAACTGGATGTAAACTTTTTTACAGATTCATTGGCATTATGCCTTTTATGAATTGTAAAATTTCAGCGATAATGTTTGTGTAAGATTGGGTTCGTCGAACGCAGACATAAATTTAAAATTTCAATCAAGTTCGCCTCAAATGCAGGATGTATAAATTTCTGGTTCAATACGGCAAACTTGACATCTATTCCATTAAATCATATTTTAGCAATAACGAAATTAATTTCCGAGAGAAAATTATAGGATGCAAATATGTTGCGGACTACACGAAGAGAGAAAAACAGAATCCGTTTGCATATTTGTACTATGCAGTGTAAGTAATGCTAATTGCGGCAGATTACAGAATAATGTATTCCTTTCAAGTCATCACAGATATGTTGGAAGGCTAACATTATTAATACGCTTGAAGCTGGTTATGTAAAATATTAACTCTACGTTGATCTCTGTCGTCTCGCAATCTTCTTAGCTCTTTTGAAAACAATATGTCTAAGATCAGCCCTGTTTAAAATGCATCGCAAACAATTTATGGCTTCTACTATTATTTCCTTTTCTTTAACCATGTATACAGTATGAATATTATTACGTGCCTGTATTTGTTTTAGTAGTTTTAATGGTTTATGCATATCATTGAGTGTTTTTCATTTTTTCTTTTCTGCTTGTAAGTTGTGTGGCCATTCAAATATCTACGTGTAATTATTTTTGAATAATGTCCTGTCTTGTAAATCCATGTAGACGTTGGGACGTTGTTCAATGGCCATTCGTTTTATATGTGAGTTTTGACACTTCTCTTTTTCTACATGTTCAAATATTTCTTTTTGTCAGCTTTAATATCACAAAATTACCAAGAAGTTAGGTTATCCACCTTTTAGTTTAATAAGAATTTGTAGGATTCTCACGTATCGTTCGTTATTAATCGCTATTTCGAATTTGTTTGTATGTGTGTTCCCACTATTGCAAATTCGTTTGAATCTTTCAAATAGATCCATCGGCTTTGATATTGTAGAACATTTTGTTCGAGATCACCAGTATTAATTTAATCTGGGTACGAAAATTCCATTCATCATGCATTCTGTATTTCCCCGGTGTAACAGAATGTCGGATTCTTAATACAGGCTTTCAACATCAACAATGTACTTGCTCTTTTTACAAAAAAAAACTTGTACAATTATAAAATGATTCTAGTGAGAATAGTTTCACACTACACAAAAAGATTGGCACACTTCGCACCACACAAGTACAATTAATCAATTCTGGACAGCTGTTTCGAGGATTAACGGTTGACAATAAGCATCGACGAATTCTCGAAACAGCTGTCCCGGATTACCTAATTAAACTTGGGTGGTGAGGAGTGTGGCGATACTTTTGTGTCGTTTGTCATACTACCTTACAATCCTTTCGAAACTAACTTTGGTACCAGAATATGGTCGTTCAATCCATATTGCAGTTTCATTAGATAAAGTTGCATAGTATCACATAAGTAAAGTATTCTAGTTCAGATATCAGTAGTAACAAATAGGTGACTTATGTGATCTGCAAAGACACATATTAACAAGTGAAATTAACTCTTAACTTAACTGGTGCCCACTAGAATTCTTACTTTATCTAAAACTCCAATATACATACACTGCCGTTCAGTGAAGTTCGGTCATACAATAAAAATCTATTATATCACACTGTATACAATTATTAATACATAAAATTAGAAGAAGATTAATCATACACTCTTTTCTAAGGGATTAACGCCGTAAATTATTATGTAAAGTAGAAATATTGCGACAACCACAATAAAGTCTCTTTTATTATCATTCCAAGAATTTCTCGGAGGCACCGATCTTTTGAAACGGGTCGTTTGGGGATTATTAACGAACAATACATTTAGGAAATATATCGCAGTATCACTCTTATTTATTTATCACGGGCGTAAAGATATAAATTTGCTTCATTTTACTGTTAAACGTGTGTTGGTGTGCATCTGTCGTTTTTGCGCGAAAGGTTTAAGAAAATTTACTTCAAAATGGCACGTGGCAAGCCTACCAGTGTAGAAAAACATTCATGCATTATTACGCTGTTTGAAGAAGAATATTCGGGGCGAAAAATTGCTGAAAAAATAAATATGAGAAGTTCAACAGTAAATGACATCATAAAGCGATATCAGACAACTGGAACTATAGAAAATCGTGTTCGTCCTGGAGCATCTAGGAAAACAACAAAAGCTGAAGATTTGAGAATTGTATTATTAAGCAAACGCAATAGAAAATTAACAACGCCACAAATAGGAGCCGAAGTCAATTGCGGCCGTGAAGAACAAGTTTCGGCGAGTACGGTAAAACGTCGACTTCAACAAGCGGACCTTCATGGACGCATTGCCATTTGAAAACCCTTATTACGTCGGGGCAACAGAACAAAATGGCTACAGTGGGTCCGTTCTCATCTAGATTGGTGGTTAGATGATTGGAAACACGTGCTTTGGAGTGACGAGTCAAAGTTTGAGGTTTTTGGGCAAAATCGACGAGTTTATGTCCGAAGATCTAAAACCGAAAAGTGATCCCGAACTGCATTGTGCCTACAGTGAAGCAAGGGCGTAGTTCTGTGTTAGTGTGGGGATGTTTCTCCTTTGCTGGGACGGGAGATTTATGCAGAGTGCAGGGTGTAATGAGGAAGGAAAATTAGTTTGCAATACTCCAGAATCATGCAGTGCCATCAGGATTGCGTATAATAGGCCGTAACTTTACATTCATGCATGACAACGACCCAAAACACACTGCGTTAGTGTGTAAGAACTATCTAAAGGAGCAAGAAGAACAGCACATCCTGAAAATAATGACATGGCCCCCACAAAGCCCAGATTTCAACCCTATAAAGCTGTTGTGGAATGAACTGGACAAGAGGATCCGAAAAATATGCCCAACTTCACAAGAACATTTACGGAATATTCTGCAACATGAATGGATTAATATTCCACAATCCATTTTAACAAAACTTATCGAAAGAATGCCTAGAATAGTTCGAGCGGTGATTAACAGCAAAGGAGGTTTTTTCGATGAAAAAAAAAATAATGTTCAGTATGTTATATTAGGCCAGAATAACTTTTTATTTATTTATTTTTGTCTTTTTTTACCTGTACATACAATAAAATTGCATTTTGTTTTTAGTTTCGTTTGTTTCTGTAACCTTTTCATGTTTTTTACCAATCGACCGAACTTCTCTGAACGGCAGTGTACATTTTCCGAGTGGATGTGGATGCGCAGGGATATTAGCTCTAAAGAACGCAAGACATAACTTTGCTCGGTTTGCGTTAGTTTATTCAAGGAAGTATGTCAAGGTTAAAAAAATGTGCGCGAGCTGTACGAGATTAGACACGTTGAGCATTGTAAGCAGATAACCTAAAAGAAATGCATTTGTGGCACTAGTTTATAAAGATTTCCTGACATTTTGAATTGCATTTACGAATTTAAACCGGTGGAAATGACAAACATGGCCAGTGAAACACCTTTCATAACAATCAGAGGATTAATAAAAGTAGTAAGAAGAGAGAATTGCAATCCAAATGATACTGTGATTGTTCATGAAATAATAAATACTAAAATCAACGCAAAGTGATCCTGGATTCTCTGTGAAACTCGTTTGGAACTATTGCCTCTCATGTTCGGTATGAAAATGAGGTTGATATGGTTTCGAGAAAAAATCTGGGTAAATTCAAGAACTTAGCTGTCATTAGACGGACGCATTCAAAAACGGTATAACATTTATTGTATGCATATAATTTTCTCTGGGATTATTGAATAACCACTTGCCTTTATTACGGCGAAAATAGGTTTTATAGGGTAAACTAACAAGAATAATATTTGTATCATTGTTACACAATAAGGATAGTGAAGAGATAATTAGTTTAATTTCCTTGACCAGACTTTATATGAGACAAACTTTTTCCAGATCAACAACACATTTTATCAACAAACTGAAGGAACGGCAATGGGTAACAGCCTATCTCCTTTTATGGTTAACTTCTTTATGGGTAAATTTGAAACTAAACTTAAGAATAGTTTGGATTATTTTCTCCGGGTTTGGATCAGATATGCTGATGACATTTTTTTGCATCTTTAACACCAGCAAATGCTCAATAACCGATTTCTTGGAACAACTAAATTCTAAATTTTCCTCTATTAAATTTACCGACGAAGAGGAAAAAGACAATAAGGTTCCTTTCCTTGATATATTAATAATAAGAAATAGAAATAAGTTAGATATAGATGTATATAGAAAACCTACTAGTAACAATAGATTCATCCCATAAGATTCCAATCCTTCATGGGAACACAAACTTCCGGCTATTAACTTTTTGGTACATCGTTTGCTTATTTTCCTTTAAGTAAAGACCGGTACCAAAACGAACTCAAAGAGATTATCAGGATTGCTAACTTGAATCCAAATAGAAAATGGACCTGCGACAAATGATGTTCGAGATAAAAAAAAGAAAAGCTCAGTTTCTTCTTTTACCTCCAGTACCTTTGTTTGGTCTTGCAGATAAAAATACATCTCAAGGCCACTTTTGATCTTTCCTCTAATACTCGAAATTTTCGTCTAACCTTTCCGTTCTTTCTGACTGACTGATCAACTTTCTTATTTCTTATCGGCGCCATATTAGATTTTGACACAGTCCGAAAAAGTTCTTTTTTGACTTTAACACTGGATAACATGTTGACTAAGTTTTTGATACTATGTTACAATTGACAAATAATACATTTGAAGATTAAATAAGAATAATTTTAAGACTAGTAATAGAAAAATGTCGTGCAACAAAGAGGAGAAAAGAGACATGTTATGTCTCTTTCATTAATACAACAGCAGCGAGTACAAGTGTATCTAGAACGGCAACAATAACATCATACCATTTTTCTAGATACTGATAGAAACCTAGTCGAGAATGGATCGTCTACCAAATCATGATGTTTATGTTAAGAGGAATTCGAATCGAAACCAACGGGATATTACACAAATGGTAAATCAGAATTTTATTGAAACTGCGTAAAAAATACATATTTCAACCGATAGTTTTCCACTTTAAGAATAAACATACATCGAAAATATTTGATTTATTAAGAACCTTTATACAATTGCCATCACTAACAATAAGCTAAACAAGTCCACACATCTATGAACACATAATTACGACAATAATCTTCGATCTAAAAACCATTGTTCCCTGATTGCCTATTAATTTTTATATTCCTATTCATACTGCAAAGGAATTTGAATAGTTGCTAACTCTTAATATCAACATTTTAGAAACAGTTCCCAAACATCCATACAGAAACACAATTTATGGATACCCACGTATTTCCCCATAAACAAGTCGAACATTTGGCACGCAACAATTTACGGTTAAGATAGAAGAAACAACGTCATTTGAATATCCAATAACGTATCGTGGGAAACCCGGAAAGAGATCCCTGAATTGCTTTAAGTAACCACATGTGACCGAATGCCCCAGAGCAAGATCGCGGCTATACTATTCTATTCAGTAGTTGGTATAAACTCATCCCCTAGCTTTTGCAATTTCCTGTTAAAGTAACCTTGTGTGACCCCCGACAGCCCCCTCTTGGAGTATTAATTATATAGATACGAAAGATATTTCCAATTAGTTTGTTATAAATAAAGCCACGTTGCGTAAAAATTAAGTAGCTCTTATTGTAAACATACTTATTCAATAACCAAAAAATAATGCTAAGATAGCTTAGCTTCCTCATGGTATTAATGGAATAATTCATGGCAAACGCAATAAAAGGAGAGAGAGAGGTATTAACAGGTATTAACTGTGAGGCAACAGCGATAGAAGGTAGAGATATGAAAAGTACTCGCGAAACCACGCTGATGACGCCGGGTAGGCAGAAACATGTCCGTGTGTTAGTGTATTTTTCTCTCTCTCCTTTTTTTGCGTTTGCCGTGAATTATTCCATTAATACCATGAGGAAGCTAAGCTATCTTAGCATTATTTTTTGGTTATTGTTTCTAGGCATTTTCTGATGTGTTCTGTTTATATACTTATTCAATGTTTAAAAACGTTCCAACAAGAAAATTGTGTCTAGTTCTATATTTACTATGGCCCTAGTCATGGCGAAGCTGCTTTTTATACGCCAGGTAGTTTTTGCTCCATATGTAGAAGAAAATTTCCCGCTAATGCAAGATAATGTACGCCCACTATGTAACTGACTTTTTAAACCAAGTGGGTATAGCAGCAAAATTGGCCAACGTGTTCTCTTGATCTGAAGTCCATGTGTGGGATTTCTAAGCAGAAGTCTTAGACTGAAAGTTCCAACTGATCAAAACTGAAGAAGTAAGGGCTGATGATGACTGATGGTCTCATTAAAAGTATTAGAAGACAAATGATTACAGTTGTAAGGGCTCGTGGGAGAAACATACGCTGTTGAAGCAAAAGAAGAAACGCATTAAATAATTTACCAATTCCAAAATGTACAATAAAATTAGTCTGTTAAAAACTACTTATTCGAGTTTGGTACCTTCCAGTTTTTTTCTTCTTCAACAGGTTTGACGCGATATAACTTTTATAGGACAAATTTCCATTACTGCACCTAACTTCGTATTAAGAGATTACCTCAGAAATATTAACAACATCTATAGAGAAAGTAATCAGATTTTATGTCTGTTCCTTTAAATTTGCCAGTGAGTGTAGTTATTTAATTTATATAGTCATTTTTTTCTTTGTAAATGTATAAAAAAGCAGAATTTTGTATAGTCTTAAAATTATACAGCGATTCAGTACTTGGGTGCTGCACAGATAAGTACATGTATATAACAGCATTTGTAATAGTAAACCGCAATTTAAATTCCGGTATCTGCCCATTTACCGTCCGGGTAGCTTCCCAAAGCTTTCTATACGGAACAGGGCACCTGAATTTGAATAATATCTCTACGCCGTGCCATCAATGTCGTAAAAATCCGAAACCCGTTTAATACCAACAGAATTTTTTACACTTTCAGAGCACGTTGTTACGTTCGGATTTCAAGAGAGGAAACGCATTTGATAGGCGGCAATTTGAATCGGAATCATCTTATTACTGAAGCATAAGAGAGAAGGCCACGGCATATATAACCAAACAAACATTAATATGAGTAGAAAATGATTATTTACTAAACAGCGGGTGAGCCATGTGAGTCCATGAGTATATTCTCTGCAAGACCTGCGGAGTGATGCTCGGACGGTTCATGCATTTAGATGAACTCTCCTTCCCTCCAGACTATATTATAAAATATTATAAACAAGCGCAGGTATAGATTCGACGCGATCGCCGTGTTTCTCTATACATGACTACACATTAATATTCCAACACCAAACATTATTTCTTCAATGCCGATGCCGTGGTATCATAGATTATCCTACTGGTGAATTGATAACTCCACCTATCGGACTGATCTTTAATATATTTCGAAATTAAAATAAATAATAACGCTTGCTAACAATATGTATGAGTTGCGTCGGTGATGAGGTTGTCACTGTTAAAGATACACACAAAAAGAGTTGTTTTAATTGATTGCTTCTAGTGTAGCTTTTAATTCACTGTAATCACGCATCTGCTATTAATTAATTATACGGATGTTATGCAAAATAGGGTAATTCATTTTAAGTTAATATATAAACATTATTAGTTTGAAGTTTGAGACTCAATTCTATGGATAAAAGTCTTAAAGATATAGTGAGCTACTTGAGTTTGAAACTAGGAAGGCAAACCAGATTTATGAAGTTAACACTGAAAACAACACTACATTTGTCAGCATATGAGCTTCTTCCTATCGTAACCTATCAACGCCATTTATGTCATTTTATTACACATTTTCCGGAGGTGTTTATCTTTCGCTGGCGCTAACAGTACTATTGCCAAAGAACTGATAAGTTCTCAAAATTTATTACCATGCATCTATGTATCGGGTGGCCAAATAAGAACGGCAGCCGCCTATATCTCAGAAATTAGTAATCAAAGAGCTTTCTGATAAAGGCGTAACAGTCACGCCTAAAATAAAACGATGGTTTTCACCTTGTTTTATCTTATTAAAAGTTATCGAAAATGTATGTTTATTCCCAACCCAATTCCCTTTCTTTTGCGTTAAACATATTTTGTTGTATCTTTAAGTAAATGGGGAAACGACAATTGCTTTTTTAAATAAATATTGGTTGCTCCTGTTTCTAAAACTCATTTAAAAACTCATTTATCTCCCCAAATCAATTTTTAATTGCCAGAAGAATGTTTTATGCACTTCCGAATCCCACAGCTCTAAATAATTTCTAAAAATTATAAATTTCAAAATTTTCTCAATTTCTCCCCTTCGCAAAACATTACAGTATATTAAGGCGCTTTTCGAAGTCTCTTTTGAAGTAGTGCCAATTTTGTTCAGCATTCCGTACACCTATCTACCTTGATTTTTGTAATTTAAGATTTTCCTAGTTGTTTCTGATATCTTAATCACTTTACACGTTAAGGAAGTGTTGGAATAATATACGATTAGATAGTTGTAGAGTTTTCAGCAGTCTCACTGTCTAAATTAAATTCTACAAAATGGTTATGAAAATCTTTGTGAAATTTAATTCACGCTATTTCAGCTTCTAAAAATGGAGTACTACATATTTTTCCGAAATTTGATAAAGATACCTAAATTTTTGTTCTCGGCCATTCCCCTGTTTCCAAAATTAATTAAATTAAACAGTTAAGCCTTTCGTTTGAATGCATCGTATTATAACAACATAGGAAATTTTGTTCTGGAAATATTTATAAAATTCTAATATTGACTGAAATTTGCAAATAGACGTTCATGCAGGTCATTTCCTAAACGTTTCCCTTTACCTAAAGTACGTTATTGAAAAAAGTTTCATTTGAGTTAATATTCAGCATTTTCGCAAGACTTTATTGCTGACAAGTTTTTGTGTTCCATACCTTAAAATATATCTAACCTGACCTTTAACCAAAGTTTGTGTGCTTACTTTCATCACTTTAATTTATAGCTACTAATTAAAATGCTGGATGATATACCATTGAATGAGACTTGTTTACACCCAATGGAGCTCTAGCTCGTCGTAGTCATCCATAGCAAAACTAGTACAACTGCGTTTAGTCCTACAGCAGTATTTTTAGTGACGCTAAGGCTAAATTTAGGTTATGCACTAACTGCAATAGACATTTATACATATGAGGTGGTACCCAAAATTTCTCAAAATGTAGTGATAAATAAAATTTAATAGTACCAGGATTGCCTAGATATGTATCACCCTCGAAGCGGTTTCCTTGGGAGTGTACCTATTCCATGAAAGGGATGTATTCTGAAAATTGTGTCCTTAACGCATTTAGCACTGCGAATCAGCTATAATCTGCTTTATTGTCTCAAATCTTGGCCTGTTTCACTTGAATCTCATCTTCGGAAAGAGGAAATAATCGCAGAGGAGTACAGTGAGGGCCAACGGCCAAGTTGTTTTTCGCCAAAGACTGCTGCACGATGGAAACAATATGTGGCCTTGCTCCACCATGATGACGAGTGTGGCGAATTCATATCCTAACTCATGGAATTTCGCCATGGCAACGACCCAAGTATGCACGCGTGCATTGTCTTCGTAAAACAGAATTCTTTTCTTCGCCAACGTTCGCGAACGTTTTTCTTTCACGACATCGTTGAAACAAACCAGTAGATTGCCCTCTTCAGGGTAATATAATATAATATTTTATGGTCGATAAGAGAGATGCAGAGTCCTGAGTTCCACTTTTATCTCATCTTTCGTTTTCTTTTTCAAAGTAAATATTTAATCACTGCTGTATATTCGATTTAGTCCATTGTTATTAAATCACAAAAGTTGTTCAGTTTAAATTGTTATCATTCACAAACTAACTGATGTATCTGCTGAAAACTTGACAGGACACTCTGCAAAGATTACTTTTAAGAAAAATAGAGTTGTTTCGATTCTAGTAGCCGAGGCCAGGTAATTATCGAACTCACCTCAGATGTTGGATGGTATGCCTACGCTCATTTACAATTGCATTTCAAACAGCAGCGACATACTCTGGTTCAATGCTTGTTGATGACTGTTAACTTCACAAATATGCGGCCATTTCTGAAGCTTTTAAGCCAGTGATAAGATTGTGTTTCACTCAAAATGTTGACCTCGAAGGCCGCCTTTAACAGTTTGTGCTGCTCCAAGTCGCCCGCACACGGTCTACACAAGTTCGCGTAGCGGCGTTTGGTTGTAACTGCACCCATTCACAAACGTGGTTCAAATTTCGAGAACTTTGGATATCAATTTCAATTCCATCTGCTTTGGCACACCAAAGAGACTTTGCATTACTCATCTTATACAAATATTCTTGCAATTATTATCAAACTTCAGAACTCTTTCGTTTAAGAAGAAATAAATTAAACTTTCTTACATGTATTATAAACAATAGATCAGTATATCAGAACCATAAAAAATGCATCTCTTCATCCTATGACAATTGCTGATGCAATAAATTTCATACTTACTAACAGTAAAAAACAATGCTATAACTGCTAACGGCAGAACGTTCTTCAAATAATATGCCTTTATTTTATATCCCGGAACTCGTAAGTTTTCGATGTAATGCTATCTATTGATTACTCATGCAAAATTTAATTAAGTTTATGGTAGGTATCACTTAATTAATTACCTACAATTATATAATTTCATCAAACCTTTTGAGCCTGAAATAAGCAATTACCGTCTTAAGCAAACAGGCAATAAATTTACAACTCCAATTTTCATAAACAAAACTGTATACTGATAACTAACGAACTTAAGTTTCCAGTTCGTGCAACCGGAACGTTCGGCGAGGAGCAATAATTTGCGACCTAAAGCTCGATAATCTAATTAATGTTACTTTCCAGAATCTATAACAAATTCATAATAAATCATTTAGTGCCGAATACGTTTGAAAGTTCAAGTACTTAACGAACTATTTTAGTACAGAGTTAATACTTTAAGAGGTTTTGAAAGTTTGTCGAACTGAAGTGGAATATTTACTCTGCGAGTTGTTCAAATTCAAGTCGTTATTTTCATCTTCTCTCTCATTCTCCGCGCCGAGCTTGATTATAATTTATGTGAAGCATCATTAAAGTGCGTACCTGCACGACTACAAACTGAATCCATAAAGAGCCATGCTTCTAAAATGTTATTATTTTACCTACACACCAGTAATTGTAAATACTTTAGAATTTTGCCGAATATCAGCACGCTGAAACGGGCGAAGATGTATAATTACGAAAATATGTTTTAAGTTCGCTACGCCAAAACACTATTAACTTATATGTAGCTAATCCATTTTGAAACAGCATTTATAAACTGAGCGATATTTGTATTTTTCGTGTCACTAACTTAACCAGTTAAAATTAGCTTTGATTTGAACAGAGACTGATTGCAACATTACCCTTTAAACTTAACAAGAACTATGTAGCAAAACGATCAAACTTGGTTTTATATCTTCTAGTCCTAATAATTCCAAATTTGACATTCTATAAAGATGATTTACATGTGAGTATTGTAATAGTAAAACTGTTACATATAAATCACTATCAATAGAATTACGATTGTGTATCACTTCCCTATGAAAGGAAGAATATAATAATTAAACTGAAAAAAAAAAACGTTTTGAAAAACAGTATATTCTAGAAAAATATTCTGCCCTTTAATTATGGAAGTAATAACAGCCTAGCACTTTTTGACAGTGGAAGAATTAGGCGCTGTGCGTACAAGTCCCACAAAAATTAAATAGCAGATTGTTCTGGTGGATTCGGTACAATCGGTTACTGTTCACGCTTTGGGAATTAATTAACTGTGCTTCACCCTTTACGGCTAGGGGATGGTAGTATGAAACGTTTTCCAAGCAAGAAGGAAATGCTTACTATTCTACTTAGGCAACTGTTTGTTTGATGGAAAACATTCACAATTTCAGAGATTGGTACAGATAGATGTAATTTAAAGTTGCCACCCGTTTTATATGAAAGTATGAGAATAAATATTTGTATTTATATTTATTGGAATTCTAAAAACATGTGAACTTAATAACCAAAATTTTATCTTGCAGCTAGACACCGGTGGAGAACGCATAAACTGGCGAAGAATTGCAAATATTGCCTTACTTTCCACTTAATTCTCTAGGATATTTTCATATAGAGGTCAATAGAATCGCTTTCTTACAATATTAAAGAGACTGCATAACGAATTACACCCGTACATTATCCAAACTCTGCGTTAAAGCCATAAGCAATCACACAGGTGCACCGCATTGGTCGTCTATCAATTCCAACAATTCGTGAATTTTTGCCATAGCGACCATGATGTATGAGACGGTATGTTGTCTTGGCAGCACAAAACATTTTTCCCTTCAAATCCAGCCATCTTCCCACAACTTCCCCGTTCAGCTTGTCAAGCAATGACGCGTAGTATGTTCCCGTTATTGTTTTCCCGCAACTTACGCAACTCATTGACTATCTACACAAAAAATCGCAGCACTTCCTCGGGCGATGGAACAATCTTCGCTGTTTCAGAAGCCGATTGGTCCTTCCCAGTCCATTATTTCGACTGTGCCTTAGCTTCAAGAGTGTGTCCAAGTTTTATCTACAGTTATTAATCGACGCAAAAACTTGATTTTAAGACGGCTTACTTCATTTGAACTGCTTCAACACCCGTCGGTTACCTCTTTCATGCCCAAATCTTCAGTCAATATATGATAAACACGTTCTTTCGAATGCTGCTATCTATCTAATCTTAATCCGAAAGTTGTCTAGCGCCACTTAGTGAACTTTTCCGATGTTATAATAATAATAATTACGTTATTGTCGATAGCGGTTGTAGTTTTTGGCCACCCCCAACGTTCATCATTAGCCAAGTTAGTACGACTGTTCAGCTACCCAACACTTCGCTTGGTAAATAATGGTGTAAAACCCCCGTAGGCAGTGATGCATTGCCTTCCAAATGCAAAAATTTAATAACAGCTTGATATTGAATATTTTCTATTCTTACAGACACAAACGATTGTTAAACAACTAAACGTTCAGCATGATTGGAGTTTTCAAAAGTGTTTTTCAACACATACACAATTATATTACCAGATCATTTTAACAAGTAACAACTTCATTTTTAAGCTTGAAACTTTTCAAACTATCCTCGTACATGACTAACAAAATTAACGCAGCTAAGCGTTAAACGTCCCTAAATGTGCATATTGTATGCCAACAGAGATTGCATAACTAAGAGTTGAAATCGTAAGGCTTCATGAAATCTTTACTATTTATGGCCGTCAAAAAGCAATTCACTACGTACTACCTTTAACCTTTTATACCGAATTTTGCAATTATAAGAAAACAGAGTTTCAGGTTACAATGTCGATAATCATTGTATCAAAAATACCTGCAAAGTAACATCAGTATTCCGTATACAAGTAATAAGTGCTTACTTAAGGAACTAACTTTTAATTGAACCGTTTACATAAAATTATTCGGGAAGTACTAGAGTCTTTACGTCTTTCTGTTCAAACGCCTACTTGATTATACCCCACAACAAAATAAGAAAATTTAAATCCCATCAAGTCTTAATTTCAGTGGCGTTTCATCGATGCCTCACACTGGTTCTAGCCGTTTTCAAAAAACGTTTAATCTAATTTTGGAGGATAAATTCTTGTGTGATCGCCGTCGAATTATCTGTTTATAAAACTAACGACCGTAATGTTATTTTAAACATCACTTTCGTCCCGTCATTTTTCTTATTTTCTAAGAACGAACCGATGTCGTCCTGCCACGGCTGTTATTACGAACAATTAAGCGGTTATGCGAGTAATCGTAGTTCCCATTTTAATACCGACGCATACGGTTAATTTCATCATGTATTAGGAATATCAGTATTCACTATCGAGGCCAATTATTGCTGAGTATTAATGCAATTATTTAAAATACGAAATTATACACTTTAACTTTCCGGTCTAACTTTTAATATAATGTTGCAACCGTATTCTTCGACGTGCGTTTCCACTAAGTAACGCAGCAGCTTTCTCCACTATACATCTCGAGGAGCAAATTATTAGAATTTATAGGACAAAGCTTTAGTCAGCATGATTTCTACCTACTAGACTCGACGTGAAGACTTATATACACATGTTGATCCTAGGGTAATAACGATTTCCCATAAAGATTACCAAGATCGCTCATATAGGTTTGATAGATAATTGAAAGATAAGCAGCATATGTAAATCACATTTTCCTGCAGATACTAAAAAAGGTAATGGCGAATTTATGTAGTGATTTGAATTTGCGAAAATAATTTCACATCTACACATCACGTTTCCGCATTCTTTAAGTTCTATAATCGTTAACTCACTGAGCCTCATAAAACTTCTCTAGTGTTTACCTCTTAAAGAACTTATAATCTTATAAATTCTCGACTTCGTATGCGTTTATTATTATAAGTATGATGTGGTCTAGCATTTACGAGTATGTGCGTACTAGAGGTGTACCGAGTCGGGCTAATATGTTGCAAGTGCCGGTTGAGCCGGGTGTTACTTGAAGAACAGTGCCGCTAGTCATCTAATTCTCCGTATTCTTCTTGTGAAGAGGGAGGAATTAATGTTTATATATTTACTCGCTTACTCAGTTACTCTTTAAATTAAACAAAGTAAGTATGTATAAAAAATAAATCTATTAAATAAACAGTTCCCTTGTTATGTAGAAAATAAAATAAAAGCATTTAGTATTTCTCTCTTCTAAACGTATATTAATTACATAACTCGGTTTCCCATGTTTTGTACATATTTCGACAGTAGACGTTCACTTCAGTAACTCATGGCTATCCACAAGCTCTCGTTATTTTCGGTATTTATTTGATACACCACCTATTGCTATGTGGTACTGTCCACTACTGAAGTAACAAAGAGGGGAACCAAATATTGTGCGTTTGGTTTGACAAATGGTAATCAGTGTATTTGTGATGTGTGATACAATTTCCACGATATGATCAGTGAAAAACAGCTGAGCATCAAATACTATCATCCCCTTTCTGATTCCACCCCCCATTCCTTGGTTGGGAATGGGAGCTTTTCTGTGGAAAGGTTAAAACTTCTTTGGTGCTTTAAGCGTGTTTCTATCGGGAAGATCTCAATACACCACTGTTTAGCAGCACTTGGGATTATTAATTTTGATATGAATGACAATCTCAGGTACTCCATTAGGAGAGCGAACTTATTTTATGTGTAGCATGAATTTGCGATTGTTACTACATTATGAATACGTTGACTTATTTTATGTGGAACTTTATTCTATACTGGATTGTTCTGCTTCCTTGATTTGTATATCAGGTCGAAATTATTCAGTAATCTTGATCATGATTGTGCACAATTTGCTCTTAATCAATAATTGATGTAAGCGAAATAATGTCTCCTTAAATAGAGAGAAATGTGCAGTTATTTCCTACACTAAGTCCTGTTCAGTACAACAAAAGTATCGTAGTTGAAAAGTAGGAACAGCAACGGCCCCAAATTGGAACTCTGCAGCACTCCTGAAGTAATTAATCTCTTTGCCGAATAAAAAATATTCAGTTAAATATCCATTCATCAAGCTGATTACAGGATCGTTAAAACCAAAGCAGCCCAATTTATTTAAAAGCATACAATTATCGATCCGATCGAAAGCTTACAACATGTCCATCTAGATGACACCAGCCTGCTCTTACGCATCCAATGTCTGTGTAAGGTACTGTACAAAATCTCTCAAGTTGGTAACTGTTGATCTTTTATTAATCAAGCCGTTCTTCTAATTCTTACAAAAAAGAATTTTTATAAAACCGATATAATGCCTGTAAATGGAAATTTCGATTAGTATTTTTCCTTCCTCATCTAACAATGCGACCTCCTTAACATTTTTTTAACCAAATTTACTATTCATGGAAATGATTCGCTAGTCCTTATATGCGTTGTACTTTTACGGCTTACTACGAGTTGGCAATCCTTATGCTTTTATGCTCAAGAAAAACATAATAAAGGAACTTTAATTCAGACATTCGAAAAGCATTAAGTAACTGTAAATATTTACACTGTTTTTACTAAACAGGCATCTGTAATGTAATCATTTAGATTCATTTATTCAACTCGTGTAAACAGACTCTTACTTTATATTACATAAGTTATACGCGCATTAAACAGAAAAAAGTACGTCTTAAATTAAACGAGACGTGAAAGTTACCACTTGCGTACCAAATGTCTGATTGTTACCCCCGTAGTGTGTGAATTTCATTAGATGTCGGATGCATGTGACTTGCATTAATGTTTTGAGGAAGTCGTAAGAATTCGCTGTAATTATAATCGACGTGAGCTTATAATCCCGTGTACGATCTTTTACAAAGTCGTTAAACTGGAACTTGTCTATAACATTATGAGTGAGCTAATTGGTAGGTATGCGCATTTTACTGCTACAGTTCGCGTTAATTTTTATTGCTACTGTAAACGCAAGGTATGTAAATAACTATATAAAATAGGAGGGAAATAACGAAATCGTAAATAAATTCCACAATTATTAAATCATGTACCTGATATAAGACTACACAAAGGGATTTGGAATAGAAAAGTAAGGATATAAATTCTTGCTGGTGATAGGAGAACATTCCTTCTATGTCACTAAGTGTCACAGAAGAATTTACTATGCGCACAACATACCTAAGTGTTCTTCTTTCGATTTTCAAAATGTTTCTTCAAGAAAAAGTCTGCTCACGTCAATTGTCGTTTTAATTTTGAAACACGTTCACTACTAGCTTAATAATACTGGAATATATTACAATAATTTTTACTCGCGATTTGGGCAAAGTTTCTAGAATATTTGGTGGCAATCTCCTAGTTTGCAAAGTTACTGTGGATATTGATTAACTTGGCCGCATTTAATATTACCACCTATTTAATGTAATCGTAGGAAGCGTCAATATACTTACGTTACATAGCAATTTCAGTTAATTATTACCGCATATTGGGTTATTTTTATCATGGTTTGACATAATATTGTCTAATTTGAAATTAAATTGATGTACGAGGCTCGATACCTGGCCTTGGCAAGAGATGACACTACTAGAGTTGAAACAACTCTATTTTTCGTAAGCCTTTGGCAAATCTCCTATTGTCACGGACTACCGTGATAGAGGCAGCTTGGAGTAGATACTGGCTTAAAGAAACATACACAAACATCCACTTACCTGTTGGGCGCGCAGCTTAGGTACGCAGCTTGGGTACTTCAAAACAATGAAACTCCTGACTTCACTTTTCACCTTTATTAAAAACAGTCAAGTCCAAGTTGAAGTCGAAAAACTCCAAGCAGAGTCCTTATTATATTATAATCTACCTAATCCCTACTACTAACTGTCCTTCCGGTGTTTGATCGGGAACTTCAAAGTCCTCGAATTGACCGAGAGAATATAATCTTACACAACGATTGTCCAGATGCTCAATCAGGTCGAGAACACCGGTCGCCGATCGAAGAATAATTACGCAACAATAACATAGACAATACAAAACCAGCGGAAGTCCAGTTAGCGTCTTTATAAAAGTAAAAGTAAAAGCAAAGCGTTTATTTGTGACCCAACCAAGTTTTCAAACAGATACGTCATTGCAAACGAGAGCTATTTAAAGTGAACAACTTTTACGATTTAACAACAATGGAAAGAATCAAATATAGAGTAATGATTAAATATTTGGTTTTGAAAAAGAAAACAAATGATTCTATAAAAATGGAACTCATTGAAATTTATGGGGCTCAGTATCTTCGTTATGGACCATAAAATATTGGACATTGGTGAAGCTGTGATCATTTCAATTTATCGGGTGCATATCACTTTAACAATTCATTTGAATGTATGCTTAAGCCTTCCGCAAGATGGGTGAGGCAATTACTCACGATTGACCTCAAAGACTCACGTGTGAACTTAAAGAACCTGTGGCGATGCCAAATCACAATCCGAATGGCTTTTGGCATCGATTCATAACAGTTAACGAAACATGGATTCGTCACAGCACACCAGAGACTAAAAGACAATTTAAAGGGTGGGTTTTTCTTAGCCAACCGGCGCCAATGAAAACCAAACATTTTATCGGCCAACAAGATCATGGCCGCAGTATTTTGGGATGTACGCGGCGTAATTCCCGTTGATTATCTTGAAAATGGCAAAACCAGTATTATACCAACTTATTGGATTTTTATTTTGTGAAGAAAAGAACTCCGTCAATTCTAGTAAATTATTATGATGCTAATTGCCTTCGCAGCTACTATATTCGCCAGATTTAATCTTTAGTGATTATTTCTTATTTCTGAATATGAAAAAGTGGCCCTTATAGTCTGGCTAACAAGTTACTAAGCCCTGCTTAATAACTTATTTCATCCAAATGGCATATGTTGCTTTTATTATTGATTATATCATGCTCAGTAAAATGCTCTTTCAATATTTTAAACGGGCCTTTTGCCTCTTCTCTGCTTATTCCTTCACTTCCTGCCAGACACAAACCTTGCGATGGCGTAGTACTTAACTTTCTATTTCTATGTTCAAAGGAGTCCGATCAATCACACCGACAATGAGCGGCCATTTGCCATGATTTGATCCCATACTGATATGCCAAAGACGTCACTGTAACCCGATCTTGCGCAAATCCTGCTTCCTCCAATTTCTTAACTAGCTGCTCTTCAATATGCCTTGAACTCCTACAAGAGGTTCTGTCAAAACACCGCATTGCTTTGTTCGGTGAAGGATTTTAAGCGGAATATTGTAATTCCTCCTAGCTTCATTAATTCCCACTTTACGCGCCTGCATTCGTTTAATTGCTTCGACGAGGTTTTCCTAACTTTATTGCCTTTTCTTGTTTACACCAACATTTCTCTAGTATCTTGTGAGTATGTATAAAATATATAATAAGGAAGAAAAAAACGTTTCTTATGTTATTACACTAAGCGCAACTATCTCATTGCTAAAGTTGGTCATTTTCCGTGCGCTTCACGAAATTAGCAGAGACTAGACAGACTCGTGTTTATTCGTCTCATGAGAATGGGTTCGCGTTGCCTACCGGTTTTTCCGAGAGTCGACAAAATACAAGTCTGTCTAGTCTTTGCTAATTTCGGGAAACGCACGGAAAGTAGCGAACTTTACTCATTAGTGCAAAAAGCTTAAAAAGGTGAAATTTCTCCAGTGGTCCAGAAAGTGCACTAACTGAGACAACTATCTCAGTAGACAACCTTCCCGTAATTACCTTATATTTCTTATAAATTGTCTGATTTCAATCTGCTAATAGCCAACATTTCATAACTTCTTAAACACCTAGTGGAATACTTATCTATGCCTCTTTGAAATATCCGTAGTCGTCTCTTTTTGCCCTTTGGAAAGTTTTTTCGTACCAATCCTCTTCGTCCCCTGTTATGTATGATTGCTGTGTGTATTTTGTCAACCGTTGTAATGGTCTGTCTCAATTTCTTCATTATGTCCAATAGCTGTTTACTGGAACCTTTTTCTTAAGCAACTTATTTCATTAAATTTTAATAATGTATCTATCCGTATAGTGCTTCAGTGTACCACATCCTAGATTTGTTTCTGTCATTCCATTAATCTCTGTATTATCGATTGGCTTGTACTTCACGATTGCCCTTACTGCAGTGTACTCCTTAATATTTCAATGTGTATTTTTTCCTTCAGCAAAATGGTGTTTGCATTAGATTTTCCCGTTGCAATGTGATGTAACAATCGCAGTTCATGTTTAATACATCGGTTAATGCACCTGCTTGCCTTACAGCCTACAGTGCCTACCAACGTTATATATAGATATGTTTATTGGATTTATTAGAAAGTTAAATTAAAAATATAATCCTGTATTCAATCCAAATGGTGTCTACATACTTATGCAAATTTTACTCCACTTTGTACAGGTGGAAACGCAAAATATCTTTCGTATTACAGCTCTATTATACATAAATCGCTGCTTGATTAATAATACTTAAGATAAATATCATTCATTAAGCTCTAGGCCTCGCTTTTCTTAGGAAATTAAATTTCCTGCAGTCGTATGTCCATATAGTCTGATACCGATACATGAAGCTATCGTAAAAAACGGTACGACTTCGATACGTTGTTGTAAAACGCAGTAGCTGTACTCTGTGGTTGCTCTATCATGGAAATAATTGTTACGTATGCACCCTTGAGCACCATAAAATCTACTAGAATCGTTTTTAATTATATCGCATTAGCGGTAATATACATGTAAACGTTTTTTAATACCGTACGCTCGGTTTCGTTGTATTTCCCATGTCCAAACGCGAAACAAAATAGAAAAAGCACGCACATTTAATTATTGAATCGTGTTGCAAACGATTCCATTTCGATTGGAGTGTGCTCCTGCATTTACAGCAGAAAAAAAAACGCAAATGCACTAGATTTAACAAAAACAACACGGGAAAAAAATGTAAATGCAGCAGATTTACGAGTCTCATTTAACTTTGTGAAGTATTACTCGTTTTTTCGATTGTCGGAAAATCAAATTGTGCTAAAAGGTTAGCAATACTGAATTAAATTTTAAATCGAGTATTCCTCTGATTAGATTTGCAGATGAGCTTCTACAAATAATAATTTACTTTAACAGATTTTTCCCAAAATTTCTTAAACGAATTATATCTATACAGAGCTCTTTTTGGGGATGCCTACGCCATACAGTATGTATTCAATTTTCAAATCAAATTACACTACTCATCAATCAACCAATCAAAACAGTCGTAGACGTAGAGGGTATTATAGATCGGAACCGAAGGTATCAAGTTTTCAATTTTATCTTAAATATGCCAATACTGTTTTCTTGATAAATATCCATAGGAAATCCGAGTATTATTAAGCAATGATGTTACTGTCATTGTTTTCTACTTTTCTTGGCCTTTTTGGGAATTGCAGAAACTAGTCTTAGCTCCGCTAGATATTTTGAAGGCATTTCAGGAGGTACTTGAGCAGATTATTGGGATCTTGTTGATGGTCTAGGGATAAGCAATTTCAATTGCTCTGATCCAGATATATTAACTTAATCCAGGTCACCTTCCACAGCATCACCCAAAATGACAAAAAAGGAGATCTGGAATTGCATCTGGTTTCAACAGGAAAACGTCTGTGGCCTTCTTGCTTATCGTGAACAATTGCATATTAACCAGCAGTAAAAATGTTGGTTAAGATTTCTGCCATCATTGTAGGTGTTTCTAGATCAAATTTCTGCAATGTGTCTTGAATTCTTCTGGTCTTAACAATTATGTGCTTCTAGATCTCATAATAAGAGTATCATACAAGAATACATGCCACCACCAATTGTAAAGCCAAAGGACTTTAGAGCTCTGGAACGCAAGTCAAATATACATTCAACTTGAGATTATTGGAAGCATACGAATACACCATAGCGTTCAAGTTCTCTTATGCTGATCATTTAAGTTTAGTTATGACATCTATAAAGAGTCGAACCTAAATAGGGTTGTTGTAATCCTGAGGTGGCAAGGTAGGTAACTTTATTCAATAATCGTTGTAATAAACGCAATATAGCTCTTCCTTCAGATAATTTTGTAAAAATGTCCAGAATTGAGGTACACATCCGAAGATACTCTACTTTTTCAACATGATTATTACAATTTGTTACTAAATATAACACTACAAAGTAGTACGAAGTCATCTATAGAAACAAACTAACTAAAATGGATGCAATTTTTATTTTAAAAACACTGAAAATACAGCCCACATAACGTCATAACTATCTACTTGCGTCAATTGCTGATCGAAATCTAACGTCGTCAATTGAAGTAATCTGCTAGTAGCAACTTCATATTCCTCGTCATTCAAATCATCGAGGACGTTCTCTAGTACGTCGCTCGCTTGCGCCATCATCAACGTAGCCAGCATCCTTTGGTCCATTAATTTTGGATCGTTGGTCCACCTGGTGAGCAAGGAATCATGCACTTTTTTCACTAATTCACCCTTAGTAACTTTATCTATTAGCGGATGAATAGTCATGTCGAATAGAAGATAATTTTGTTTTGTAGTGGTGAGTATTCCTTTCTCTACTAGATTCTTAGCCAACCGTTCACGAACATTTCTGATTTGATATTTCATCTTGAAAGGATTCCAGGAATCACCGCTCAAGTATTCTATCCAGTTCTGTACGGATTGGGGAGGATTAGTTTCTTTAATATGTCTAATCGTTTCGTCTAGGAGTATGTCTCCTGTAGGTTTATCCTTTTTTATGACCAACTTCCTGCTCTTTAAATTCTTTCGTCGATAGCCCAGATGCTCTAACTTAATACGATTCCTAAGAGCCAATTCTATCAACATACAACCCCTTAGACCAGCAGATAAGCAATCATTCCAGAACGACGTATGACCAGCCATGTCTTTCAAGCCCAGAAGGTATACTTCTTCCATAAGAGTGTATTTCGGTTCGGTTTCATATTCCACTTGTTCTTTGTCATTATCACTTACTTCACTACTCTTCTCTGTAACATGGGCGGTTGCATTATTTACGTTCTGCGGCTTCTTTCTTTGTGTTAATATATTCGAATTCATATGGTTGGTTTCCAGCGCGCTTACTTGCGTTATCCAAATGCACAAAAGGAATAATTGTCAAAATTAAAATAAATGTCAAGCCACTGACATCTGTCGATACATCGTATGGTAAAAAGGATGACAAATTAGATAATTTTGTATAGTTTGATACGAAATTACGTAAATTCTAATGCTGATGCGGACATGACAAACAGTGTGACATTCACACAAATATATTGTAAATAAAATAACAGAGCAAAAACCAATTAAACTAAAACTGCATTCGCATTTTCAAATTATTTTTGCTTTCTTTCACATTATTGCATGCGTTATTTTGAATGTTCTTTTACATTAGCTTAGTATAATGCTACTGTTGCAATAACGGTAAATTTATTTGTTGCAAGTAGATTTGTATGTATCAAAAGCTATGCTAACATAATTACCGAAATATAACTGTGTGCCCTTGTTTTTAGACTACCTTGCTGAATTAGATTTCCAGCGAATAGGATGTAATTATATAATGTGAGGGACAATCCTCTGTAGTCCTTCCTAAATTGAATTCTAAATTGGCTTTTACTTACGGGAATTGGGAGTTGCACATTTATTTTTGGAAACCTTATTTTTTAAACATCGAAGCCGAATTTCAAATTACTTTGTTTTATATGCAAACTCGCCATTTGTAAATTGTCTTAGTGAATAAATGATGATACTGTTTTGGTAATTCATCATTGATATAGAAGTTAAAAATTTTAAAATGGATGGAGAATTGTAAGGCTCACACCGCGATCATCTGTGGGTATAGAATTTATAATTGCAACATTTAGAAATTTTAAAAAGGTAGAAGCATAAAATGGTCGGTCTTCTCAAATTATATAAGGGCCTATACAAATATTAATAGGAATATCAAATTATGTAGCAACTGTATAATTGTAGCAATAATTTCTTGGAAATTATTCGAATTGGATACTCGATATTTATTTGCACTGTAAGGCAAGGTTTTCTTCTTTTCTTGATTAACTCACGTTTTTTAGATAGATATTAATTTTAAGGATATCATGAACGTATAATTTTTTAGAGAGGACGCTTGTACTTCATCCATACAAAGCATATAGGTTTGGTAATTGTCATGGAAAGTTATCTTTTGTATTCAATTTGTAGAGTCCCTCTAGTAAAAGACCAATAATATTCTGCTAGCATAATTCACAGATCAAACGACTCAGCTTCGAAAAAGATAGAGTATGGTTCCAATTATGTACGGCACGATATACATAGGAAAGAATTCTGTTATCTATATAGCATTTACAGTGGTGTTGCCAAGAATGTTAGTATCCACGGGCCAGAACATACTGATATTTTATAGTATCTTCAGCATATTCCGGGGACCCTTGCATTCACCTTGCTTTCGATAACTTCTGAGAATTATGTTCCGATGTGAGAAAGCTTATTCGTAATTGTTCATAGCTTCCACAGCTATCATCGTCGAATATACGGTTGTGTGGTCCAGTGATTGGATCTACCAGGAATGGATGTTACGAAAAGTCAATTGCGTTTCACCCTTCTCGGCGAAGAAATGAAATAGCAAAGTTTCGAAGCATCTTATAGATGTTTGTGTAACCTTGTTAGGTGGTTTACCACATGGACAAAACGGTTTTATATACAGAATAGATAGCACCATACTTTAGCTTACAATATTTCGAAAAATACATTCGTTTAAGTTAGGGAGGAGCTATATGTTACTGAAATACGTCAGACATAAAACCAAATGTAAGAGAAGCGATAATAATACAAAAAAAAACTGCTAATATTTTTGAAGATGACATGAAAGAGTTGGCCATACTCAGTGGTATTCCTTTTGTAAATAATCTAAAATAAGGAATATTTAGTACCTACCTGGATCAAGCATACAGGCCGTTTTAAAATTGAAGGAATAAATATAAAGGCTCTACTCTGTTATACAAAGTAAAAAAAATCAATCACAGCTTTGTTCGATTCTAAAATGTACAATTTTGTAATAGTACGCAATAGTTGTTCTTCCTTTTTTACATAACGAATTTTAATGAAAAATCGCATCACACTAAAACAAAATTTTCCCAAAGACTATCTAAAAACAGATATCTCTTCTAACTTTGAAATCTCACCCATTTCTAGATCGCATGCGTCGAATCTCTGTAGTTTCGTTTTTCCTCACCAGCATTTACCTTCCAACTTGCATGCATTTACCGTCACCCATCTACATCATTTGAACACGATCTTCCGGTATTTACTGACATCCTTAATGCTAGTCACGCCTTTGTTAATAATACATGGAGATTTTAGCAATTCGAATATTTCTAGCGAGATAAAAATGAAGACTCGCGTTTTTCATAAATTAAGTAACGACACAATTCCCCACTTTAAAAAGCTCCAGATGCAGTGAACGCTGAAAAAATGTACAGTGGTGCTATTTGGTTAATACTCACTACACACTTAAGTTGAAATATAAACACGCCCTGATAGTCTTTTGGTGCTAGCAGAGTGGAAGGTGACCGGTATGTGAGTTTTTTACATTATTTTCACGGGTACAATACACTTCTAGAATCGCGTCCGTTCCTTCCGACTCACTCTGTGTTGCGTTAATTTATTATATTTGTTGGTGTGTTCGTTCTACACTAACGCCTGCTTGTTTATCCCTGAAATTTTGAGACAGCATGTATGTATATTGTTAGGATGTTTATTTATTCGCATTAAAAAGTGCTGTATTTCTACATTTGCTTACATTTGGTTTCATTCCAGAAGGCGAAGTAGTGTTAATGACCTCTTTCCTCCAATTCCCCCAGATCGGTTTTCCATCTTTTTCTTACATATGTAGACAAGGACTGTTTCGTCAAACAACTTTTGTACCAGAAGCGAAATTTACTAACGAAAAGTGTAATTGTAATTCTTCATGGTATTATATCGTATTTAGACAAACATACTAGTGCTCACATGAAGACATTGAATTAGAGCCGTTTTCACGTTAACTATTCTACTTTACTGTAAACATCGTTACCATGGAAGCGAAAGCTATTTTCGATGGATTTCAAAGTAATCAATGGTGTTGTTTGATTTAATTCAAATGGTAAACTATATATATCATATATAAACTATATATTCAGAAAATCGAGATGGGATAAATAAGTTTCGCCAGCAAGAGCCCTTTTCAAAATTCTTCGATAAAAATATGTAAGAAAAACTTGGTAGATCCCACAATCAAAACAATTATTAGAAACGTAAGCCTTTACTAATTTATTATATAAAGGATCCCATTACAATGTATAGAGTTTAAAGTAAAGAAAATGCAATCAGATTTGAATATAGTAGTCCTCAATTGAAAAACACTAACGATTTTTTTCAGTAGCATTATGCACGGCTATCTAAATTCTGTACATCAATAACGGAGCAAGTGAGTTTTCTTTGTTGAAAGAGATATGAATACATACAAAAGCGGCTCCAAAATTCAACCTGCTCTTATACACACAACATCCAAAAGATTCTTAATACGGCATTGCGTACACGTTCGAGTTTCCGCTCTTTCATATACGTAAAACGGCCGATTTTATCTTTAAATTTAATGTAACTGTGCATACACAAAAACACTGGTTCATTACTGACGGCACAATGTACACATGTGGCCATTTCTTGTTCTTGTCACATACGAGTTTTTCTATGTAAGCGAGATAATACCTCCGCGTGTACCAGGGATTCGATGTTAAAAAGCGCGTGATAGATATATTACCATAAAGTCGAGAAATAATTACGCCTGGGCTATAGCAGAATGAACACAGGAGAAGACGAAAAGTCTCGCCGTTAGTCCGGCTGCCTGCCTTATTAACAATAGCAATTAACGAATTACCTCTCCTTCTAGTCGCTCCTGTTGCTTAGTTTTAAAGAATGATATATGTCTACTCAAGTCTAATCGTATATTGCCTTACATATATTATTTAACCGTCTGCTGCACACGTGACAGAATGAAATATTCATCTGGGATATTTTAACTATTCTCTTTCATCAAATTGACATTCTCAGAAGCTAGCTTGTTTATTAATGGCCCTTCTTCTTTGCCTGTCGCTTAGTAATTCACCATGTTTAATGTTAGAATTTGTGGCTGTGTTTTAATAGCATCAATAATAATATCTACCTTTGTACGTGCTTACATTTCCTCCTTATGAAATCAACATTTACATCTACAATTTTGTGTATAACATGTTCTAAGGGAAATTAATATTCTTGATAACTCAAATGCATTTTACTTAACTGGATGCGAAATTGTTTTTAATTTGACTATCAAGTAAGTAGAAATAAGAGAGTATCATAAATTTAAGGGTAAAACACAGCTACTAATTTTACTATATTTTCCGGAGGCACGTACAAAACGCGTACATATATATAGCTTTTTCCATTTTATAAATTACGAAATATTAAGAACGCACATCTACAGAAAACAAACATTGACAATAGCAGTTGTAATTTTGTAAACTTGAGGAAAATATAATTGTCTGTTTAGACAATTAGTTTTAATTGATTAATTTTTGAGTCTGGGTCGGGGTATGTCTCTAACCACTTCCTAAGCAAATTTAGATTAAAAATAAACACCAATTATTTACAGCTTGCGAGAATTCATTTGAAAATAGGAAAGTAGAGCTTTTTGCATAAACTCGAAAGCCACGCGTACCCAAAAACCCCAGTACTTATAGACTATCATAACATGATCTTCACTTCCTATTTAATGTAAAACCAGAACTCTAGATTCACAAGACACTATATACAACCGCATTTGACTTCAATTGTAAGCGTATCCTGATTCTTTTGCTCACGATAACTATTGTTTAATCACGGTCAATTAGGACACATCTTTGAAATTACAATTTGATGTTTTAACTGTGGCATTACGAGTAACCTTTAAACTGGATGATTTCTTTAAGAAAGATATTTAATTTACGAAATTAGGAAATATTTTATTAACACTGCAGTTTTGGAACTTGAAGGAAATGAGGAGAAGACAAGTTATTTATCCTTTCCACCACGCAGGGATATATATTTATGTTCTAACACAGCTGTGAGGTGATACTAAATGTAATGTTCTTGATAGGTGTAGTTGGTTTTCCTTCATTAACATAGCCGTTTTTAAATTTTGGGCTATTTTATAATTTGTTTGACAACATAATTTATAGAGTAATGCGGTGTAGTTGTAGACGATTTTTAGTAAATCAAATTTGTACATTGAATTACTTGTTTATTAATAATTATAGTAATATTTCAATAACTTTTTAATTGTAAATTTGGGTATATAATATTGTATTTTTTACACATCTTAATGACGCAAAGAATGTTCTTCACTCTGTTACGTAGGCTTCCGCGGTCGCCTATAATACCAACGTTGGGTCCTTTATTTGGCAAAAGCTGCAATAACGGCGCGGTTCTAACCCAGTATAATGTTTTTCACCTTTTACAATTTCCTTTGTTGAGTTTAGGGGTAAATGGAAACGCGCTCCGAATGTAACTGAATAAATAATAGAAAATGTAATAAAGAAAAATAAAAACAGGAATACAAATTTAAATTTCAAGAAAATAAACTTTGATAGAGACTACAGTAATCGGAACTCCATATCCATACTTCCCTCTACTTATCTTACTTATCTTCAGTGTAACTGAAATAATTACATTTTCAAATGTAATTCTTTGGTATATTAATGGATGTCTAAATTGCAGTATTCAAAATTCAACATTTCAATTAAAAGGGTTCTTTATAAGATAAAAAGTACTTTGTTGAGAATTATCTCTCTGACAACAATTGTAGGGGTAATTGCAAACAAAACAAATTACCCCTAATTTTATTAAATAAATATATTTACTTAGAGAAAAAGCAAACACTCAACAAAATCGAAAAAAAAAAAAAGTTTTCTGTATTGGTTTCTTTAGCCGGTTCTTGAAATTCACAGTTGGTAAAATGTTTGTTTTTTGGTATTTTCTGGTATACATTAGTTGTGTTTGCTGTTAGCATCTCTGTATAGTTTTTGTGGAAAATCTCTCTAATCCCATGTATGGATATAGAATACTCTGCGTTCTGTGATCATGTAGGCATCTCCTTGTCCTTTGTTAACTTTACAATTGGTTTAATATTTTGAACCCTGTGTTAGCAGTAAGGATTTGCTGAAGGTCATTATTGCTCCATATTGAGTTCGTTTGTTTCCTTATATATGGTTCGTGTTGGTGTTTTGTGATCCATGTTATATATAACTTTAAAGGTTTTATTTTGTGTTGTAATTTTACGAGATGCGTTTTCCCATAAATTTATTAGATATATGCTACTTGCTGTAAACAGAGCATGATGCATAGTTTTTCTGTGTTATGGTAGTATAAAGTTTCTAATTCTATTTAGTCTGATTATCACTATTGCACTTTGTTCCCATCCCATTTCGTATTATTTTATATTTTAAGCTTAGATATGCAGCTTGTTTAACTTCTTTCCGTTTTTTGTTCTTTATGGATAATTCAAAATTTTCTTTTATATGATTGAAAATCATGTATTCTATCTTTGTCTCGTTTATAATCACTATGTTGTTGGAACGCCCATTCTTCTCAGGTTATTAAATTCGTTCTTATATTCTTTTCTACGTCCCTTACATTTTATATTTTGTCTTAGATACGGCAAGCTCATATCTGCGTCCGCGCCGCTGTTTTTCTAACAGATTATTTGTGTAAAATATGTATTGTCAGGGGCAATATTTGCTTCCGTACGGTATTGAAAGCTTTCTCCTTATCCGTAAATATGGCCGCTACAATTTTATTGTTATCGGACCTCGCTTTTGTTCTTCTGAAGGATATGCAAACATTGCTAAAGCCAATAGATTTTGATAATATTATTACTTACTTACTACTTACTACCTCAGTTATGACTTGTAATAGAGATGCAATAGTCTTTTATCATCATATAGTACCCGTTCTGTCGCGAAAAATCACTACATGGTACAAGTACTTGACTGCTGTTTAGAATTACCCCGTGTTCACAATCTTATCTTATCTTACCACATTATCAGAACTGCTAATGGTATTAAATTCCTTTAAAATCGGCATTTTCCCGTATTGACAGCAGATAGGACTCCCTCCCTCCTATGGTGTAATCAAAGGTAAGTTTGTAATGTTTATGTTTCGATTAAAAAATTCATTACTAAAGGTCTCTGAACACAATTTTAAGATTTAATTTCCATTTCTCTTTAAATTTCAATCAACTGACATGGTTGTGCCCTATATTTTGCAATATTTGTTAATGCCTCGGACAGTGATATATGCCGCCAGTGTTGCAAGAGGATACCTCGCCGATGGCGATACAAGAGGAACAGAGTCGGAGCAGAAGAATACTCCTGCAGAATAAGGTTGTGCATCGACTTATAGGCCCTAACGGTGAGTGATGCAGCACTTTCTCTGAATGGCGTACTACACAGAAACAAGATAAACATATACATCCATAAACAAAGTACATAAAATAAAATAAAAAATTCGGAAATATACAACTCAAATGATTAACATCAAATATTGTACTAAACATTATCTCTTTTATTTTTCTAGATAAATAGTACTTTCAATTCGTAATGATCTGCGGTTCGCCACAAAAGCATAAATCATTCACTACATGTAATCATGACGAATATCACCTCTAACAGCATTTTTCACATCTAATCAAGATAGCTTAGTGATTAACGAAAACGTTATTGATAAATTTATAACTTTTGTCAAGGGTTTACCTTCAATAGTAAACAAAATAATTTGTTTTTAACACGCGCGCATATATGAGATCTCCCTTTAGTATATTTTTTGGTTTATTATAAAGACCCCAAACAAAGCTCCAATCTGAGGAATGAGTCTTACGTATTCCACGCTCTCTTAAGGATAAAACATAAAGAGAATTTCTTTGTATTATCATTACGAGGCAAAGCAGAAGCAGACATATCGAAGGTTATCAGGTAGATAGGTATCCTTTTTGTTGTTATATCGTTTTGTAAGCGGTACAGTGCGATTTCTTTCGTCTCGAAATGAGTCGAAATCCAATATTACGTTTAAGTTGATATCAAACACATTCCGCGATGGGTTTCAAAGAACACGATTCTCGGCTGCCGCGTATTCGAACGGCTTTGCATAAGAATAGTTTCAATTCAGATATATTGACGCTTAGCGTTTCGAGTTCGGAATCTCTTTGCCGGCAAGAAATGCATATTTGAATATCGAACGAACCGGAGGCACCCGCCTCTCGGGAAATAATGAGAACATCAATGTTCGGGATCATCACACTGTTCGCTATGTATACGTGTACACCTCTACCGTACACAGCAGCATTTCTTAGTGTTAAACAAGGAGAACCGCTTTCGAAGGACTCCAAATTCCATACACGCCGTACCCTTATCAATATTTAATCGAAGTGTTTTTCTTTTGATGCATACCTTCATTGGGCATTTAGACTCACTACGACGTCTGATAAATACTTTTCATAGGAACCTCTTAAAGCTAACCTATCTCCCGTGATAATAAAAAAGATAGGTAAAACATTCTTAATCTTCTCTCTCGTCTTAGTAAGCAAATGTATGAACTTGAACTTGTATGAAAATGTATGAAGAAATACAGTGATCGAAGAAAGATTTCCCTTATCCAATTAATTCATGTAAAATAAGACCCAGCTTTTTTTTTCATTAGTAACACCAAATCAAATTCTTCCAAATCTGTTGTCTAACGTTTCTTAAGACTAAGCTGCACAGATTCACACAAGTAATTATTTTTTAAAAATTTCAATACACAGAATGTACAATTTAAACTAACAGAGTAGGTTCGATATTTATCGATCACCCTGTATTATACGAAAACACGTTTGAAAGAGAGTCTGTTGTATCTATTATGTCATCGAAATATTTTAGTTTCCCACTGTTTATACAATAGGCGCAATTTTGTAATTCCAGAAGATATACGTGAGAACGTGTTTAACTGTGGCTGCCTCCACTTCGGGGTTTTAATTAAACAGCTCTGGCAACAATGAGATGAAACTCAACGACTACTTGCTTAGGTATACAATATCGCAATTTGGATTAATATAGTATTTCGACAAATTATATATTTGTATTCATGGAATAATGGATATGACCCTCAGGGACCTAATACGTTTGGAAATTCAACATATTCATACCGATCTACTTTAACGTCGTTCCTAATGTTACTGGTAGTTACGTCGACATATTGCACTTAGTAGCGGTAACGTAAATTCATTTATCTACATAAACTCACCTATTAAAATATCGTCAACTGTCAGTTGTTGCTAATATATTATAAATTTGATTAGCTCCGTATAATAACAAAGGCTGTGTGTGAAGCTTTTTAAAATAAGCTAATATTGGCTAATTTAAGACATTTTAGAGCTGATTTGTCGCAGCTACATACCAGAGAAACAAGTTTTCACAACATTGGTAGAAAGTTGCAGGTACACCGCAATATTCTGAAGATCTCTTTCAGGCTACGGTAAAAATGTTATACCTTCATTTTTGTTTTCGTCGTCGATATTCATTTCATTTATTTACCCTGAAGTTTTCTGAAAGAATAACGCAAAGCACTTAGAATAAAGCAGCTCTCATAATCAAAACGAATCCTCCTCCAGATAAGTACGTAACCAACCAGCTTTTTTCAGCACTGAAATGCGCATAGAATTTACTCCAATATACAAACACAAAAGTACAGCAACTACCGTTTCCGCTCAATATCATCCCCCTCATTGATATTCGTTTTCAGATAAAAAGGAAAGAAATATCATTCGGACAAGGTGAGATAAAAGAGTGCCATTTATAAAAAGCGTTCTGCTTCCCGAATAACCCTATCTGTATGAAAATTTTACGCATTATCTGTATCCTAATAAGGTTGCGGGGTCCCGGCTGAATGTTATCTTTTTAGGGTGTATCGTTCGGGAGAAAGGAACGGCGGCAAAGGCGTATACGGTGGAAAGAAACAAAGTTTCGAGGAATAATACCTAAGCCGTATTATATTCGGGAAAAACGTAGTGAAAAAAGCAGATCGCGTTAAAAGATTTTAAAACGGCGAATTTGCCTTTATATGCTGTATTCCATTCCTCACGTTCTTCTTCCGTTTACGTTAAAATGCTTTTTTTTTAATGTGCAATTCTCTACATTTCAAATTAAATATTCTCGAAACATTAATAAAAGTATAAAGTAATAAATACCGGTATGCAATAATTGTTTCGCCTTATAAAGGTTGTGCGTTATACTTAAGATTACCGTCTGTGTATGAATTGTATGTCTGTGTATGTATGAACAGAAATAAGACATCGCTCATCCAATTCTGCAGATGCTACATGCTTACCATATGTTGCTAATTAACTTAATGTAGTTTAAGTTGGGGGGAGAGCGAGGATTAACCTACATACGTAAAAGGATAAAACCCTTATTACAAATTATGGCATTTACTTAGGGTTATGACAAAGGTATACAGGTTTGTATGTATTGAGTAGGATACGAACTCGAGGAGTTCAGATAATTTGAAATTACAATTAAAAAAAAGACTAAGGTCCCTTGGGTAACTATAGTGACCTAACTAGTATTTCTAGGTTATTGTTATTAGATTTCGGATTGTTGTTTGGGTAATACTGAACTATCTTTTTGAGAAATAAGATGAGGTTGAAATATAATTTTGGCAGCTATATATGGTAATTTGTACAGGAAAGATGAGATTAATTCATCGCTAGACATCCTAAAACATAGCTGTGTTAGAGACTGTAGTTGAGATTACAAATGATTTAAAATTGTAGATTGTGTTATTGATATGGTTATTTACATAAAAAAAATAACCTTGATGCTAGTGAGTACTTTAAATGTATACAGGAAATATACATGCCATTTTAAATTATCTTGTGTTTTAATTGATAAAATACGTTTTAACTGTTCTATAAAATAAAACAACATATGAGATGCGGTAACTGCCTTCTTGTTACGTTGAATAAATGTAAATTTTCCTTTAATCAGTACCTACAGCTTTAGCCGTTAGATTCTTTGTGTATAATAAATGGCGGGATATAGGATATTTTTGTGAAAATTACTCTCACTATTTATTCTTTCAAATAAACTTTCGCAAAATCGGAACCTTTCTTCGTTATTTCGTGGTGTTGGTTCCTGTTGCTTTTTGAACTTAAATAATTTGTGCTTCTTTAAAATATTTACCTTTACCTTAGCTTTTCTTTTAGGATTTCCAGCTTCTTGGTTGCTATATTATATATATAGCTATAAAATGTATAATTTTCCCAAACGTAATAATAATAATTATTTGAGGCAAAAAAACTGGAAATCCTAAAAGAAAACTTAAATTAAACGTAAATTTCACCCGTTAAGAAAAGAAAAACAAGTTCTTCACAATATTAAATTAAAATATTTACATCAGCAGTCTCTTGGCTCATATCATTTCCCTTAGAAGTTATATATTTGCTATTTTCCACATAAACCAAAACGCTTAATTCCAAATCTTTTGTCGCTAATTTTGGCCTTGTAGACCTTTTCCTTATTATTAACGGTTTCATTAAACTATATATTTATAATGAATCTGATTGCATTATTGTTTGATTTGTAGAACTGTGTAAACAGTAAGTCTGCACTTTCACTAAAGATTAATTATTGTAACTTATTGCTACCTCATTCTACTAAGAACGTAGGAATGCTTATAGACAAATAGCTTTTGTTTTAAAATCCGCAGGAGTCTCGTTACGTCGCGGCGATGATCATTTTCATCTAATGTCTACACCTCGTACAATTCATTGCATGTGCTTTTGCACCATGTGTATAAAAGACACTAATATCTGGTTCTGTTTTGTTTTCGTGTAGTTTCATTTAGCCATAACAACATTTTTAGCACAGTTTTTACTTTTACACGTGTGTGTATGTGCAATGGCATTTGTCTTAATGCAGTCGTATTTGCATAAGCAGGTTCCGAAGTTCGATAGTATTTTTCTGCTGCTAACTAGAAGCCTAAGTACCGAATTTCTTTATAAATTTAAAAATGGACGAAACTCCTAGACGAACTTCCATGCCCTAGTTTACACATTCTTAAGGGCTGATTTGCAAAAATTATTGCTTGCCTACGCCATAAACGGAACTAAACTTCGTGACTTCAATAGTTTCGACTCTGCATTGATAATCAGTAAATCATTGCTTCTCTCTTTATAGGTGGTGATAAGCATTCTAATGATTTATATTTTAAATGATGGGTGCAAGAGGTACCGTCAGTGAAAATGAAATAAGCGCAATAAATTAGTAACAGAGAACTGAAAATCAGAGTACTTGTTTTTGGAATCCTTTAATCTGAAACCTCCATGTCTGTTCTTTTCTAGAGGCTCTACTGAAAATAGAAAGATCAAGAAAAAAGACAGCGAAATTAATTATTTCTTTTTCATGCTGCACTTATTAGTATAAAAAGATGCAGCAAATTGAACGTTTGCCATGCATACATATGGGATCTGTACAATGTCTTTAATACAACAACTCAATGGCAACCTCATTGACATAATTTACAAGATTATTCTATTATCTTTTTCAATTTCATTCATTAACAAAAAAAAAATCCGCACTACCTAAGCTCAGCTTTCATTTTTTCTAAACCACACAGATGTAAGCTATATTGCATATTTCAGTTAGCGACGATGAAATCGTAAACCTAAATTGTCACCAGCTTCTTAACTATAACTCTGGAATAAATATGTCGGATTCTATTTCCAAATGTTAACTTTTTGGGTAGTTTCCAAACGGCTTTCAAAATTCAACTGCTCACGTATGCTTAAATGACAAGGATACAGCTACACAATCTTCATATCCATATACCATCGTTTTATAACCGTCTAGCTGTATCCCTACTAAATGACTGATTTTGGCAATTATATTTTTTCCGCTTACTCCGACGTTCACACGGTATCTAAACGGATCCCATATATCAGCAACTGTTAGATTTATAAAACACATAAATTCCTCTCTGACAAAATCCTTCCTATTGCCGTTCAATTTGATGCAGAGGACCGTTCCACTTTTATTTATGGACAGCTATCTCTTGCTCAAATACCTTCGTGTTTTTTTCTCTCCTCTATATATATGTATATACGGTTCGATTAGCTTCTGGTATCTTCTTTTCGTATATACGTTTGGGATCGTTTATGTGACCAGAACCACCGCAATTTATAGATAACCTTAATTGTCGTCGGACTGCTATACCCTCTCTTTACAAAAAGAAACCGATCCTCAATACATCTAAGCACGAAATTGATCGGTCAATATAGCCAGAGGCTCGAAATACTTTCCGAGGCTATCAGGGATCCTAATAGCTAAGGAAAGAGTTAATAATGACTAAGCTTCGTAATTATTATAATTGCTCATCTCTTACTGGTGATTTGTTTAGCGGATGTAGTGCTAATTGCCGAAGAATTTCATATTTTACAGTCTCCCATACACATACAAAGTAATTACATACAATGTTTTCATAAAATTCATATAAGGCAAATCAAGTGTATGCAATACATACACAATTTCATGTAAATTATGAAGAAAAAGGAAAAAGACATCGGAATTCTTTATCCTGATAAGGGAAGATTTTGACATCAAAGCATATGTGCATTTATTTATGCGTCGCAAAAGTCGTGCATACATTTGCTGTAAGGACTTATAGTATGTAAACATAAAACTAAAGTACTCATTCAGACTTATTTCACTAGACATTCAGCTCAATCCTGAACACACCTTGATGTATTTATGCACCCACGTTGTGCTGAAGATTTCGATTTACATTGCATTAAGCGTATCTAACCACTCTTACTTTCGGTCTAATGGGGCTGCGCTTTGCGTAGAAAGCAAGCGCTGCATGATATAAAAATATTTTTGCTCGCGACAGAGTGTTTCGAATTCCAAATGTCGTAACGAGTAGGTAAGGTACCAACCATTTATTTCATGTGTATGTTGCATACACAAACTCAAAAAATGCTCAACACAAACGGAAGTAATAATAACTGAATTGAATATGGAAAACTGCATTATTAATTTAATTAATTGATTCTGTATTTTAAAATAACGTCACTTGCCGAATGTTGTCAACGAAGGTTTTTGTGTAATAGGAGATGCATATGTCAGTAGCTAAACATCTGATTAAAATATAAGTGAACAATTCAACGAAACAACAAAGCAAGACCTCCGCTATGAATGGTGTTCGGCCGAATCTGGTCCGAATTATTCTTTCTTGTTTTCCGACTTCTTCGGCGACTTATACAGCCTTTGCCCCCTCTCTTTGTTGCCGGAATTTTATTAGGTACCGGTAACAAGAAGGAAAAGACGCCACGACAATTTAATTTTGGAAGATGTAGTTGGTTGAAAATTTTTAAAGCAAAGTCAGTTGCAGTAGTGTTCACATTTTCCTTCAGGTACAAGATTAATTCTAGTTTGATCACTCAAACTCGAGGTTTTATTGCGTGACGCGTTACCAGACAGGGGACGTAAACGACAATCTTTTTAAGTTAGAATTTTTATTCCATCAACTTCGATTTCGACAAATGTAATTTATCCGTTTTAATCTACTGAACGAATGTATAGGTGTCCCGAACCTACCATTGTCTCCCAAAGAAAACAATTTATCAAATTTATAACATTATAACGTTTATTGCACATTCTCCAAAAAAAATTTTCACTTCAATATAGAGCGAAATTATATTTTATATAATTTTTATAACTTTTAATATACTTATATTATATTAATATATTATTTAATGCTGCCACTAGTAAGTGCTACAGTAGCGATATTACATTCGAGGAAATCGAGCGTAGACAATATACTGTTATGTATGTGTAAGCAATTGTGTAGGTGTTACGCATTATATAGATTATTGTTACTTATACGTACTAATATTCTCTAATGCACAAAAATAAGTGATACTTCCTTACTCATTGGAAATTATGTACGCCTTTGAGGACTTGAATATCTGGGTATTATCTGAATGGTATGAATAATGATCGATGGTGATAGCAGGGACTGTGGGGTCGTATGGAACACTCAACACCACACAAGTTTGATTAATTAATCTGGAGCAACGGTTTCGAAGACGCGTCGATTCTCATTTTCTCTCCAGAAAACATATTATCTACAAGTGCCTATTTTTGCCTCCTGCACATCCTAAAGCTAAAACATGCGAAAAATACGGAAAAAGAAACAAGAGGGTCTCTCATTATTGTAGTACGAAACATAAGACGTGTGTATTCCCTATTCTAGTAAATCAAATCTCTATTCATCAAGTTTGTTTTTATTATTAAGTAAATAGTTTCGTGAGTGTTTAATTCCCGCAGCGAAGTTGCGTTCTTAATCAATTTCAGGTTCTCTAATTTAATACTATGCCGGGCTTCCCCTATCTTGTGCCACACTTGACCATTCTATTCTACCGTATCATAAGACCTAATGTGCTCATCGCTCTTTTCGTTTAACCAATATACGTAGTATGAAAGACATCGTCTACATACCCAACCCAAATTCTAAGGAAATATGCGGTGCCCTTTCTCATATACGTTTTAAATTTACTCATGAGCAAGTTAACTATGATAGGGAACAGGCCAATTGCCGTACCCTCTAATTGCTTATAGTACTTGGCCTGCCGACTGTGCCAATACTTTACTGTTGTTTGAATGATACGAAACAAATTGTCATGAATGACAAAAAAACTCCATAACTTAATTTTAACAGGTATTTAATCAATAAATGACAATACTTAAGAAGAAGAAGAATCGCACTGTCAATGTTCCGTTATATTCCATTATATTCCATGTACCATTTTTCTATAATGAGCGAATAATAAATGAGCTTATTGCTAGTGCAATCGCCCCTCTCCGTCATACGTTTAAAATTTCGAAAAGTCGAACGGTTTTGCTATTATTTCGTTCGAGAGATTGGATGCAATAGTTATGTTAATTTTTCGTTAGGTCGGACTGGGAAATGACTTGCTCCTTGTACATATTTTACGCGAATGGAGGTTTCCTTCTTCTTAACAATACTGTTCCTTTCTCCTTTTATGTGCGTGAATAAGAGTTAGCTCCATTTTTTGAACTTCCCTCAACTTCGCCGCCTTTTTAATTTACTTCTTCTCTACTTTATTCCTTTTCATTTCGCTCTACTTTAAAATTCGATTATTAGCCATATTCTTCTTGTTGTGGTTGTACCGTTTTTAGCCTTCAGCTCGTTGTATTCAAATATACCTAGATCCCTATTGTTTTAAAATCCGCTTGATTTTTCCTACTCCAATATGACTCCCTCAAGACGTATACGTTCAATACTCATTGGACCTTCGTGGATGATCTCTTGAGCTTTTGTCGGTCGGGTTATCAATCACGTAGAGCTTTACCACCATTTACTCTGGAACACAGATCCAACATTGGGATCGGAGCAAAGTACACTGGCCGCGATTAAAAATGCACCACCAAAGAATGTTTGTAAAATAATGTTTACTGAGATCAAAATGCTTATACCACTTATAAACATGTAAATGAAACGTAACTCAATAAGAAAAAAGTAAATAAGGTTCGTCCAGCACTTGTGCGATCAGGTGTTAAAGGTAATCGCAAAAATGTCCGGCAACTACGGTACTCGATACGCATTATTCGTCCGTAATGATCTTATGTTGCGCTAAAAATGTTACCGACTGAAGGAGGAGGTTACTCAAGAAAGGTGGTTCTGAGTGCGCTGGAACCTGTTCTACGTGCTTTACCTTGATTTGCAATCCATAGGTGTCATCACCGTAATATAGTCGAATGATTACGATTAAGTTTACGTGCAATTTCCCGGAAACTAACACGCTCAATAATCCGACACGTTCAAAGAGGGTCAGTTGTTTATTGTTGTTGTATATTTGAATTGCATCTCTCATTTGCATATCTGAGTCTTGTAAATGCCGGATAACAAACTAGACTAATGCAGCATGTTGAACAATCGTCAAGTTGTCCTTGAGAACATTTGTAAAGTTTTAAATTTTAAAATACTACAAAAATTTAGGAGCGGTGTATTTATAATTACAGCCAGTATATGCCTCGATGGAAATTTAATAGTAGCGTATTGGTATTATTTTATTTACCACTTGCGGGGGTGGAGTAACGGGGGAATTCCTTTTAAATAGTTAAGAGGTTTCTACTGAAGTACAAGTAGCCGTACAATCTGATATATCAATTAAAAATGTACGATTTTCTTTTCCTGTATGATAAATTCAACGAATGGGTTTATTCTTAAGTAGGTAATTCCAATCAATCAAGAAATAAAAAAGGCGAAGATAAAATATTTATTATAATTTCGTCAGTATTTTATTTAATTAAAATAGTACCCAATTTTAAAGAACCTCACTTATTTATTGTTATACATCCAATAGGCGTGAACAACAGTAAGTGCATCCATTGTTGATGACATTTTGGTTTTTCTACTGTTTCAATTAATGCCTATTATTGCTCTGGTGAAGCCAAAGAAATACTGTTTAAACGTTAATAAGGGTTTCAGTTCAACTTTTTACTTTTTGATGGGCAAAAATTTTCCATCTAAAGAAAAAAAAATTATTATCAGAAATTTCAAACATTCCATGTCTGCCAGTGCTATATTCTTAATGAAAGAAGATGCGGTATTGGTTTTATAGAAGTGCAGAGACGGTTCAAAATAACTTTTCAGTCTTGCCACAAGACCGGCTTGATGGTAGACTCAAATCCATCATCTTTGCGCTGGGGAGTTTTGTTTCGTTATGACACTTCAATGATCGCCGTAGCAAAAATTCACGAACTGGGTTTCGAATTGATACACCACCCACCCTATTCGCCAGACCTGGCCACCAGCGAGCTTTTCTGTTTTATAGGAAGAAATTTTCGCTCGTAAGGCAATGATTTTCATCGAACGAGGAGACCACATTCGTAAATGCTTATTTTTACGTATTTACGTATACAGAACAAGATCCCTACTACTATTTGGGCGGACTAAAGGAATGGGAGCATCGCTGGGAAAAATAGACTGGGATTATATTGGGAAATAAGAAACGGGTTCTTTCTGTATCAGAAACTTTTCATTTATCCTCGTAAGTGCTTGATTTGCGTTTATTGTACTCACCATTCGGTTGTTTTGGCATCAGGCTGTTTATTTTAGCTTACTATTGATACCTCAAGCAGTAGCAACTATTATGCATTTGCAAACTAATGCAAGTTTTGAGTAGAATCTTGTAAAGATTGTAAGACTGTAAGAAGATCGTACTTTCTTCACTGTCAATATTTCAAGAGGACGTATAGTTTAATTTACGTAATCTGTTAGAAAAACTGTAATAGTTTACCTTCCTGTTCTATGTGCAGATTGGGCGGAAGTTCACTCCACGCAAGAAATCTCATTCTTATGCTTTTGCGCCGAAAACATATAAGAGAACGATGTTCTTTCTTTGATGTTTATTTTTTTTAAGTAATAAACTTATTAAGAAATGTAGCACTAGATTTTCATATTACTTATCCATTAGTTACTTCTGGTTGATATAACGAAGAGTATATAAATGGTAACCGACACGTTAGTAGCGTGATGGATCTTTAAGAGTTGCAAGTCCTTTAATATAGACTTCCATTATGTACATAATGTAGTTTTTCTTATCTAGGTGGATGCTAAGGGCTTTTCTTGAAAAAAGAAAATCGGAGAATCGGTATAACATACTTGAACGTGATGGCGAAGTATTCCCGATAATGCAAGAGAAAATTTAAATTTCGGCGTGAATGCAACCAAGTACTTCCGATACCTTGTGCGCAAGGATATAGCGATTGAATAGTGGAGGAAAGGGGCGGTAAAGTATAGAAGGAGTAGTAGTAGTGGTGCCTAGTGGTGTAAGGCAAGCGGAGGCAGGACGAACAAAGCAAGGCATGGCTGGCGAAGATAACCGAAATCGGGTTTCTCGTTTGAATAAGGACCCCTTTGTGCTTCGAACATCTTTTGATCCCTGTGATGTATTTGCTCATCCGCCTCGCTATGCACATTCACTCAAACGCGCGGATGTTATGTCTCATCTACGTTTTATAATTGCTTTCTTGGCCGAGGGCTATGCACTTTACCTATCGTAAAATCCCCGGAAGGTCGCCGTCGGCCCGGGGAACATAAATTTGTCGGAAGAACGAGCACGACCGTCCTGGAGATACGCAAAGGGGGACGCATCTATCATCCAGGAGGCGGAGGGGAACGGCGAAAATATCGAGAACGTTTTCGTTCCATCCGCCAAGCGTCCGCTCGCTGGTAGTCTTTCTTGCCTTGAAAAGACCGTAATTATGTTACTAAAAGCTACCAAGAATGTCAAATTACAAAGTGTTTCTTAGTCAATTCCCGGAGCTGCGAGCACCAGTTGAAATTGCTTCTCCAATTTTAAAACTTTTTGAGTATCGTTCGCTTTAGGGCGTATGCGGAAGAGACCGAGTCGAAAGAACGAGTGCAAGGGGATAAAAGAGAAGCCGACGTTCCGGTAGAGCGGGGGACGCGAATGAAATAGAAGTCAATCGTTCATTTGCGACTCTTGTGAAGGACATTGCTGCTCCGGAAAAATGCGGAAAATATGCCGTTCCGGGCGCTTGATTAATTGCGACGATATCTGGAATTAATTACCAGATATTGGCGGATGATTTAATGGCAGCGATTGTGAAATAGTTTAATAAATCAATGCATACGTGAAAACCGGCGGGAATCTGACGTCTATCTGGACGCAGTACTTCAAAAATATTGCATATGTCACTGATGCAGATGCCTTCTCGAAATAATGGAAGTTGACAAATTGTTATTAGTAACCGATGGTGTAGTATATAAGGTGTGGGTCCGCATGGCCCCTGTCCAAGAATCGTATTCTTGTAAATTATAATACGTAAGATTACCAATTTCGACATACTATTGTGAACGAGCTGAAAATTTGTTTCCAACAAACAATATGGGTTGCAACATATCAGAATATACCACCAAATAATTCGCGTAAGGATCCCGAGGTTGAATTTTTATACATCTTTGTTTTTTAGTAACTAAAACTAAATTTGCATGCAGTAATGTACATGCTGTTTCTGTCTAATTCCTTGTTTCTTCTAAGTACTTAGGTACATATCTACGATAGTTAGAAGACGAAAAAAAGTTCAAAAGGGACACTTGTAAGCTCCTCATTATCTTGAACTAATTCCGGCTCATTTTCTAGTGCTGCTGTTGGTATTTTCCTTTTATCAACTTTTTTTAGATCCTTCAATTTTATCATCTCTTCCAAAGCTCCATTGATCAACTTAGACCGGTTTTCGGCTTGACATCGCGTAAAATAAGTTGCTGCTGCTCTGAGAACTACTACAAGAAAATATAAATTACAGGTGGACAAGTATCTGTCATCAACGGTTTGGTAATCCAATAAGAAGAACGCTTGCTACTACGTGCAAACGAGTTATGAGTCATGTGATAGAGATTAGTCAGAGGCGGTAGTATCTTCCCTAAAACTTGCAAACCATTGCAATCTCAAATCACCATTTGCATTTTGGGAGACCATCTGTTGGGCTTCACGTTTTTATAACGGTCGGCACAACGCACAGATTATATGTACCCTGCTTACACACTGAGAACTCCTGTAGCTAAGTCCACCCATCACCGATCCTCCATTCAAATCTGCACAAATATATTTCTATCATAGATTTTAATTTGAGACTTTAGTACTTGGTCCAACTACAGAGATAAAAGAAGCGTTTGTAAATTTAAAATAAAATACCTTACATAGTTTATCTGCGAGGCAAATTCGAAAAGTAGGAGTTGTTCGGTCATAAAAACAATGATATCCGTCAGATATACACCTCTGAGCAGTTTTCGTAACGTTTCTCCAGGTTCTTTATGACCGAGAATCCCGTGCCAACATAAGGAAATTCATCGATTAGAGCTAATCGTCTTTTGTACGATTTCATCAGTCTTGATATGGGGCTTACCACTCCGTTGTTAAGCATACATATTTGCGCGACCACTTTGAAAGTCTCGGCACCATAGTCTAACGCTTTGTAAACAAAGATCGATTTTAACAATGAGCAGCTATTCTGTAGTGCATTCACCAACTGTCAAACGACTACTACGTTGAAACTATGACGCCAATCAATCAGTAGAAGCCGCTGAAACTTTTCGGAATCGTCAACATCTGAATATAAACAAACGGCCCTTACTTTCCGAGCTTGCCCCGTATGTTCGACTTAAATTTGTATAAGTTTTGGACAATGATTTTGAGTATCAGAATATGGTATCAGAAAATATGTTGCCGCGGCTCGGTGGTCCATCGATAACGGGGCTGCTTATAACAGTGACTCGTTAAGGGCGCGCGTTCAACCCCTCCCATGCACAATTTTAGACAGTAGTACAGTACTACTACTACCCATTCAGCTACTCACCACACTTCGAAACCAATGGGGCAGTGTTACTATTAACACTTAGAAAGCTCATTTTATTAGAACAAGTCATATCAGGAAGAAGGTAACACCTATGAACTCATAAATCCCCTTTTAATAAGATAAAGAGGGTACCAAAATAATTTCCCTTAGTAGTAGCATTTATATATTACCTCTTACCACATCTATAAGGAGGCTTGATTTAAAAAGGTTACGCAAAAATCTACAAGAATTACCTCACCTAAATATTAATAACTTTAACGTTTTTTTATAAGTTACTTGATGTGTGAGATTTATTTATTTTCTCTTGTTAGTCAAGACCAAAAGGAAATTAAACAATTTTTACTATTCAAAATTACATATCATACAATCATATTCCTTTTGACAAAGGATTGAATTTTTAAACGATAGCTAGTAGAATAGTTTTTAATAAATTTGACTAATTGAAATTTATAATTTAATTTTAAGTTAAATTTTCTCTTTCATTTAGCCGAATAGTAAATGTTAACTCCTGCACACTGACGTTCTTCAATGAATTGAAGTACCTTAGTGCCCGTTTTTATTTTTTTTTTTTGGGATCGAGAATACGCCCGATTCTAAATCGCATATTTCTTTCTTCAAATCTTGTTCCGTGAATAACAATTTGGGTGTTAGAAGGTCAAAACGGACTTACTTACCACGATATATAAAGCAAAAAAGAGAAATGAGAATAGGTCTTCAACATTGCTTCGCCTCGCAATAAAATGGAACCAAAGACAATCAAATATCAAAATAAAACACTCCAATATGAGTAAATATAATAATAATAATTATCTAGTCGCTAAAGTATATTTTTGAGATTCACGTAACCGTTATGCTTCTATTGTACATACTCAAGCTTCTAGTACCTACTCCTTACCAATTAGCGGTTAACACAGACCTTACCTCCTAGATTCATTAGTGGTCAGTGCTGCAGCGTGCACGTCCTGTTCGATATTTGGTCCAATTGCATCACCAACACATGCGTGTGTACATAGAAACATTTCTGTATACTACACACCTACATATACGCGCACTGTAATGCAATACAACAGACATGTTAACGGCGAAATGCATAAATTATTGACAAATTCCTATCTCGTTTTACTAATGCAATATGAGCTGGGCGCGATTGTCGATGTCAAACGTCTAAAATTGATACCGGATCAACGAAATTCAATTACAATATACCGATGTTGTATGACCATCATCAGTTGAAATTCGAATACGGGCACATAAATAAGAGAATGCACTTGTAATCGATTCGAAGTGGCCACTACACAAATGTGAAGTTAGATTTGGATGGTGAAATGAACCTGGTATCGCCCGTTCCTTCGAAATAAATGTACGGGGTGCTTCATTTTCGACATTTGTATAGGATACATTGCAATTCCATAGCAAATTTGTTTCTCTAAAACGCGCCATCGGATACCTAATTGATATATTTGTAAATAATATCTCTTTACAATGTACCATCATCAATATATGTTTGTTATTGATATTTAGCCCCTCGTTTTTAAGTTGGTAATATTTCTACTCAATCGGCGACATCGACTAAACTTCCTGACCTTACCTTTACGCTTGATTTCATATAGAACACACACATTGAACAAATAAGTTATGCATTACACTTACAAAATTATACACTTAAAACACCTACTCAGCTCCGAAGTCTATGAGCGGTTTACATAACCGATACTGAATCACGCTTACGATATGGCATAATAATCTGAGGCTCAAGGAATGCTAACAATAAAATTTTCCTGTGCCAAAAGCGTGCAATTGCTGAAGTGACTGTGTCTCTCAAAGAGCACTAAATACGTCTCTGTTTAGAAGGTTGCGGCTATTATCAGTAATTGCCAGGCGTATATGAGATGTTGCTTTGTTCAGCTATAAGAAGCAATATAAGCTTTATCAGGAAAATAGCTTTGTTCACAATTGTATTAGATATTTCAATATACACTTAGCCAATCAGCGATAGGTTTTAACCTCAACAAGTTCAGAATGTATAGGTATCAAGGTATTAATAAATTTTCTTATGAACTAACGAAATTACCGTTACATTACGTCATACTAAAGTTATGAGAGTTTTTTTTTTTATCCAAAACATCCAAAACTAGTTTGACCGCTATCTACATGGAAAGCAAAGTTCCTAGGATTTCAGCCGTCAAACAGCTATTAACATTGTGAGCTGTCAATTACAAACGCAAATAAAAGGGTTTTAAGGACAATGCTACACAATATTCTGCTATTGTAAGTATCTGAACTGGCATGGCTATATGTATTCATAATTATTGTTATTATGGAACACGTGTAATACGTGATTAAAGTTGAAATTTTGTTTGTCATTCCCACAATTTTAACTTCGTGCTAGTTCCTAACGGCCGCAACATTCCTTGGTATTCTATTGTTCCAGATGGGATTTTACTCCGTTAGTAGATATTAGAATATGAGATTTTGAGGTTCTGACTGTTCCTCTACAACTGAACCCATTTGTGAATTAATAAACGGTTTAGGGCGTAGGGCAAAGTTTGATCACCTGAAAAATGAGATTTTCTATAAAAAGTTAGTCATATAACTCATATACTGGGCAAAATCTTAAACGTGTTCTTTATGCCCTGAAACCAAGTGCGACCTAGGGACTAATTTTTGGTAAAAAAGGGAAACAATGAGAACGTACATGTTTTTTATTTCTTTGCACATAAGTAAAGTAAACTACACCTTCACCGTACACTTCGCTAAAAGGCAGAAGGTATACTACAGATTGTCCTCATTGGCTACAAATGGTATCTTTCAAATTTTCAATCGATTGCAACTTGGATCTTATTTTCCCTTATCTCTTAAAAGTCGAATTTTAGACGACGAAGAACGTTGAAACATTCATACAAAACTAATTAATTTAATTTCATGCTAGGTACAAAAAGCTTTGGAAGACCTCATACGCATTTATTCTTAATTGATCCTACAAATAAATTCTACGGCATACTATGAGATTTCCATTCGGCAACGAACCATAATAACTAGACTAAGTAAACGCTAAAAAAATCGCACGAAATAGTTAATTTGCTAACGCAATTCGAAACCCAATTATGAATACATCATGAAAATTAACGGAATTGTCCATTACTTCGCGTGTATATTCCACGTATGCTGTTTGCTCTCATGACTCCATGTGAAAATGCTCTGGGGAAAACTACAACTAAGCAACAATAATTCCATGGATTTAATTACATTAAACACAGTTTCAAACATCAGCGAAGTCAAAATGTTAGAATGGCGACCACTTAGTTGATATTGCATGTACACGAAATCATTTGCCTTATTATTAGGGATTTGAAATGGCTGAAATGGATATTTGTTTGTAAACAGCGACGTGGTTGCTAAAGTACTTAATTCTCATTGATCAAATTTGTACTGTCAAAAAATTGTCTCCTGCGGTCATTAAACAAGTTACTAGTTAAAAACTACATTGTAGGTGCTTCTAGTAATTTTTTTTTACGTAATATATACGGTATGGCCAGAGTGTAATAAGTGGAAGTTCAACGTTTATATTTAAAACGAATCCACTAGCACGTCAGGAAGTTGGCGACCTACTATACTAATAAAGGCATAAGTTAAATGCGCAAGCTTGTTACACTGTAAACAATAATTAAAGCAACATTTTAAATACAGACAACTATAACGTATAAATGTGATGAATCACCCTTTACTACTACGACTCATATTATTTCCAGGAGCATAGGAAACTAGCAAATTTTGTTTGCAAAAGTAACAGGTACGTATTTCTCTGACGCGTTCATTTTCATTTGCATCTTAAACAAAAAAACAAAACAAAAACACATTCTAGAAATATTACAATCACAGTTTCTTTTAACATAGCAGCGTAGTTTGAAGACTTCTCAGCCTAACACAGAAACAAGTATTTTTTTGTCAATATCATTTTTATTTTCCTGGTAAGTCTATAGCTATGCTCGCATCTTTTTAATTCGTCCAAATGGTCCACATTTTTTCTTAAAATGCGGCCGCTTCCCACCATACGATACGAACAGTCTTCGCTTTCTTGGAGGCGATACAGTTATATCTGTTGTTCTTTTATTGTTTTCTCAAAAAAGATGGGTAGATATAAGAGTTTGTTTATAAAAGAAACCTATATGAGGATTTACATATGTAGTGTCAGGCCTCAGTACTTTTATCAAACGAAACCGGTCGCTTATACTGGTTTTCAATAAAAAAAAATTTGAGATCCATAAGCTCAGTTCTTCTACTACCTTACGGCTTAAATTCACTACTCACTTGATAAAATACTCGAATACTTAACATTATATATCAATGGAACTACTGCCATTAACGCAAATCATTGTAAGTTGAATGATACCGATAGAAGTCGAGGTTGAATCCATGGTTCTATGGCCGAAAATAATTAGCACCTGTTTTCACTTTACAGTGTCTTATTGTTGAATTTTTTGCAGCCAAATCTGCCCATGGTTATCGGCAACAATATCCCCGGACAAATCTCTTCGTTGATAGACTTCATAAAATCTAAACAGTCCGCGCATACATAAATAGATATAAATATCTATTTCCAAAGAACATTCTGCAGCTGCTTTTCACAGCACATGTATTCCAGTGATATTTTTCCGCCTAAATTTCCTGGATTCTTTAGATGTTCAGACCTAACTTGAAAAGTTTCATAGGATGCTACGCCTAAGCCTGTAATGACTAAAATTTATTTGATGTTTTAGGGTAATAACAAATTTTCACAAAAAAATATTATCTGTTATTAAGTTACCAACTTCTGTGCGCCTTACCCAATATGTTTATGGAAAAAAAAAAGGAAAATCTGTTGTCATTTAAATATTGCAGATGACGTAATTCAGTCAACAAAGTTGTCAATAAATGTTTTACGACCTGTTAAAGTAATTTTGTTCCAAGTATTTAAACATTCAATTATAAATTTTATTTCATATATAAGCCTGCAGAAACGAGTGCACTTTCCGTGGCTTCACCAAATTAGCAAAGACTAGACAGACTCGTGTTTTGTCGACTCTTGGGCAAACCAATAGGCAACACGAAGCCATTCCTATGAGACGAATAAACACGAGTCTGTCTAGTCTCTGCTAATTTCGAGAAGTCAACTCGTTTCTGCAGGATTATTCATAGGTAGTTTTTATCGTGCATGTAGCATAGTACTGCCACTAAATTCATTATTTCCTGAATAATCGCGTTTACTTTATACCGTATTATTATCCCAACAATGGATTATGTATATACAAACATACCCCCGAACCACAAGATCTGTAAGCAAAATAAATGACAAGTTTCCCCTGACATGTTTGGACAACCGGTGGTTGATCGAGTTCAGTAAACGCGTTCAAAACTAATTGGTTTATGACGTTGTCCACCCTTAGGGCCGTCTTCGCATTAACGAATCCAGCTTTGGGCAGTGCTACGGTCTCAGTCCGTTGACACACTGTTCTATTTCCGCCCAAGCAGGTCGTCATTCTAATTCGCCGTCACATATATCATGCGGCATGGATGCGGCAGCCTGCGGTACGTATGTTACTAAAAATATTTTCGAAAATCCCCGCCGCAAATGTGCATGTCGGAACGGGACGGTATAACACGTGTCCATTTCTATGCTGTCACCGAACACGCCATAAATAAATTATCCTGGTTCCACTCTCAAATTACACATTATGTGAAAACAGCTGAAGGAAATCCTCTTCAAAATACACAAACACTTGACTCGTAAGAGAAATGTTTGGTGAAGAAACAATACCAACACATATTGGGGTTTGCAGTGTGTAATCTGTCCGTGCCGTTTCTACTGGGGCGACAGTTTAGTGATAGCAAAATTTTCTGTATAACCATATAGCAAAATATTGGATATTTAAAATGCATTTTTATTAATTCTTATTTTAAATATGTTGGAATTCGTTGTTAACTGTACGATGTTACTACTTCTTTTACTAATTTGCAAACTAAAAAGGAAACACGAAACAATGAAAAGGACAGTATAAAGTATTGCATTGTGTTTTTTAAATAGACGGACTTAAAAAAAAATCATTTGGTTCATCAACATGATACTGAAGCTTAACATACAACGGACACACTTTCCGCTGAAACTTAATGCAATACAATATAACATTAGACTATAGACGATCCTATAACGCTATCTGAATGTTGACCAAAGGACACTTATAATATTTCTGGAGATCAAGCGTCTGCCATTAATCTACGGAATGTACTATGAGCTCCTCCACCAAAGATGAAAATTCACCTTTTCTTCTAAATTATCTTAGCAAAATTACAACTATCCTAATGATCATATGTTGTAGATTTCCGCGGTCGTTGTTTTCTTCATCTTCTGAATTTGGCTTTCCGGGTTGAAATCGGCGTTTCGCTCTCAATTGTATGGAGCTTCTTCTGGGCTGCTGCATGCAACATCCTGTAGCAGATCCTAATGACAAATATAGGCGCACAATAAGTAAAATAGTTAATAATTAATGTAATTAATTATTCATGGATTTACAGATTAATTAAATTTTATATTAAACACGTTTCTTTTACAATTTCGGTATCACATTGTTTATCACAAACTTTCTGTTATTTTAGCTTTTACATGACAGAATTAGTTTAACATTTATTTCTAAACCTCTTATTTCTATTTATTTTGTTTCGGAAATCTGACTCAAACAATTTGTATGTTTAGCATCTTCACATAACAACAGTTGTATTTTGATGTAAAAAGTACAGTTTAAAATGTGGTAGAATTTACTTAAAGTTATTATTTTGTACTTGTACACCCAAGTGAACCTGCCTTTTATTGTGGCTCCCAGGCCCCAGGTTTTCTTCCCAGGTTGGTTAATATTTGTAGTGTTCACTTTCGTATATTCTTGTCCTTCCAGTTCTTTTCGCAGATCTCCATAAATAATAACAAAGTATTTGCGTCAACAGAAATGCTCTTAGTAGCGTCGCGTAGCTTATGTAGGTTAATAAAATATGGGATTTTCAACATTCTTCAATATTATCATTTTAATTTCTCAACTAATGACAGTCGTTCATTATAAACCTCCTTTCTTCCTATTTTGGTACTACATTTAACTAATACAGTGTAATTTGCATAATTGTTCAGCCGCTTAATCGGCACAGCAATTTATTTGACAACGAAGGTGGATGTAGTCTTCGTTCATTAATTTTCATCTCTTTTTAAGGCAGTGGATCCACATAATCAGACATTAGCTAGAATGTTTGCAGGAAGAGCCACCCAGACGGAGATTTCAGCCAAAATAAAAAGAAAAACAACATTTACGCTTCATCGAGTCATATAATCAGTTCATAGTAGTACAAAACACTGATACACTAATCAGAAGTCCCTAATAGAACAACTTTTGGCAAGAACGATGTCTTGGAAGTACAGGGGTGCAAAAAAGAATTCAGAAATAGGTGGTAATTCTTCAAAACTAATTGGTGCATTATCCATTTGCATTATGAAGGCAAGAGATGAATTATTGAATTATTCTTTGATATCAGTAACTTTTATATTCTTTCTTTATAAAAAGGAGTGATATATTTCAAACTATTTATATGATTGAAAACACATTGAAAAACAAAACTGTGGCATATGTTTTAGGTCATATTGCGAAAATTCGACCAATAATGATTGATGAAATAGAAAAGTAGTTTAATATTATTTATTAAAAAAGTATGTCGTTTCATTTTTTACTTTAATTATATAATTTTTAGTTACCTTCTATGGATAACGAATGCAAGCATGGCATTCACACTGCACTGATACTATCAACATTTTACAAATATTGTACCACACTTACGGCACAGTGAAAGTCCCAATTAATGAGGCTTTACCAAGATTCTACTGCATTAAATTGAATTTCACGTATTTTTTTTTGTGTGTTAATGATTCAGGTACATGGTTTACATCCAACGCCATGTAGAATAATGGGACAAATTAGTCTCATTCTGTAATGTAGCCGGGTAGTAAGTTACAAAGTCAAAGATGCCAGGACTAATATTAAAGAAGTTAGAGCAACGTTTATATTAAATTGAACTTATAATATTTCAAACCAGTATAAACGTAAGCAATTGGATGTAGCGTGTAGATTGGGAACCTACAGTCTATGCGTAATGATGGATATTCTTGAGGCGATAACCCTTTGTAGGATTTCAAAATCCGTCTGATGTACAAACAATAGGAAAAAGCGGCAAAATGAAAAAGCAAATTGAGATCCTAAGAAAGCTAATAGCTTTCTCGGAGTTATGTGCATATCAAAGCAAAAGCTCCTCCTAAGCGGCCTCTAGGACACTGGAGATTCATGTATTCTCAAATTTAGAGATTACTAAAGGAAAATGCTTGCTGTTACTTATTCCTATTCATCACAAGAGCCCTTTTAACAAATTAAATATTTATAAAAGTTTCCTTTGTTATTAGATGGAACAAACTACAATGTACTGGTTACGAATATGAAATATTTGCAAGGGGAATTCCATAAACACCCAGAAAAATACATTTTTACGTGTAAAGTTCATTTCATTTTTCAGCATTGTCTGCTTTGATGTATATTTAGTTCAACGTTTTTCTATTCCTTTTGTCATGGCGACGACACATGTGTGCACACATGCATTGCCTTGATGAAACAACTCTTCGCACAATGCGAACGTTTTTCTTTCACAACATTGTTGAAACGATCCAGATTGGCATAATACTCGCAATTAATCGTTTGCCTCTTTTAGGGTAATCAACGTGAATTATGCCGCGTACATTCCAAAGCATTGTACAAGAAAGTGGCTTTGGCCTTCTTTGCCGCCGATTGACCATAAGAAATCCACTGTTTGAACTTATTTTTTTGGTCTCTGGTGTGCTGTGGTACATTAACAGTTATGAATCAGCGCTAGTTATCCATATTGAGCTTTAATATCGCCAAATATTCTTTTGAAGTTGACACATATGCGTGCGTATGGTCAATTATGAGCAGTCACGACACCCATTGTGAAAAGCTTCCTTACAGTCAAATAAGTTGTTAAAATGTTATGCAGCCGGTCAACTGAGATTCCCGCAATTTCAGCAATCTCACGCACCTTCAATCTCCGATTATGCGGCATCATATCGTGAATGTTTTCTCTGATGTGGTGACTTCATTTTGACAACCTAGAGGTTCTTCATGAAGAATGCTCGTAAGGGCGCGTTTACATTCAGCTTCTCGTTTTTTGTTTCGTAGATAATCACTGCTCTATATACGATTTTTTCCACTGTTATCACTTCACGAAACCTGATCAATTTAAGTGGCTATCATTGACAAATTAACTGACGTATCTGTTTGAAAACTTAACAGGACTCTTGTCGAACATTACTTTTACGAAAAATATAGTTATTTTAATTCTAGTAGCGTCATATCTTGCCGAGGCCAGCTAATTATCGAACTGTCCTCGTACATTTAAGTTTCATTTAATGATCAAATAGGGATATAAAAAAAAACTATTTTACAACGATTGAGGTCTTGTGGTTTGTATTGTAGCACATTCCAAAGAAAATAGCTCATATATTTAATATATTCGCTGTCATTTAACATTTTTCAAGTATTTTTGCTGCCTTTAAAAGATAAGAACTGGGGGATAATAAGAGGTTAATTACCTTTTCAAATGAAACAATATTTGTCTTCCAGACTACCCAAGTTCGGTAATTTCGCCCTTACGTCGAACAAACAAAGTGCAAAAGGAATAGGTTGAGACAATAAGAAAAATTGAAGGTCATTGTGAAGAAATGGCGAGGTTCGGGACCCTATATAAGATGAAGTTGCCCTTGGCGTAGATGTATTCCAGCCTATAAATTGCCTCCCCCTTTTCGAGTAAACGCACACGCGACTATATATAGGTAGATTTACAGACTGCTGCACAAACGCCGAAGCAATATAAACTCCCGCTTTTTCCACTTTTAGGGGCGTATTTTTCGCCAGCGAATTCTTATATCACCAAATTCATCTTCACCAACCGCTCTTGTTCCACTACCTTACGTTATAATGTCGGAAGAAGAAAGCTCTTAAATGAAAAAGTTATTTTAAGAATCGCGCAGATTCTACGCGGTAGATGATATTCTGACGAGATTGACTAATATTGTCAGCAGATTTAACGTTGATAGGGACACGAAATTTAAATGCCGGCTGGTTAAATTAAAAACACGTAGAATTTTTGTGTTTTTCCAATTCCGCTTGAATATATTTGTTTTTCCAAACATGTATTGTAATGTTTTAACGGGAGAAATTTGTTTTTTTTTAGTTAGTTAATTTAATTTTCCAGTCGTAAAGTCGGGAAGTGTCTCCTAAACACTCTTTCGGTAGTTCTTAAAAACTAACAGCGAATATTAACGTTTTACAATAATTAAACAGAAAGGACAAAAACTAACCTCAAATCAGGCTTTTCGTAAACTCTGTGGTTACTCAAAACTCCGCGTACTTCTGATTAGTCAAACTTAGTCAAATAATTAGTCAAATTATCGATGTAGTGATTACTAACAAAGTACCAAGGAGAAGCAGAGGGGGACTCGAGGCTATATAAACGGCTGAAAATGCCGAGAAAGAGGTCAAAACAACTCTCAAGTTGATCTAGCGCTAAGCCAGTCTGCTGTTGGCTGAACGTATAGGCAATAGGCACTAATTGGCACTACCTTAGATGTAGAAATTTGTAGCATTACAATACATAGTCACGGAAATCATATTAACAAAACTTTAACTTCATTTTCTCTTAGTCCACATTTTTTGTATGATTATCGCCAAAGATACCTGATAGAAACGATTTTCCATGATCATTTTAATATTACTCCAGGATTGCGGATAGCTTATTTTGAGATGTCATATGTTATTCTAACTTATTTTCCATACGCTTGTCCTATTTTGCCATAGTACAATTTAAGGCAAACTAATGATGTCCAAATCGCATCGATCTTTTTCAAGCCTTCTTGAATATGATAACTGGACAAATACACTATAAGCATGCATGTGGATTTTTGTAGGAATAACGCATATGTTTGTTTTGTGGTGAAGGCGGGAGTAGCAACTGCATACCGACTTAGTAATTTAAATAAATTAATAATACGTATGTGCACAGTACGCTCTTTCAAATGACTCGATATAATGAAAATTACCGTTTGTCTTACTTTTAACCACCAAATTCTCAAATTTAGCTTCTTTTTAATACAATTCCCTTCTAAACATGTCTATCTTTTACAATAACTACGGCTAAAAAGCTTGAATTGTTTCAGTGTTTCTAGCTTCATCTATTTTCGATAACATTTCGTCTTTCTCAACCAAGAATACCTATGGTATGATCTCCATAACAAATGTATTATTCTTATAATAAAATCCCCTATAACTCCACTCAACTTAATTAAATGATTTCAAAATACACATTTCCTTCCAACCTGCAATATTACGCTTAGGGTGCTATTGCAACCATAAAGAATGCACATTCCGTAGGAAACCTGGCCACTCGTCAAATAACAGTAGGTATTATACTTTGGGAATCTTCATTATAGCCGGATGTAATTATTCTCTATGTTTCGCATATGAGGTTGTAATGACAAGTTATGTTCTCATCTCATCGCGAGATCATCATCGGCCGGGGATATGTATATCTATTAAAACCCCGGAATAGAGAAAGAAAATCAAAAAGTGAGGATTCGGCTCTATAATCGGCTAGAACATCTTACCAGACATTGATAAAGCCTTGCCATTACATAAGTGCGCGTGGTTGAATAGTTTCAATCGTGACGCTAATATTAGACTTACACTAGCGTTATTTTTAACATTAAGTTACAAGAAGTTACAATACTAAGCTATGTTGCGAAACAAAACCATGAAAATTGCACTTCTCTATTTCTTTTATAATATCTGAAACTGATGAAATGAAGGCTTCTGATCACGAATCGCTTGGTACGACGTTGGCAGCGATGTCGAGATTACGTGAAAATGTGAAGATTTTACACCTTTGGCCGAACGTTGGCTCGCAACGTTCTCGCATACTTACCTGATCTTTGGGGGAACTATCTACTTATGTCGTGCACTGGCCTTTAACAAGCATTCTGAAAATTAGCTCACTGTTGTCTGTCGACCGTGATGTCACATGTTTAAAACGCTTCGCAACTGATCTTTACCCGACTCTGCACCGACTGAATTGGTTAAACATCGACTTGCTTATGTCACTCAAGTGTTTACTCAAGCGTTCATTTCCAGATTGTCGACCAACGCTTAATTGATATTGCTGGCCCAGAGCCAATCAATACCCAACGTTAAAAAAGCACCACTAGATTTGTATACCTTACTGATATTGCGACGTTGTACCAAATGAAAACCAACCGTTAGCCAACCAACCGTGCTACTACGGAATGGTTTCAATGAAAATGAAAACAAGAAAAGAAACAAACAAAGAAACTCCATTACTGTTAGCTTGAAATGGAAAGTTCTTTTAAAAAACCTCAAGTGAAAATTGCTGAAACGGAATTCAGCCTGCATATATTTGTATTTATACTCATTGTAATTAAACATTAGACAACCACGTGATCCATCAATCCTGAATTTTAAACTTAGTTCCTCAGGCGACCAAAGTAAATTTTAGAAATAAAATTGGTTTAATACAAATAATACAAAAATATGTAAACATAAAATAAAATAACCAGAGTTACGGAAAATTAAAATCTACTTTTTTTCAGTTATAAAGGTGGGTCCGTTGCGGAACGTTGAACAACCTTTAAAAATGTTTCATTTTTATGTACGAAATATACTGTAATTTCATTTTCGTATTTTTCTTGTTTTTTTTCTGTGCGTTCTTCGCATGAAATTACGTGCCAGACGAGACGAAGTTCAACGTGCACTCAAAAATACAAAAAAAATGTTATTACTTTTTTCCAGAGTCACTCTCAATTTTGCGTTCCCGAATCCGTGATTTTTAAATAACCTCCAAAGGAAAACAGATTAATTTTGATATAATTTCTTTGAAAGGTCTCTATCTGGTTTTCTCTTTCGAGAAGAAATTGAATTGCGATTTTACGAGAGCGGCAGAAGTGAGTAAATCGTCTAAAACATCTGTAACTGCACTGGAAATTGGACTTCTAAAACTCATAATGAAAACTGTGTTTTACGGTTATATTAAATTTTTTCTCGTCTCGCACGTAAAAAAGATCTGATGAAGCTTCTGTAAACTGAATGGGAAAGACGTGAGAGATATTATTTTTACGTAGGGATGACTTTAGATTTTATTACGTCTTAAATTTCTTATTCGCGATCCTGTCTTCTCATCTTGAACATCCTCAAAATGCGATCATCACTTTATTCTTTCGCCTCGTTCTGAACGCCTACTTCACAGTAAACATTAAATTTTATTATAATTTCCAACGCGCTAATTTTGTCAATTCTTATGGCCTGATAAATTCCTGAAAGCAAAAGTGCATGAGTATCAAAATGCATACATTAAAAATTTAATTTTAGATATTCATCTTCTTTTATACGTTTTTCAAAACATTATTGTGCTTCTAATGTTTTTGTGGCGGTAGGAGATATTAAAAGTAACATAAATTTCACCAATCGCTTCTAAATTTCGTAACATGCAACATATATGTATTAATTTTTCTCAAGATAGGATCGTCTTTTGGAGCAGATTTTGGTAACTTAATTTCTACTTTCACTTTCCGTTATAGCTTAAACGTTCGTAAAATCGAAAATATTGTGCGAACCTAAAAATACTATGTATTTTTGTAGTAGTACAAGCATTGCTTCTATTAACCAAAGCCGAAGCGTAACGAAAAGTTAATCGTAACTAACATTAATTCTAGAGTTCAGTCTTGTATATCTTCTCATATACAAAAATCTTGCTTTGCTTACAAACTAAAACACGATTTCCAATTGCTTCAGAGCTTTCGCCATTGTAATCCGCGAAAAAGATGTTATTAGCTTTCTAATTTGCGCACATAATTTGGATCGCCCATAATTCAAATTTGTTTATAATGAAATTTGTGAAAACAAAATTGTTAAAATGCATAATTTTTGTTTTGGATCGCTTGAATAATGATAGTGCTCAACTAGAGTCAATTAAGAAGTAATGGAAGCAATTATAGCTAAAGAAAGAAGATGATGGGGCACGAAAAAGAATAAAAAACGTAAGCGACATCAAAGAAGCTGTAGAGTGCTTGAGGTGTCTGAAAACTAAACCTGCCATAAAACTATCATTCGGACAAAAGCGTGAGCCATAGCCTCACTCATAGGGAAGGATTACCAAACCGCCCTCAAGATTTGCTGTGCTCGACCAAAGACAAAAAAGAAAAATGTAAGCAACAAAAAAAGGGTCTTAGTGGTTAGCAATCTTTGGCAGTGAACCAAAATGGTGATCCACCAAGTTGATCAAGCTACACTTCACCATATATCTGTAGGTTGGAAATCAGATTGGTTTCATGGCGCTGAAGTGCTAAAGACTCCAGGATTGTCGAAATTGCCTTCCAATAATCGGAACAGTATAGGATAGTAAAAGAAACAACATAATAACTTGTTCATGGCTTATTTAAAAGGAAGAGAACGTGAAGGGAATTATAAATTTATCAAAAAATTTGGTGGCCAGACTCATAAAATAATTGAAAATTACATTTAAGCGAAACCATTACATGCAGATCAGTAAATGAATTTGAAATAGACCATTTAGAAATACAGAACAGCTATCAACTAGAATTGCACAACAGCAAAATACCAGCATGAAGCGAATTGAGCAAATCAAATAATTCACATGATGTAAATGCATGATAATTAGCATTTGACATCACGCTGTAATAAGAATTTCTGCAATATAGAAAGGCAATTTTTGGTAAGATAATTCTCCTCATCAATCGATGTAAGTAATCGAAAGATAATTCCCAAAATTGATACGTGCATAAACCTGTAGCATGAAATACAATGAAAGAAAGGTCCACAACTATAGAAATATTACTGAACGTATCAAGCAATATATCTGTCCAACTAAGGTCACAAAATACACAAAAGGGCAGCGGATAATGGCGGATGCTTTCAAACGTGCACCAAACTCAGACCATGCCAAAAAGAAGTGCACGTGAAAGGAATTCAAATCAAGGGGATAGTGATAAAAAATATCTTGGTATGAAGTAGATAAAATAATGATTGCAATTGATAAAGCAAAATGGTGGAGAAGAGTTAGAGATATGATACGCTGCAATAACTTACCGTTGGCGAAATCTTTTTCGCACAAGCGACAACAATCCGTCTGCCAAGCGAGACAGTCAAAAAGAAGCCGTAAAAAAATGAGAGCAGCAGAGTACGTAATTGTGATCTGAAGTGTCAAGAAGTGGTCACAGTAGTGGTAGTTCAGGATGCTAAAATATGTCCTTCATAACACGTTTCATTGCAAAGATATTTCAATACGTGAGATACATATATTTAATTCTTTGGATTACCTACACTGAAATGTTGTTAGAGAATTTGAAGTTTGGTGCTAAAGCCCGCATACCTTTCTCTGGATGTAATATTGAGTACGACTTTTAGACTTTAGTTTATGTACAAGAATCGCTATCATGGTAATGTTGAACGAGAATATTGGCAGTTTTGTGAATTTGTATTAAGATACATTGCCCAAATTCAACAGCGAAGCACGGTGTACCCAATAACAGCCAATATCTACCCGTTTTATTATTTAGGGAAATAAATTTCGCTCTACTAAATGCTAAAATAGAGAATACATATTAATTTTAAACAATAGGAAGATGGAGGTGCTCAGCGGCATCCGAAATTGTCTTCTGTAATTCCGCTTCTGTGAAACCAAAACTTTCGAACGAAACGCGATTTTCATACGAGGCGGTATGCAGAAAATTTCGAACACAGATATTAAACGCGCATACATCAAAACCCTATTCAATAGAAACTTGAGCTGTAAAACATCCCGATACCTCAAAACAAAGTTATAAATTCAAGTGAAACAATATTCTTGCGGAATATTAAATTCTTGAACTATCTCTATAACCGGGAAGATACCCGTAAGTGACGCATTTATATTACTTGTCATATGATTTATGGAACTATCGTTATTTTATTAAGCTACCCGCCGGGCCACGTTGCCGCTCTAATGTAAAGTAATGTGTGTGTACAGGAGAATAAATTTTAGAGCTGCAAATAAAATCCTAACACGGGAGGAATACGTACGAACCCAACAAAAACACCGCAGTAAATTATTTGTTTTAGTGCTGGAAAGCTGTAACAATCCAAATGTTTGCGCCGTCAATATAACAGCTTTAGCTGTCTTACTATAAAGCATATTTTATACTAGAGTGATATTTTAATACCTTGACATGCAAAAATATGCCCCTAATGGTAAAAATTTAATTCAGCTAGTCACATGTGCCAACACAACAATATGTAAAGGGAGCTCCACAAGAAAGAAGAAATTATTAAAATGAATTAATAAAAAGCTAAATCCTGTAAGAGTAGACCTCCGCAAAAATCGTAATTCTTTGCAAAAGTCTGGTGCTTTCAGCCTATCCTAATCGCAAACATTTGTGTGGTTTCAACTTCCCTTTGCTTCGTTTTTCGAAATAATCACATCAATTTTTTCCATTTCTGTTTCTAGATTTTAACTGTGCAGTTGGTTGCACCAACAGATAAGATAAAGATGGCATTAACAACTTCTGATATCTTATATTTAAGTGAGGAGGTTGATCGGCTTTTCGCAATTTTTAAGAAAATATCGTTATGTTATAACGTTAGCAATAACGCTGGGAAACAAAACTAAACCCCTTGTTTCTGCCGATTTCAAAGAGGAGGTCATTTCTTCTCTGATCCACTTTAGTTATGGGATCTCGCATTTCTGACTGACCTATCAAATCGAACACGTTACTTTATGATGCGTATGAATGCAATCGCCGACGTTTAACAGTTTTTTACAAAAATTTCGATTCAAAGGTTAAATCGAAATTCATGTAAAGAACTGTTGATCTTCTAAAACTTTTTTAAAACGATTTTTGCTATGTCTGTGTCTACATATCTCTGTAAGCAAAAGTTTTCGAAGTTGAAGGCTACCAAAATTTCAGAAAGGTCTTCCTTGACTGAAGTTCATCAACTTACAAGAGCCAAACAGCCTCAGCCATCACATTAGTTAATTTTTGTTTTACTGTTAATGCTCATTATACTATCTATGTGTTTATTTCTTTTATTTCCATACTTAAAAAAATTTCTTGATTTGTTAGAAGATTTTCTAACAAAGAATTTTTTTTGCTTGCATTGTGCTGGCAGATCACACTTAAAAAGGACGTTGGCTGCAAGGAGCCTACGAATCATAAGTTGGCTAAGTCTGGACTATATGGTGCAGCAGCTATTAGGCAGTATATTTGAATTCCATTTTGGCACCACTTTTTCAAACGATTTCCAAGCAGGAGAATTAAGTTCGTCCAAACTACTTTCAAATGCTGTATCGTTCATCAGCGATGATGCCAAAGGCTCTTATTATGGTTTAAGTAATTTCAATTGGTGATTTATATTGTTACCTTATTAAAAGACTATGGGTCAGCGTGACAATTGCCTTAAACAAACTCCGTTGATTAGTTTGATTGTTAATCGTTTCTATTATTAACCTGCCATCTGTTGGTTGAACTTTTTTTAATTATTTTTAAAAAGATTCACCTTCAGAAAATAAATAACACCATGTATGAGAAATATGATATATTTTAATATAATTTATTACGCCTATCATTGTTTAGGAACAGCCAGATTTTATAATAAGAGGTACATATAACAACATATATGAGAAGTTAACATAGTGTAATAAAACTGAGTAAAGTGCTAGTAAAAGTTATGAGTTTAATTTTATTATCTAGGCTTTGTTACTTATTTTCTTGGGTGTGGTTTACGTATTTTATTTAATTTAACATTTTAAGCACGCTTCAAATAATTATATTTTAAATAGAAACATATTTGACTAAATTAAGTGCAGGTGTTTAAGCCGTTAAGTTGATTAAAGATTAAGTATAAGAGTCAATGGAAAGAAACTACAAATAAAGTTAAGTAGACCAACGTACTCTCGTTTCATATGAAACCGAAACATTTAAAGATTTGTTTAGGTCATGCAACAAGTACAAAACGAATTCTTAAAATTTTAAGCAAACTGTACCCGACATCGATCGGATTTCCCCAATATGAAAGGTATAAAATACATCACCAATTTTTTAATATCGCCAAATTTATGAAACCTATTTTTCAAACTCTCTACTTGCACTAGGAAATTACGTTCAGTAAAAAGAGTGCAATTAAGTCAAATAAATTCCCAACCGCTTGTAAAACAGCGCTCGTAAACGCGTTCCAAATAATCCGATAAAACTACTCGTTTGCGTTAGCTACATACGTACCTGTCTAGACGTCGTTTGTGATACAAAATCTGGAAAATTTCATATGGGAAAGCCATTACCGCCGAATTTCACTGAACTGTAAACTGAGTTGTGGCTCGGTGCAGGCAAGGGTTCAAAGTAAAAATAATAAAAAAATCTGACGAGTAGGAGAAACGTAGAGCAAATATTGAAATGGATATCGCCGCAATGTAAGCGGATACTGAAATTGTAATTTATTTTAAAAATATCGCCCCGTAACTACCCGGGTTGCCTTGTTATTCTTCAGCCATCTGGTGCTCGGTTACGTTTTCGCACGTTATGTTGATATTGGGTTATTGTCTGTTTATCCCAATTTAAAAATTGATGTATCCTAGCTTGCATGGCCGCTCGTAACGGATAGTCCCGCGTTTATTCCAAACAGGGACTTTCTAGAAGGGAGTGCCGTCACCACACTCAAAAACAAACATACGAGTATTGTAAAAACCCCCCATCGAAAGTCGAATCAGGCATATACATAAAAACAATTTTTCTCTGCATAGTTTAGCGTTTGTAGTTTGCTGTAGCTTAAATCATTACACTATGCGTTACACCCACTACATGGAGCACTATACGAAGCAAACATACACTAAATTATTGCCACGTGCTACGTTCTTTAAACCCTAGTAAGCATATTACGCTGGTGGTGGCCATAGGACTTGGATCAATCCGATCCTGCAGAGATGCTTCTTTAGTCGGCAGTAACCTGCGAGAATTTCGTTAGCTATGCGAAGACATCTTCCGCACAATGCTAGTGTAATAATGCTGATCAGATAAGTCAAAGTAATGTGGGAAATAATTTCATCCCATCTCTTGAAGAAATTTAGATGGGTGATACTTCTAGTACTAATCTCTTTATAAAAGCCAAAAACAGGAACCATCATGCCCAAACCCCTTCTAACCAGTATACCCAGAATTTCTACTTTGGCTCTTTAGTCATATTATCTTGATGTTGTTTATTTCAGAGGCCAAAGACATCGAGATCTCTACCTGAATAACAGTGGTTCTGGTCCCTGGCAGATATAGTTGTTTTAGGTGAACCTATTATGAATATTTCCTTCTCCGATCGCTTTGTTGGGTTCTAGTCGTTGCACGAAGAGAGCGTCCACATCGCTAGGACTTGTTAAGGATTTGCAGAGCGAAAATACGGAAATGAGAAGAGGTAGAATGTTATCCGCTCGGACCGCCAGGATCGTTCTGTTACTCTAGAGTTTTCGCTGTCTTCAATCAAGTCTTGCAACTTCGTTTTGCTTGCGTAGCAACCAGATCATGATAACCAACGCCAATTCTGCCATATGTAAGTGAAGCGGCAAGTAAAGCGTGACCTTTTACATGTTGCATACCTTAGGCAAGTGACCGTGTTTCCTGTGCTAAAATCTCGTACTTTGTACACGGAGTCACCGTTTATGGTGGCAAACAGCAAATAATACGCAATACTCCTTCTTTTTTCCTCCCATTCTGATTCATTTCAAATCATTCTGTAATTTATTTTGTCTTGGTAGTTTGCGTAAAATTGTTCATTCCATAAACATTTCCAACAATTCTTTTTAACTATTTACTTTCTTTTAAAATGTGGTCCTCCATGGTTATTTTGTAATTGTTCTCGTCTACCGCATGTCACTTTTTAAGTTATACTGCAATACAACACATTTTATTGTAATAGTTATTTCCCAATGACCACACATGTTAGAGCAACATTAAAAGAATCCGGAATTTTATTGTTCGTGCAAGATACGCGTAATTCTGAAAATGAGATCTCTGACGCAAATTTTAAAGTACACGCCACCTGCTGTGAGGTAAGTATAATGAGATTTATGACTGCATGTTAAAACGTCTTTCATTCAGACTGGATGCAGATGTATACGAAGTCGAGATAATTACAGGAATTTTCGGTATTTTCTTGGTTTAATTAAAATACTGCTATTGTTTCAATTTCTATTCTTCCGTTTTACAATAGTACGCCTACAAATACGTGGCTGGAGAAAAAGCGAAAATCATCTGAAATATTAACTTTTTAGACAATGGAGACCGGCAGCATGCAAGAATTATTTACAAAATTCACTACTTTTGTGAGTATTTATGGAAGTAGCAAGAATGAAAAGAGCCAGTTTTTTGAAGCACAATAAAGTCGTATTTTATATACACAGTCGAATAATTACTGATTAGAATTTTCGATGTGAATTCCCACAATGAAAAGATTACTTCCGCGCAAATGTTATTGTCTATTCTCTATCCAACTTTCAACTACGTACGTATGTGTATCATGCTACATACACAAGTTCATACATGGAAGCATTTCAACTGTTCTAGAAACTAACATTAAGAGATAGAATATCGACTACAACGTCTACGAAGTACTTTTGGAAACACAGCTCTAGGGAAATTAGTCGAAGTTACACTATTTGGGCAAACTTCATAGAGCAAATAAATATACCATTATGTTGGCTTCACACCGTCCTTATTTCAAGAAGATAATATGCTGCTGTTATCGGATGTAATGTTATAGTTAATAAATCTCGAGCTAACATTCGCAAGATTTACAGTGTGTAATGGAAGTAGCTTAAAAAATTTAGGAAGATAATTTATTGTAATAATCTAGCGAAAAGTGCACGTGCAAAGATATCCTCACTGACAAAAGATTATTAACCAATGTATCTTGGAAAGAAGCCCATACATCGATATAAAGTAGATTTTACCTGTTAGGTAATTGTGGAAAAGGGATACACGAAAATCGCAATAAGAAAATCTTAGCTATATATATAATAATTATTTATTTTACTGGTTTTGATTGTGTTTCCAAATCATTATACACAACTTACTTCCCTGATATGGCATGACCATATTACTTACGTGGGCAACAAGGAAAAACGAAAAGTTGTGGAAAGGCGCTATTACGTTGACTGTAAAACAATTTAATTTCAACAGTATGGCCGTATTAAAAAAATTGGAAACACGCTTCTGAAGAGAATAGTTAATGAGGACACAAAACTGTGGGCATAAATGCGGGGCTTATTAAAAACTTAGAAGTACCCTGCTTAGCAGAAGAGGCATCATAAGATTTGCAGCTCACGCTAGTGAAACTCCCAAATCTACATTACTCCAAATTTTGCGAAATGAGCACCATCAAGCACTATCAAACCATTTCTTGCGTAGAGAACACGTTGAATTATGTCTGCCAGAAACACTTTCAGACGGAACGTTTATGGACTTTCATGAATATATTCACATTGATAAAGCGTGGTCGTTAAGGTTGAGAATAAAAAAGGAAGTCCTTTCTCTCACAAATTCCTTATTCAATTATATATTGCGGCCGGTTTCGTGCTCAAAAAGCACATTTCAAAATGAACCTCACAATATTGTGACTCCTGGGTTTAGTAGCTTCGGCAAATAGTTTCTTTAGGCTGTTTTCTAGATTACAATTGTTCTGTTCTGTTTTAGCATTCTCTTGAACAAAACATGTTTTCTCTTGTTACTTTCAGTTCTGAAACGTAAGAACTTGTTCAGTAAAGGTAGTAAAGATTTCTGACTTTTCACATCAATAATTCTCATGTTACTGTATGTAACAGAATTTATTTTAGTATAGTGTCCGTTGACAATTTAGAAAAGAAACAAAAATCAACTAAAATCATTCACAATCTTTTTTATTTAAAATATTTGAACGCCTTAAAACTTGTTAATTCTTGTAGAACATGCTGTAAACCATAGATATGCCAAAAATTAGCCAACTCAGATATTAAAAGGTAATCAACTTATTGCAATCATAATAAAGCTTATTAAAGTCCATCGGATAACAAATTACTTTATCGTCTGGCGTGTTTTCATTATGATTTACGTAGTTTTTACAAAAAATCTTCGCATAACACCAGAAATCTGTAGCGAGAATTTTTTCACAAAGAGTGACTTTTCTACGGAAGAAACCCTTATTATTTTCTCACACCAATGGAACTAATTATACAAATGTGTCGTTTCGAACCAGATCGTTAGGATAGATTGGAGATCGTTACTAACATAAGAAACTTTGAAATCATCTACTATCCATCTGTTAATTAACAAATAAATATTTTCTTTACACAAAAAGACTGAGAATGAGTTGCATTATGGACGATTGCTTTTACATGTTGCTATGATTGCGTTTGTTATTTTACATCATTAGAGCAGAAATAAGCATTTAAACCTAACGCTTCGATGATGGTGTTCCGAGAAAAATGCAACCAAGTCTAAAGTTGTTTAGACTAACAATGAAATGCGACTGGTTTTATGAGGTCCGCGTACGTAGAGAGCGCCCAGACAATAACAAGCGCAAATAAAGACGTATTGAGATCGACACGAGATACGTCAAATTTTTATAAATACGTCTTATATAAAGTTACTGGATGTTTCCACGTTTTACATTGACTTGTCTTAAGGTATTAATCTGTTGTTCGTGTCATAGTACATGAGTTTCGAACGATCGGCGGGGCGGTAATAATTCAAGTTGAATTTTCTGCGCATGAAGCGGGTGCACATGGTTGTCAAGTATCCGTAGCCCCTGCGAGTACCTCTTCGGATACCGCCTCGGTCTTCTCCTTAACTTCGCGCATAAGACCTTATCGGAGAACCCCATCTTTGCGTCCGACCTGAATCTTTGCATTCTCGTCCGGTGTTCACACAGGCGTGCAATCTGAATGCGTGTGTGTCCACCAATTATAGCCAAATATTCGTGTTCATTAAAGAATTCTTTTGCACACACATGCACACAAATACAGGCACATGCATCTGTTGTACGGATGTACGCAGTGTACTATTATAGACACTATAATATAAACAATGTTCCCTACTTTACTAGATTAGGTCTCCAGACCAGAAAATTTATTCTTCTCAAATTGCTTAGTTGCCATAAGCAAAAAAGAAGTGGTGCATACGAGATCCAATTCGACATTATTGAGAATAAAAACATCCAGTAGGGCATGAAAAACAAAACATACGCTGTTGTCTAGGGCAACCCTCTTAGGTTTAGTTGTTGTATTTGCATCAATTAGGTTTTCAATTTTTTTAAATGCTAACATAAGTGAAAAAGTGGAATTAATTGGAGTGAGTGATTTATCATGATTCCAATAAAGGTCTGAGCGATTGTGAGTGCAGAGGAAGTTTAGATTCCACCTTTGGCTGCAATTTATCTATAGTATAAAAACTTTGAACACTGAAGAAGGTATTGCTGCTGTAAGAGGATAATTGAAGAGGATAGAGCTATATGCTATATATAGCTGCACAGAGCATCAGCCTAAGATTGGATCCTCAGCTGTTAATGGAATCACACACGATCACAAGCACTTAAAGAAAACTGTCGGTCATCTTGGGGCGGATCAATTTTCTGACTTTTAGGAAGTAGGGAGCGTGAGAAAGAATCAATGCATCTAACTAGACGGAAATCCGCATGGTATGTCGTATATTCTTAGCAGCAATAAGTGTGTTTTACATATATTTTAGTACAGGTTTTGTAACAAACATGAAATAATCGTGCATTTTGTATCATTACAAACCAAAAGCATTGCTACTTACATACAATAAAAATTAAAATGCAAAACCTTATATAGCGAGGTTCCAATATATAAACATTATGTTTATGCGGTTTCTTCCAGGAAAATAGCTACTTCTGAACAATAACTGTGACTTACACTTTGAAATACAATTAGAATTCTAGAGGTTAACACTTTTTTACTGGAAATTTACTCTAAAACAAGTTACTCCGATGACGGATAGACTCAAAGCCAAATATAAAACTAGCACCACGCTGGCGATAATTTAATCGCGTTGGCGATAATTTAATTTCCACAGTTTAATTTGAGCCAATCCCTTTCCCAGTATATATTAATGATTTCCCATCTTCATTAAAATCTCAGAGCTCTATTACTTTCTATGCTAGCGTCATGAATGTTTCGATAACTTATATTATCTTTATATTGACATGCATAATGTTTGTATGCAAATATTCAGCTATATGAATACCAACAAATCAATAATTAACTCGGTGAAATATAAATTCATACTCTTTCATAACGAAATTTAATTTAACGTACAATAATTTCTGCTTTATATTATTTTCACACCTTTATTTTGTCAGCCGAGACCGTTGGAATACATACTGATGACGGAGTTAGCTAACATGTGCTGCGTTATCTCTAATACCAGAAAGTATTCTATTGCGTGGTACTCTGGAGAATGAATTCTTCATCCGAGCGTTTATTCTTGCTGCAAAGACGTCCGATGAATTAGAGTTGGCTCAGTTTCTATAAGAGCTCTTTCCAATCTTGCAGAATACTGAGAAATTTTACGATATGTATTGTAATGTTTGTGATAGATTAATTCAAAGAAATTTTCGAAATTTTTACAAATGTCAGAAATTTACTAAAATGGGGGTCGTGAATCCTGGAATGTTCCTAGACACTCTTTCGGCAAATGAAAGTTTTGTTTGAGGATAGTTTCAAAACGGAAAACGAGAAATGAAATGACCACTAACCTTAAATGTTGTATCCTTCTTGTACATAAACACAATATTCTTCAAATGCACTTTTGAATAACTTTTAAATAGTGGATCAAAACTAGAAAAAATTGGAGCAACTTCTCAATATACTATGTCTGAATGATATCTCGATATAAAGTTACGAATAATCATTAATTATTGTTAGTTTCCTTGCCAACGATTTTGTTTTCATAGATACCTATGATAATTCTTAACAATTTAAAATATACGATTATTGAATTAGATTCCGAAACGAACGATTTTGCTGTAGTGTGACACAAGAAACGCAACTACTGCCGGGATTCTGTGTTCTAGGAAGACGTATTTGAACACATGCAACACTACAACGTTAAATTGTACTGAGAATTTAGATGAAATGGACTGAAAGACTTTTAATTGACATTTATAACCTTTGTACCACTAACGTATGCCCTAGAACTTGCTGTAGAAATTTCTAATGTTAACTTTCGAAAAAGAAAATGATATATATATAAGTAGTTAATATACGTCTTTCCCACGCTTGTCGTTGGCTGGACTTATATTCATTTTCTATATTAACTTTATTATTTTTACGCCCCAAATATATTCGGCTCAAAGCAGGATTCTTCCCCTATGGATCGGGCTTCCTATCAACACATGGACCCTCATACCCAATAGGTGTACAATGTGAACTTAGTAAAGAAGAAGTGACTACGGCGCTGATGACAGCTAACCTCGTCGTTTTTAATAACATTACAGTATATATCTGAGGTTCTCTGCTTTGTGGTATAAATATGCATACATATTCCAGTCAAATGTGTCATTCTTATTTTACAAGGAATGAACTCATCTTGCTACCAGCCTGTTCTCGTGCTGCAAACTTACGAAAATATATGAATTTCAAATATATTTTCTAACTTTTACAGGAAATCAACTCTTATTGATTGATTGTTATTATAGTTA